>WOFM01000341.1:1380139-1980139 GCA_011428145.1 Ericerus pela
CCTATCAAACAGAGTTATTATAAACTTAAAAAAAAAATTTTTTTTGTTATATTTCTAATGTGAAATAGCATTTATAGAGATGAAAAACATAGTGCCAGCAGAGGGATCTTTCAAAATGAGCGTCTTGGGATGTGTGCTAACATGCGAAGGGTCGTGGGTTGGAACCTTATGTATTCTTTCAAATTTTTTTATTTTCTTTTTTTTTATAACCCTTTTCAGCATTTACTTAACAAGTATATAAAAAAAAAGAAGAAACAGGGGTGCTTTGGGCGCATCAGCTACATCATATGGCCAAAAAAAAAAACCATTCTAACAGACATGCCTGTAAATATATACACTAGCATATGGAGGAAATATTTTGGCAAAACTTTTTTTTTGTTACTTCTTACATGTATTAGTGATGTGAGGTATGAAGAACGAGGATCGAAAGAACTTGAGACTTTAGACTTTTAAGAAGTTTATTCCGCAACTAAAACATATTTTACAAACGAAAAAGTAAATGGTGAAGCAACAGCGATATGCGATCGAAAGTAAAAAAGTAGAAGGGGAAACACTTCGTGACTAGACTGTACGTTATGACATATATATATGGAATGATATGATGATGATGATGAAGAATGAGATGAGGTGGGATTTCGTATCAACACCCCCCTGAAATTTTACCGAATAATTTCTTCATCATGTTTCTTGAAATTGAATCAATAATTATTATTTTAAAAAAAAATTAAATACAAAAAAATACAAGTACAAAAAATTATATGCATAAAGAAAAATTTCGAGAGTAAAAAAAAATTAATTTGTTTGTTTATTATTTCTGGTAACTTTGGTTTCTGAAATAAAATTTTATTGCGCTGTGCTTCAAAAGATTGGTAAAAATAAATTAGTATACAATAAATAAATATATAAAATATGGTAACATGCATGCAATAAATGAACACTATCGTGTATATGAATATTATATGGTATATGTAAAAAAAATAAATAAATAAAAATAAAAGAAAATTATAAAATTAAAAATGGTAACATGCGTATTTATTACAGTGTATCGACTAATATTTATATTTCCGCTCGTATGATTCGAGTCGACAAAAAAATTCAAAAATGAGAAAAAAAATATTCACGAACATATATACGAATGAATAAAAAAGGTAAAAGAAGGTGATAGAATAAATATGATAAAAGGTTTTTCCCTTTGCGGGTTCAATGAATTCGAGCGTACGTTGCGTATTTAATCTTAAAAGTAACATGAACAAGATTGCAGAATAATATTTGTTGCATCGTATATTATCTTTTCGTACGTTGTATTGTATTTGAAGTGGCGTTTAACATGTTTTAGATAAGGCAACGTTTTTCGGTTTATCATAATTTGTGGTCATGTAATGGGTTTTTATCTCTTGTGATGCTTATTGTTATAGGATTTCCTTTCATACATGCGTGTGGGAATATTTCGTGTATTTTTCTCACGCTTGTTGGAAAGTGTATAGGGTTTTTATTATACGATTTGTAGGGTTTTTACTTGCTCGATTTTCTAAATTTTTTCTTTGTTGTAATATTCGAGAAACCTTCGATTTATTTTAAGCATGTATTTTCAAGTAAATCGTACTGTTGGCTATTCTTTTTGACAATAATTGAAGGTTAATATTTCAGCAAATATTTTCGTGTTACGACTTATTTTTTGGACATTTTACAACTTGTAATTGAAATGGGAGAAAATGAATTTATGGACTTATACTTATTTTGACTTGAATTTCGTGTTTATGTATATATATTCGTTTCATTTAATACCTTTACAATAATGTTTTCGAATTTTGATCTATCCAACGATTTTGTTAGAATATCAGCTAATTGATTTTCTGATGTAACTGTTCTAAAAAATATAATTTTGTCCTCATACGCTTCCAAAATTGAATAACACTTGATCATCAGGGCTCGCGATTTTCTTTGACTTCCCCCGGAACATATTTTCTGTGTCGAAATATTGTCTTCCATAATATCGACCATTAGTTTTTCCCCAAAAATTTCAAAATTCATGTATTGCATTACCTTAATCGTATCAAGGGTATCAAAAACTGCAATTATTTCAGCCGCGGTACTTGATGAGGCGTGAATAGTTTGTTTACAACAATTCCACTCCACCAAGTCTCCGTAGGCGAATATCATAAAACCAGTTATTGATTTTCCTTTATTTAGATTATTTATTTCTATATTATTGTCGTCAACTTGGGGTGCATAAGATGCATCAATATATGCTTGAATTCCATCCCCCTTTGATGTAAATTTTAAATTGTAATTTTTGGTTGTGTTAACATATCTGAATATTCTTTTAACGTAATTTTTTAAAGTGTCGTTTGAATTATTCTGGAAGTGAGAAAAAAAATTTACAGGAAACAATATGTCCGGCCTTGTCAGTCTCGCTAAATACAGTAGTCCCCCTATCATGGATCTATATTCCGTGTCATCTCTGCCATTTTGTATTTTATCAATTTTTAATCCTGTTTCCATGGGTGTATTTGTGTTTTTGAGTTCAGATATTCCGAATTTTTTCATCATTTTCTCTATATGTTTATACTGTGAAATTGTTATGGTGTTATTTTGTATATCCCTGACAATTTCCAGACCTACAAAAAATTTTGGATCATTCGTAATTGTTATTGTAAAATCTTTTTGAAGTTCTTCGTTAATTTTTGTAATGGCAGATTGTGAATTTGATGCTATTAATATATCGTCTACATAACTCAAAAAATATGTTTTTTCATTTTCATTTTTCATGATATATAAACATCTATCACTCTTTGTTTTTTCAAATCCTATTTCTTTTACCTTTGTGTCCAACAAGTCGTACCACGATTTGCTTGAGGTTTTTAAACCATAGATTGATTTTTTTAGTTCGAGTACTTGGTTTCTATTGATATTTATGCCTTCTGGTCTTTTAACAAAAATTGGTTTTATGATGGGCGAATTTAGGTAGGCTGTTTTTACATCATATTGTACCATTATAAGTTTTTCTTTGTTAACAATTGATAGTAATAATCTTATGGTACCTATGGATGCTACAGGTCCATGAGTTTCAGCAATTCCATATTCTGTTCTATCTTTAAAGCCACGTGCTACAAGTCTAGCTTTAGGTTTTGGGTTTCCAAATTCATCAAACTTTATCGTAAAAATCCATCTGGTATCTATTAGTTTTTGGCGATCATAGTCTACTGTTTCCCACACTTTTAAATCATCAAGGGAATTAAATTCGTCATTTATTGCTTTTGTCCATTCCTCCCTGAAGGGGTTTGTTTCTATTTCCGTAAAAGTTTTTGGGACGTTATCTTCTATATATGCTTTGTTGTATTTTACATTTACGTTTAAGATTACTGGGTTTATTATTCCTAAATCATACTCATAATCCATTGCCTTCATAATTATTGGTTTTTTATTTGTTAATAATGATTTTATATTTTGGCTTTCATCCACCTTAACATCACACGAAATATACGACTTCGTGTTATAGGGATCTCCAAGACAATACCCTGTGTTCGTATAACCTATCATTATGTTTTTTTCCGCCCTGTGTGCCAATTTTGGGTCTATTTTTTCTTTTAATTTCGATTTTGCTTTTGTTGCATTCTGTTTTCTGACTTCAATGGGTATGTGCCTATAAGCTAATGCACCGAAAACTTTTAAATTTTTTAAATTTGGTTTTTTACCATAAAATAGCTCGTACGGTGTTTTAAATTCTTCATTAGCTTTTGTTGGGGATCTGTTAATCAAATAGGCTGCGGTAACAACAGCATAAGACCAATATTTGATGTCAAGGTTGGCATCAATTAACATGGCCCGTACTCTCCTCATTAAAGTTTGATTTTGCCTTTCGGCAATACCATTTAATTCTGGAGAATATGGAACCACATAATCTATTGTTATGCCAACCTCATTACAGTAATTAGTTATTTTATTATCCGTATATTCTTTTGCATTGTCGCATCTAATAGTTCCTATGGGGTATTCTGGAAATTTGTTTTTCATGGATACTATAATATTTTTGAATTCATTTGTCACCTGGCTTTTATTAGCTATAGGCATGACAAATGTATATTTCGAAAAGTGGTCTATGAATGTTAGGATGTATTTTTGATTGGCTATTGAAGGTGTAAACGGGCCCATGATGTCAGACGAGGTTATTTCGAGCTTTCTTGTGGGTTTAGTTCTTATCCCTGTGTGGCCCAGCTTTGAATTATTGGCTATACAACATATTTGACAGTTTATAAAATCTTCATCTCTAAAATTGATGTTTTCGGGTATCCCTATTGCTAAATTTTTTAATTTTTGTTGATATCGAGCATTTAAATGTCCCAACCTTCTGTGCATTATTAATTTTTTATTAGTATTATTATTATTAATATGGGATTTATTATTATTATCATTATTATTTTTAGGATCTATGTTTAATTCGTAATCTTCACCCCCCTGAGATGATTCAGTGTTATTTTCTTCGACTATTTCCAGTTCTACTGTAAAGTCATCCCATTCATCATTTATATCTTGAGTAACTGGGGCACATATTATATTTTTTTTAGTCTCTTCGTTATTAATTGTTTTTTTATTTTCTACATTATAATATACGTAGAATATTCCCTCTTCTTTTCTTGCCGTTATTATAATTTCTGCAGTTTCAATGAAATAGATGTTGGCAATTTCTTTTTGTTGATCAATGTTTATTATCCCAGTATTTGTTATTTTAATTGCCGAAATGATGTCTAAATTTAGGTCTGGTACATAATGAACGTCTTTTAATTCAATTAATGATTGGTTTTTGTTGGAATTTTCGACTCTGATCACCATTTTTCCTGTATGTGTGGCATATAAAAATGTATTTCTCCCTGCGCATTGTAATTTTATTGGAGTTACAAATTTTTTTATATTTGATAATTTGTTGAGATCGGAAGTTAAATGAACTTCTGCGGCTCCATCAAGGATTGCCCTGTTATTTAATGTTTCGTAGTCTCCATTATTATTATTTTTATTATTATTAATTAATTCGTTTAACAGCCACTCATTATTATTATATTTTTTTACCATGCAAGACATTTTCACTTGCTGCTCGGAAATATCTTTTTTATTATTATTAGATGGATTTAAGTTTGTTTTCGGTGGGTAATTTCCTTGACTATTATTATTTGCATTTCCATTGCTATTGTTACTTTGATTATTGTTATTTATACAATTTTGGGCTATGTGTCCGAATTGGTCACATTTGTAGCATTTGGGATTATTATGGTTATTGTTTCTGTTATTCCCTCTGTAATTATTTCCTCTATAGTTAGAGTTTCCCCTGTAATTGTTTCCTCTATAATTACCACCGTTATTATTATTACCATTACCATTCGTATTATTATTATGGCTTTGTTCTGATGAATTGCTATTATTATTATTACCATTTTGACCATTATTATTGAAACCGTTTCTGTTTCCATTTCTAAAATTATTATAATTATTAGGGTTTCTATAATTATTTCTTCCCCTATAGTTATTATTAAATCTTCCTCTATACTTATACCTATTATTATTTCCGTTATTATTATTATTATTTCTATTCGTATTATTATTATGGTTATTACCATTATTATTCTTTTTTAAAATTTGGTCCCTATACTTTTGGTCTGAGTCCTCCCTTAATATTCTCTTGAAATTATCTAAATTCTTTTTGTTAGGGGGTAAACTTTCATATTGTATTTTGGCAATTTGTTGCTCATAACACAGTGCTAACTGTAAATTCTCTAATTCTTCATTCTCGGTGACCTCTTTACCACTGTCTCTTACATCGGTTACGAGTTCGTCCCATTTTTTTAAGAAGCCTTTCATGTTTCCGCCTGGTTGAAATCTAAATTCTAACCATTTTGCCTTAGCCATATTAGCCGTAACTGAGGTCTTGGTCCCATAAATATTATCTAGTTTTTTGAGCATTAAAATTGCGGTGTTACAATCCCGTACTTGTTTGGTTATTTCATTGGACACTCTTTCTAAGATAAACGCTTTGGCATTATCCTGCATTTTGCAGTAATTTATCATATCTTTATTTGGCCGAAAGTTTAGATCATCAATGTTTTTGATATATGATTGTAAGAATTCGCTTTCCCCAAAGATGTCATAATATCCCGCACCTCGGATGGCTGATATGATCATTCTACGCCAATCCAAATAATATTTGCCATTAAAAACTTTTCCGAGTGGGGCTTGGATGGGTTTAATTTCGTTCGGGGATGCCATTTTTTCTTTTATTTTTGTAAAACCTAATAAATTTTCTTCTCTATTACAAACAGCTATGTATTTTTTATTTTCGTTGGTTTCTTTTTCTAATTTTTCTATTAAATTTTCCTTTTCACAATTTTCCTTTATATCCAGTTTTTCTAAATTTATTTAATTAAAGAATCTATTCATAAATTTTTCTTTCGATTTAGCAGAACTGTAAATTCTGTTCGAAAAATAATTTACTGAAGATTCTGAAATTACAATATATTTAAGGCTACTAATGTCTTCTATTCTCCCGGATATATCTATTACAAAGGACTCTAATACAATTTTACCCGTGAAATATTTAACGTGGGGTAAATTATAGATTTCTGTTTTTAAATCAACTACTCTCTCTCCCTCAAACTTTTTAACCAATTCTTCCAAATCTTCTTTTTTAATATTGTATTCACCAATTTTGGATTCAGACAAATTTATTATTTGGGACATGTACTTTTTTCTTTGTTATTTAATTTTGGGACCTTACTTCAAATACAATTTACAAAGTACAAAAAAATAAATGATTTCAACAAATATTACCTTTACAATAGTTTCTCTTTTTGATTTCTGCTGTGGTTTATCGTTGATTTATGTTTTCTTCGCTGTTGACCTTGGTACTTCCTGCTTTAATTTTAGTTGTGGGTTGTCCGAAAAAGTTAGGTCTTCAATGTTGGATCTCGGTTGAGTCCTCGATGACGGGAGCAGGTTTCCGTTGGTTGTTCTCTTGATCTTGTTGGCGGTCCCTCTGGTTTTAGCGTTCGTTGACTTCCAGTAATGGCCGTTATTTGAGTCCGGAACTTCAGCTATTCTTCAAATTTAAATTTTGATTTTTTCAAAATAAATTCAAATTCGAGATACTTTCTCGAAAAACACGATGACTTTTCGTGTATTATTTAATAAAAAACATAAAAAATTTTACGCACAGCAGTAAATCAAATTTCCAAAAAAATAATTAATTCATCAGTTTAAATTTTCTAAGTCTCTCCTCAAAGTTCTACCGTAGCGATGGCTACCATGATGTGAGGTATGAAGAACGAGGATCGAAAGAACTTGAGACTTTAGACTTTTAAGAAGTTTATTCCGCAACTAAAACTGTGAGAATTATAGCAAATTAAATTATACTCGTGACTATTATTCTCACGTATCATTTGTGGTGGCAACACTGTTTATATATTTTTGTGATCTGTGATTTTTAGTGTTTTGTACCTGACTGTGATATGTTGTAATCATACGCCTCTAGTCGCTTTTTGTTATTCATGTTGTTAACAACTCCACTACTCTTAATGTGGAAATAAAAGTTCGTAATTAGTGAATCTTGTGTCTTTATTTATGTGTTCGTAATGTGTGTGTCTAGTCTCTGTTCGATGTCGTTTTTAGTTTAGGTTCGTTTCATAGGTTTTTAGTCATCTCGATCCGTTGATTTCTTCCTCAACTTCTCACAGGTTATGGGCCCAGTTACCTGGATGTCAACGTGGTCGCCATTGTCTTAGTTCGTCAATGTTGTGCTGTCGGATTCTGCTCGCCACACCCAAGTAGTATCATGCCTGCTAATTGTTTTTCGATTGTTTGATATGTTCTCTGTTCGATGTTCCTGTGATCTCGTTCGTGTTGAATTGTTGGTCGACGTGTCTGAAAGTTGCTGAAAATCGCTGTGTTTGCGGTGTAACTGATCGTTCGTACCTGTCAACGAGATGGAAGCGCGAAAGAAGAACATGATCGAGCCGTTCAATGGGCAGAATGGCCGAACATGGAAGTTCCGGATGGAACTGTTGTTGGCAAAGGAGTCGTTAACTAATATTATAATCGATTCTTTGCCGACTGTTCGTAACAGGGGAGATGCTTGGTCCAAGGAGAACGCGAAGGCGATGTTCCTGATAGCTAACAACGTGACTGACGAGTACCTTGAGATGATCCAGACGTACACGACGGCGAAGGAGATGTTTCATGTCCTAACGAACCTCATCGACAACGGCAATGACCAGACGCTGATGGATTTACGAGGTGATTTGTACGCAAAACGGTATGTGTCTGGTATTGATTTGCATAAATATTTGTTGGATTTTCGTTCTCGTTGTAGACGTTTGACTGAATTAGGAGATTTAACGACCACGAAACAATTTATTTTGGTATTGCTGAGGTCATTACCTGCGGAATTTCGTCCAATTAAGGTTGTGATTGAAGATGCAGAAGTCGTCACCTGGGATGGTGTTTTCATGAAATTGAATAACTTCCAGCGTGAGCTATCTTCTGATAGCAAATCGACAGTTCGAGGTAATACTCTGAACACTACATCTCTAAAACCTTCATCAGTGGGTGCCACTGGTGAGGAGAACATTTATTTTGGTAATTGCAATAATGTTGGACGAAATTTTAGTAATAGTAGTAATGGAAATCGTTTTAATCGTGGTCGATCTCGAAATAATAATAATAGTCGTGGTTTTAGTCGAGGCGGAAATAATAATTTTAATAATAATAATCAAAATTCGAGCTCAAATAATAATAATAATAGTAACAATTTTAATGGACGTGGTCGTAATAATAATACTGACGGTGGACATTCTAATGTAAAATGTCACTATTGTAACAAAATAGGGCACATAGCCCGAAATTGTTATGCCAAAAATCGTAACAATAATAATAGTAATAATAACAGTGAAACTCGAGTTAATGACCAAAGTTCAAATAATAATAACAGTAATAGGAGCTCGGCACAGATGTGCAATGAAAATTTTAATGCTAATGACGTTTGCTCTGAAGTGGGTTACAGCTTCACGTTGAATAATGACGATAATAAAAAAATTAATGACTCTTGCAATGCAAAAGAAAATTTAAACTTAATGCCTCGAACCACATTTATAGTTGACAGTGGATGCACAATTCACATTATTAATGATATAAATTTGTTCAGTGATTATATAGACTTGATCAGACCGCATAGTATCTGTGTTGCGAAAAAGGGTGTCTCTCTGTCTGTTACGTCGGTGGGTACTGTGAAATTAAAACTTTTGAATGGAATTGTAATCGAGTTGAAAAATGTTAGGTATGCTCGGGAGCTGCCGCAGAATCTGCTTTCGGTTAAACGTATGAGCAGGTCGGGATTTGACACTTTGTTTAAGGAAGAGTCTGTTGAGATCATCCAACGCGGCAGTGGAAAAGTAGTTACCACTGGTGTTAGCGTAGACTCGGATTTGTACACAATTGACTTTGTAAAAATGTCAAGTCAATCGTGTAATCTGACGTTGGGAGATGAATTGAGCCCACTGTTCGTGTGGCATAAACGACTTGCTCATTTAAATGTGAACGATGTTAGATTGTTGTCAAGTAGGGGTTTGATACCCAATGTTGACTCCAATCGCAGATTGCTGTGTGAGCCCTGTGTTATGGGGAAACAGAGTCGAAAACCATTCCAAAGGCATGAAAGAAAAACAAATAAGCCATTGGAGTTGGTTCATACTGACCTCTGTGGACCTATTAACCCTCCTGCATATAAAGGAGCTAAGTATTTCATGACCTTTATCGACGATTATTCCAATTTTTGTTGTGTTTACTTGCTGGCGAACAAGACAGAAGCTTTTACGAAATTTAAAGAATATCACGAGATGGTCTCGAATAAGTTTGGCTATAACGTAAAGAGACTCCGTTGTGATCGCGGCACAGAGTACTTGAATACCACCTTCCAGTCATATTGTACTGAGAAGGGAATTGTGGTTGAACCTACTGTTGGTGGTTGTCCTCAGCAGAATGG
Organism: Ericerus pela; assembly: GCA_011428145.1. NCBI lineage: Eukaryota > Metazoa > Arthropoda > Insecta > Hemiptera > Coccidae > Ericerus > Ericerus pela. The sequence continues at coordinate 1,390,161 of WOFM01000341.1, forward strand.
AAAAGCTGAGAGAATGAACAGGACACTGTGCGAGAGGGCAAGGACACTGTTGTTTGAGAGTGGTCTTGGGAAGATATTTTGGTTGGAAGCCATATTGTGCTCCACCTATATCATAAACAGATGCCCCACAAATAAAGATTTTATTCCATTTGAGAGATGGTTTGGTGAAAAATATAACTATAATAAATTAAAAACGTTTGGATGCGATGCGTATATGTTATCGTTCAAACATGACTCTGACAAATTTAAGAGTAAAAGTGAAAAATTAGTAATGGTTGGTTATTCTCCATGTGGGTACAGGTTGTTGGACTTAAGCACTAAGGAGATACGTCTGTCACGTGATGTTGAGTTCTTTGAAGGTGCAATAAGTAATCCTGAATATAATAAATACACTAAGAATGATGAATTATTTAAAGAAGTCACTGAATCCAACTTGGAAAATATTGAAGTTGATGGTGATTTAAATTTAGATTGTCTTTCACAGGAGGCGACTACACGTGATCAAGCAGCAGGAAATATATACCTGGCTGAGGATGGCATTCCTTTGACGTTTGAGGAGGCGAGTGCAGCACCTGATAGTCTGATGTGGAAGGAGGCCATTTCATCTGAAATAAGTGCCCTGAACTCCAATCAGACTTGGAAGGTGACCAAACGTCCAAAGGACGCCCCTACCATCACGTGTCGTTGGATATTTAATAAAAAATATGATAATGAAAATAATGTTTTATATAAAGCTAGGTTAGTTGCCAGAGGCTGTCAGCAGAAGAAAGGCTTCAATTTTAATGAAGTATATGCGCCAGTGGCGAAACTTTCGACTGTGAGGACCCTCTTGGCTGTCAGTAGTAAATTAAAATTTTATATAGAACAAATAGATATTTGTAGTGCGTTCCTGAATGGTATTCTTTCTGAGGATGTGTACCTCGAGATACCTGAAGGTATTGAAACACAGGTTGATAAACACAAAAATGTACTAAAACTAAATAGGTCTATATATGGTCTTAAACAGTCGCCGAAAGTGTGGAATAAGTTATTTGATGAGTTCCTGTTGTCACTTGGCTTTGTACAAAGCATGGCTGATGACTGTTTGTATGTTTTCAAAAATAAACATGATGGAACGATAGTTTATCTACTCACTTACGTTGATGACGTTCTCATTAGTTCAAATAATAAAGAACAAATTATATTTTTCAAAAATAAAATTAATAAGAGATTCAAATGTAAGGATCTTGGAAAAGTTAATAAATATTTAGGTTTAAACATTAATTACAGTCGCGAAGAGGGCATACTGGAGATCGAGCAGAGGAATCTCATCGAGTCTGTTGCTAGGCGATTCGGTGTTGATAAATGTGCACCTATCTACACACCTATTGACCCCAAACTCCAATTGGATAGGGACCTCAATGCGTGTGATAGTGTGCTGAATAATAACTATCAACAGCTCGTGGGATGTTTGATGTACCTAATGCTAGGATCACGGCCTGATATTTGCTTTGCAATATCGTACTTCAGCCAGTTCTCCAGTTATGTCACAGATGAACATTTCAAATACTTATTGAGAGTTCTGAAATATTTAGTGACTACTAAAGATAAAAAACTTATATATTCATATGAACACAATAATAATGGCAATATAGTCGAAACATATTCGGATGCCGATTGGGGTAACTGTGTTAACACAAGACGGTCAATCTCGGGTTACTGTGTCTTTGTTTATGGGTCGCTGGTGTCCTGGTCTAGTAAGAAACAACCAACGGTAGCTTTGTCTAGCACTGAAAGTGAGTTGATCGCCATATGCGATGCTACCACTGAATCAATTTGGTTGAAATATTTAATGAGTGACTTTTGCATTCAAATTAATGACAGAGCTGTAATTTACAAAGACAATCAGAGTTGTCTGGCTATCTTGCACTCTGGAAAATGGAACACACGCAGATCAAAACATGTGGACGTAAAGTACCGTTTTGTGTGCAATCACGTAAATTTAGACTTTAAGTATTCATACGTGTCAACTTCGCGACAGTTGGCTGATGTTTTTACGAAAGGCTGCCCGAGGCCTAAATTTGATGTATTCTGTAAAATGTTAAAGTTGTTGTAACTTATTGTATATGTTTACCATTCATGTGATATTTATTGTTGTAACTTTTTGTATTTTTGTTGACCTTTTTGTCATTTGTGTTCTTAATGACTTCATTAGTTTAATCATTCGTTTTTACCATTTTACCGTAATCGTATAAATTTAATTTGAGGAGGCGTGTGAGAATTATAGCAAATTAAATTATACTCGTGACTATTATTCTCACGTATCATTTGTGGTGGCAACACTGTTTATATATTTTTGTGATCTGTGATTTTTAGTGTTTTGTACCTGACTGTGATATGTTGTAATCATACGCCTCTAGTCGCTTTTTGTTATTCATGTTGTTAACAACTCCACTACTCTTAATGTGGAAATAAAAGTTCGTAATTAGTGAATCTTGTGTCTTTATTTATGTGTTCGTAATGTGTGTGTCTAGTCTCTGTTCGATGTCGTTTTTAGTTTAGGTTTGTTTCATAGGTTTTTAGTCGTCTCGATCCGTTGATTTCTTCCTCAACTTCTCACAAAAACATATTTTACAAACGAAAAAGTAAATGGTGAAGCAACAGCGATATGCGATCGAAAGTAAAAAAGTAGAAGGGGAAACACTTCGTGACTAGACTGTACGTTATGACATATATATATGGAATGATATGATGATGATGATGAAGAATGAGATGAGGTGGGATTTCGTATCAACAATTAGTGAGTATAGTAGATGCCAGTACAGTACCCATGGAGGGATCTCTCAGATGATGGGGGGGGCTTTGGTCAAGACATGCCACTTTATATGTTGGTAATGGCAGAGTGAACACCAGGGAGTGGGGCTTCACTCCACCCACTTTGTCCCCTTACTGTTGTTGCCTTCAAAGTGGCATATCATGGACCAGCCCCTTGACATCTGCCCAAAAGATCCCACCACCTATATAATAAGTAAACCTAGAATCTGTACTCATTTTGATGAAAAACGTGTCAAATCTTGAATAATTATTATGAAAAACATTAAAAAAAAAGAATCTAATGAACCATTTTTATAAAAAAAATAAAAAAAAATAAAAAAGTTTGTATAAATCTTCACCCTTGGTGGGATTTGAACCTAGCACTATTAATTCATATAATAATATTTCTACCATACAGCCATTGTAGGAATGTGAACTGGTATCAAAAATGTGATATTATTATACCATTTGACCCATTAATTTGCCCAAAATATTTCCTCCACATGTAAGTGTATATTTACAGACACATTTCTAACAGCTTATAATAACGAAATTGTTAGTAACGCTCCTATGGCACATTTTAATAAGTATTTATCAAAGTTCAAAAGTTTTTCAAAACATTGTGCATTACTTCGGTGAGCTTGGAGCCTCGGAATCACTTGCTAGTGATAACATCGTTCAACTTCTAAATTTGTATTATAAGTGCGTTGACAGTTCGCAAGGAAGATCATGAGGTGAGATATTTGTCCCTTTTCTCTTCTTCAAATTCTTGATGTGAGTGTAAGTCGCTCATCGTTCAGGAATGTTTTCAATGTGATGTGGAAAAGTTCGACAGTGAAATTTTTCTATTTTGTTGATTGAAATCCAAAGTTCATTCTCTTGTTTTCAAGTTATTATTTCCATCATTCAAGGACAAAATTAATTATGTGCTTTCTCGAAAATTACGCGATGCTTGACACTTTTTAAGCTCCTATTAATATAAGTTGACATATTTATAAGAAATTGTTACGCAGGAAATCGTGGTTTCTTCAATCTCAGGCATATATTTTTGAATCTAATTACTATGAATTTTGAAGACTATGAAACTTTACCTACGAATAGCATCAGCACCAACATGACTGCAGGCGCTATCGCCGGAATAATGGAACATTGCGTAATGTATCCGATGGATTCAGTCAAGGTATATGATCTAAATTATACTAATTGCTTTTAAATATTTCAGAAAATTTTCAGTTTGTCGTATACTCGAAATGATTCCACATTGGTTATAAGTCGGTAGATCAATCACATACCTAATTTTTTAAATTTCATTTGTCTCTGTATGCAATTTAGCATAAGGTGACGGTTTTTCTAATGCTTAACTTCTTGCATCGTATTTTATTTTGTGAACCCTGCGTATCTATACATCAAATTTTTGTTCCCATTCAATTTTTCTTGCTGTCATTCTGTTTTCGATGTGCCTTATAATCAATTTATTTTGGCACAAAGCCTTAATGCTTGGCGGACATTCGTCTTTATCACCAGTCCGATGCTTAAATATATTTCAAACGTAACTTGTCTTACGTTCAACTTATTCATTCGAAATTACCGATCTAACGCGTTTTCATTCATTGTTCTGTTTATCTGGAAGAATTGAAATATTAATTAATTTGAAATAGTTCGATTACATTATTTGGTTTTAGGGATATTGGACTCTTGCGTTGTATATCTATTTATCCTTCAGATGTTATGTTAATTTTATTCATTCGACATTAACCTCGACAATCGAGGGAAAAAGTCATGAATATGTATTGCGAGATTACGTGGCTAAAATAGAAATTGTTTTTAAATTTTCATTATCGCTTTAATGCCATTTCAAGTTCATTTTTTTATTCCGTCCCGCCCGTTATTTTGGTTCAATATTTTTGAATTTTTTATTTAGACGAGAATGCAGAGCTTGCTGCCAGTCACCAATGGTTCGTACTACTACAGTATTCGGGAAGTCTGGTCACATATGGTCCGTAAAGAAGGTGTTTTAAGGCCTATGAGAGGAATGGGTGCCGTTGTTTTAGGGGCTGGTCCAGCTCACGCCATGTATTTTTCATCGTATGAATATTTACGCGACGCGATTGCCCAACATTCCTTGATAAATGCTACGTTATCGTCTGGTAAGTTATTACTGTTATTACGTTATTAGTCTTACTGGTATTACTGAAAAATCAGTTGATTGTATATAACTCTTCAGACCCTTACGTAACCATTATTTATGATTTTATTTGAAGATAAAAATTTAATTTAATCACTATACGAATATACGGTATGGTATTTTGAGTCTATAAGGTAACATTTTTATTTTAAATCAATTTCTTTGCTTGATCATGAAAATGATCTCTGTCCCCTTAGTTACTGCCACTTCGGATAGATCGTTTAGTTGTGAAATTTGATACTTTGGTTCATTAGTCGATTGTATGGTTACAAGCGGTATATAATCAACTATAACAGATTTTCATCTCTCTCTTCTTCGGTTCAATGTGGTATCCATTCTTGCGTATTGGACCTTCAGGTTTTAATTAAATGTCTGATTTGGTTGAAATTAATAATGAAACTTGAGTGACTCCATACTCCAGAATGAATTGGACAGTCCAGTCAATCTATGTCATCAATTCGATGAAATTTCAACATAGATTTTAACATAGGAAAGTGAGAAAAACGATTGTAATAAATTGTTTGTTCCTTCTTGGCTGCTTAAATTTTCCACAATTTTAAACCAAAATCTCTACTGTCAATGTAAAGGGTTAAAGAGGTAATTCGAAAAATTGCTTCACTCGTTTAGTTTTTTTTTTTTTTTAGTAAACAAGGGTATTAAAATTAACTCCACAAAAGTGTTAAGGGTGGGTATGATGAAAATTTTCTGTTTAATGAAAATATAAATAAACTATTGATACCTCATTCCCATTTTTTACTTAATTTTTGACATGCACATGTCTTATCCCTGTTTTTTTTGTGTACCTATGTATATATGTATGTATGTTACAGGCATTGTGTGAAAACGGTGAAAAATTATACAGTTGGCCTGAAATGCCCAGGCATTTTATGTATTGCCTGGCAACAGTAAGGCAATGTGTGAAATGATGAGAAATAATTGTACCAGATACAAAAAATAAACAGATCATTGTAATATTAATAAGGTGAAATGATTATTATACTGTTCTTATTAAACAGTTTTCTATTATTGCTCCGCTCTCTCTCTTGAAATTTCATTTTTCTTAGGTCTAAAGCACTTCACTCGTCTGGACCTTGCTGCAAGGTTGTGTTTTGAGTCCATATTTCTCACTAACTTTTTGAGTATAGCGGAAGAATAAGGATGAGATTCAGAAATAAAATTTAAAACATATTTATCACTAATTCATCATACTCAATTTTAGTTAGTATGAATGAATTTGATGCATTGCACTTCAGAAACATTTTTAAATCGAAAATCACACATTTTGTATCTTCCATTTTCATTTTTAAGGAACATTGACTATACTATTTACAGTAACAACCTATAAAAATAACACTACCATTTTATCTAGTTGCATTTGCTCAATATATGTCATTTCTGTCATTTCAGACAAGAAAACAGTTTAATTTCTTACTTTGTCTAACGTAAGTTAGGCATTTCTGAAAATGCCTGAGAAGTGAATTGCTTAAAAAAGATGGAAGTTTTATTTTTTATTAGTTGTGATTTCAATGAGTAAAGCGAAATATGTTCGTGAAAAACGAAAATGGAAGAAACAGTGTTTCTAATTCATTGGTACAAACTAAAGTTGAATACAATGAACTGATGGCAAGTACATTCCAAATCTTTCTTCTGAAACACATCCTGATTCCTCCTCACAACTCAGATTTTGAGAACATTGAGGAAGAACATACACTCCAGTAAATGATGTGGAGCAAGATCCAGATGAGTGAAGTGCTTTAGATTCTAGAAAAAATATGATATTTCAATGAAAAGAAGAAGCTAAAAAAAAAACCTGTTTAATACGTAAGGTAAATAATCATTTCACCTTATTAATATTACAATTATCTGTTCATTTTATGTGTTTAGTACTTATTTCTCATCATTTCACACTCAGCCTAACTATTGCCAAGCAGGGTATGAAGTCCCTAGGAAAATTGTATAATTTTTCTGTTTTCGCAATTTGCCCAAAATCGCTAGGCATTCATGAAATACCTGAATTTCACACTTTGCCTGTAACATATACACGTGTATAATTATTTACCTATGTATGTATGTATGTATGTATGTATGTATGTATGTATGTATATATGTATGTATGAACACATGAACACGTATGTGTATGTATCGCCCGAAATTTGTGTTCATGGTTTTGAGAAAACTACAAAAGGGACAGGGCTGAAATTTTCACGTAATGTAGTTCTTATGTTTTACCAAGTCGGATGCGGTGGTATTGATTTAGTTGTTAACAAGAAAAATGTAAAATAAAATAAAAAATTCTGAAGAAAAACAATTCGTCTGTGTTTCTTGGAGTATCTTGTTCGTATTAACGGCGCAAGGTATTACGAGCGTTTTTCTGCATTGCATTAATTTAGGTAATAGGTTCCTTTTTTTTCTTTTTTTTTATTGAATCGTAGATGAAAATTGTTAAACTGGGTTCTCTAGCGAAGTATTGCTTCACTCGAGTTGGTTTTTCTTGTTCTAAAAGTGATTTCTATTGTTAATATACAATTATTTATAAAAGGAAACCTACTGAAAGTGAAGGAGTCACATCAATTTTCCAACTTTTTTTTTGTCGTTTCTTCTTTCCTTGTGGAAAGAAGATGCATGCATGGATGTAAACCTCAATCTTAACCTCTCTCCCTTCGATGTAAAATTGTAATGTTGATTTATAAATCATAATGGTAAGGTCCCAAATTTTTAGCTGTATTTTCATGGTAAAGTACGCTGCTGTAGTTAGAAAAAAGGTATCAGTGAGTTTTTACCGGCTATAACACAAAAATTTCAAAATTTTATTGAAAATGTTTTGAAATTTTTGATTTTTAGATGAAAATTTTGATGATGAAGAATGACGTATAAAATTCTTCATGTGGCAGCAGCGAATGGTCTTCTAGAAGAACAACTATAACTTCTACACGTTCTTGTTATTTTCTTCCAGTATTCGAATGGCTCATTGATGGCTCGCGGTGTAAAACTGAAATTAAAACTTCGTGGCTCATATTTTAAAATTTCTGCTATATTTGTGATTTTGGCGATAACGCAATGAATGATATAATGTTATTTTTTTCTAATTTCTTCAAGAACTCTCCAATGACGTGCAATACTTAAATCCAACACCACTTGTATTAAGCTAAACTTTTTCAATTTTTTTGTCATTAATACGCTCAGGAAATTGTGGTTAGAGAGATCAGAAAGCTTAGAATTCGAAAATTAGGAAAAAAGTTGAGCCTTTTCATTTAAAAAAAAATCAGTATTTTATCATTTTTGGTCTAAAATTTGTAGATAATTCCAACATTTGATCGAAAAAATTCATGAGATTATCTCATGAATGGAATTAGAAAATTGAAGGAAAAGGAAATATAATTTTAAATGATATTTGATGGATTCAAATAAAAAAAAAAAATTGAAAATAAGAATTAAAAAAGAATTTAGTTTTCAGTGTAAATCTTTTGAATAAATAAATAAACACATTTTATACTAAATATTAATTTTTTTTTATCAAAAAAAGCCGAAAGGGTTTTATTAATTTATTAAAATAATTTGTTCATGTTATTTTTTAATCACCTATCATCAAAATATTCTTGGAATGAAGCTTGAAAGAAAAAGTATTTTTTCATTTATTGAAGCAGTTTTCTTGTCATGAAAATCTTCTCAATTTTGATATTCTGGACTGTTTTATGTATTCGTTCTGACACCAGAATTGTCTTAACCTGTTTTTATTTATTAAATTTCCTGCATGTCGATAAATTATTAGAACTTGTACTGTTTGTGTGAGAGGAGAAGGTCTCATTCAATTTCTGTCATTTTGACTATTGTCCTTCCCTCCCCCTCATTCCGTTAAAGTATCTATGCCTATTACATTGATGTACCAACTTTTTTTTCGTATATAGCGCTGAGTACTTGTCCAGTACTAAATACTTATTTCTATTTTTTGTTCGTATTAGGTCTCGCTGGTTGTGTATCGACATTACTGCACGATGGTATTATGACGCCAACTGATGGTAAATATAATTCTTGACTCAATTTATCATATTATTACGATTCTTACGATCTTTTGTTGAGGAATATTGCATTTCATTGTGCAACATAAAACATAGTTCGGTACTAGAATAACTAATAATTGAGAATTAACGTACAAAGAGTACTTCCGAATGTGTTTTCTTCGCACTGGTCATTTTTAGTCTATTGTACAAGTTATCGTTTTTTCAAAAATTAATTCTCGCAAATTATCCGCTATATTAGTCCCTCGCATCGTACGATTTAGTCTCGCAAAATTTGTGTCTGGAATGATTTAAATGAGTCGTAACGAAAGGGTTTACTACTGTTGAAAACAACTCATCATTTGAAAAACAAAATTACTACGTAATGACATGTTTTCAGAAGTATGTGAAAAAATTGAATAAAAAAAAAGAAATAAGTTCGTCAAAATTATCGCCAGTATGCGAAAATAGATTTTAAATGTATGTATTTTTGTACGTTCGTCTTCGTTTATGAGGAAGGGGAAGTTATCTCTTAAAAGAATTCTTATCCTCAATTTTTACCTTGTTGTTGCTTCCATGAAAGTATGTGAATTTGTGTGTAATTATAATGTGACCAGTGAAAGTGTTGTGCATGGATTAGCCTATTTTTTTCTGCTCTTCTATGGCATACCTTTATTACCTTGAAAAAAATTCAATCATTTGATGTTTCTTAATGGCCGAGATAAATGTACATGGAATATTCAATTTAAGTGTTTAATGATTCCGAACGTAATGCGATCAGTGGGTAAAAGAGTATAGAAACGAATAACGAACTTCGTGAATCTTTCTGAATGCAATTACGGATGTAGTTAGTTATTGTTATTCGACCTTGTGAAACATTCATCAGTGTCCGTGTCAATTTTGTGTTTGAAAGTATGACACTCTTCGTCGGGAAAAACTTCTCAGGTTCTTGTACCATTCATGTGGTCGAGATGAGGTATCATTGTAACTATTCATTTATGTTTCACTTAATTCATTCGGCCTGTGCCATTCAAATTACCTCTGTATTACGTCATCCCATCGGCAATTTCTGGAATGACTGAAATATTCAATTAATGTTGATTCCTCATTCATTGTTTTCTTTGAATCTTTTTAAAATTAATTTAATCGATTGTATTATTTTTCTACTGACCTCTGTGGACTGGTTAGTTTTCTCGAGGGAGAAGGAAGAGGAGACATGTATTAAAATCATCCCCTTTGACTTTATAAAAAATTATTATTATTAAATTAATTTATTTAATTTATCCGTGTGAATTTATTATCCTTGAATTTTTAAATATTTCCTGGATAATTTTTTCAGAAAACCTACTGAAGCTGTTTCAGTCGAACTCATAAATTGAAAACTTAAATCGAGATCTTTTTAAAAGAGAACTTCCATACACATGTATTTCATTCAACTTGCGATAGCATTGGAATGGGTTAAACATTGTTAAATATTTATATTTTACTCACGAAATTAGCAACAAATGCTCTTAAATCGTCTGAGTAAATGAAAATTATCATTCTGGAAGGTATGAAAATTTAATCAGATGAAAAAAGAACCTATTAAGGTCCCTTGAAACCGAGGAATACAAGTGGTAGAATTCAGTTTTGGAGAAATTTAGGTGTGCGGTTTTTGTATCAGTTTATCTCATCTAATGTGTAGGCATCTATTTTAATATGTATACCCGTTTTGTCACCTTCGTCCCCTAACTTTCCTGAAGTTGAACCGTGGAGAATCCAATCTGTAATTTCCAAACTCGGTTTATAACATACATTGTAAATTCAAGTTTGTAGAGCCAGTGAAATCGTATTTTTGACCGAAGGTGAATAGTTGCGGTTTCAAGTTTTTGTTATTGGTATATCAAGGTGCACAGATTTTTGTTTTGAGAAAATGAGTATATGAGGAAATAACAAAATTGAAAAGCACAAAAAAAGTTTTGAAAAATACTTTTGCATCACTCACCCCAAAAACAGACGTTTTCGTGCGTATTAACTACATATGAAGTAGGAGATTTTACCAGTGTCGAAAATTAAAATTTTGTTCATACGCAGCTTGGGACTTGCTAATATTATTAAATCATTGTCGTGTCTGAGCATGCGCACTATGTTTTTTCCAACATTATGAAATTCCTTCCGGCCGGATTTTGTCAAAAATTGGTTGTCAAGTTGCCACTTCAATGGAACACAACATTTCAGTTTTGAAACAAACCTCTCTTATTTCACTTAATGATTCCCTAGCCTCCATTTAAGCAGCTAAAGAGCTGAGCTTAATGTTGCTGAAAAGAGGATAAAATTTATAAAATTTCCTTATAATTTTTTTATCATCTTTAGCTGTTTGAAAATAAACAAACGAAAATTGGTAGAGACTATAAAACTGGCATGTTTTTGGAATCTAGAAACCCCTACTTATTCATTCAATGATTCCTCAGCCTCTATTTAAGCTAGAGAGTTGTTGAGGTTGGAATTTCTGGAAAGAAGAGAAAATTTTCTCGAATTTGCTTTTTATGTAATTTTTTCATCATCTTCAGCTGCATGAAAATGAAGGAATGAAAAAAATGTAAATTGATAAAAAATTTGCCGCTTTTGAAATCTAGAAACTTCTCATTCAATAAATAATTCCTTTGTCGCGATTTGGGCTAGACAGATGGGGTTGGTAGTACTGAAAAGAAGATAAAATTTATTTAAATCTGGATTCCATCAAAATTTTAATCATTCTTAGCTACTTGAAAATAAACGGACGAAAAAACGCAAATTTGAGAAAAATTTGATACTTTTGTTTAAATACAAAAAAATGTTTTTTTTTTTTTTTTTGTTTTTTTTTGTGGGTGGTGGGTGTTGCAAAACATAGTATATGACACTCCGGCGAAGTATAGTTGATTGTTGCTTGCGCTCCAAGGATCAAACTCGTCTCAAAATCACCTACTTTACGCCCTTGTATCACAAGTAACTATTTTGGTTAAAATTTGAATACTAATAGTATGGGAGAAGCAAAAGGAGAGTGAAGTGCCCATTTTAGACCAAAAAACAAAATTCTATTTTTTTTTATAAGCTTTTATTCTACTCACTACTGCGATTTTCGAATATACCAATACTGTAGCCAACCTTCCGCTAAGAAATAATACTTATTTCGCATGAAGCTAAAGCCCCCACAAAAAAAAGATAAAAGTTTATCTTTTAAAAACGCATTTTTAACGTAAACTTATTTTTCATCCAAAAAGTGAGTAAATACTCTAAAAAAAACTCTAGCACAACAAGCTTCGCCAAAAAAGTAGGTTTTCAAAGAAAAAAAAACATTTATAAATTTTGACGCTCACATTAATTGTCTACAAGTTCATATGCGTAAATGGTATGTTATGATTGTATGAAATTTGTTAGCTTCCAACGAAATATTGGACAAAGTGAAATTTAAAAGCATTATTTCTCGAAATTAAAATTAATTAAGATAAAATAAAGTATGGTAAATAATTATAAAATTTGAAATAAAATCAAAGAAATACAATAAAGTTATAAAATAAAAAAAAAAAGAAAACATGAACATGGGGACAATTTTTGTAAAAAGTTCATGCAAATTAAAAAAAAATTTGAAAAAAAAGCTTTACCGGAAGCACTGTCAGGTAGATCCGCACCAAAATGTAGGTTTTCGAAAAATATAAAATTAGGTTGTCAATAAAAAGTTATTAACAGATCGTAATAAATATTTGTTCGGAATTACGTTCCTATTGGTCCAGAATTAGGCATTTTATAGGCGAAATAAAAATGAAAATAGTGTTACCGAAGTACCGTGCGACCGATCCGCATTAAAATTTATAGCAAGTTATAATATATGTTTCAAATTTCGTAGCTAATAATCGAAAATTGATAACATTATAGCCAAAACTAAAACAAAAATAGCCATAAGGGAAGTATTGTACGGCCGATCCACACCAAAATTTATTACAAATTATAATGCATCATAATGAATATTTGTTTCAAATTTTGTAGATATTGGTCAAAAATTAAGAATTTTATTGCCAAAACGAAAATAGCCATATCGGCAGTACCGCACGGCCGATTCGCAACAAAATCAATAGGACAGGTCCTTGGGTTGTGCGATTTACAATGTAATCCTGATTTGTTTTTTATTATAATTTACCCAGATTTCATTTTTATTTCATTTCTGTAAATACAACGATAAAATCTACACCGTACACGTTTAATTTTCTTTTTTAAATCGGAACGATTATTTGAAGTTGAAAATTTTGTCCCTGGTAGGTTTTAGTTGTACCAGAAATGTTCCAAAAAGGCTTGGCTTTAATCAAGTTGTGCGTTTTGGCACAAAATTTTTAAAATCAATCAAAAAACACGAGTATCGTATAAAATTAATTTGATTCATAAAAATACTCTTCATTCACCTTTATACAAAATAATATTTAGCTTGAATTTGAATTTCTAAAACTGTTTCCATGGCCACCAGCCGAGTATAGGTTCGATCCAACGTTACAAGTTGTTTTTGTGCTAAAAACTAACAAAAAGAGGCTGTCAGATGGGAGGTGGCACTGTCATGTGAAAAAGAGAAATTACAAGTGACCAATAAGAAGAGACGAGTGCGTTGAATCTATTATTAATTAGGTGATCCACGACACCTTTACAGTATTTTACGTTAAAATTTTACTACAGTACTCTGGCATAAATTCATTACGCACAATTTACTAGATATCTAAAATAGAAGAAAAAAATTTTTTTGAAAGAAGTCTGTTATATTCAAGATTAATTTTCATTAACTTGGGAATTTTGTTTCTGGATCATTTTCGAACTACCAGATTTCGTCACAAGTAATGGCATTCTGGAAAAATTTTATTCTTTTCAATCAAGTCCTGCAAATTAAATTAGTTACACGATAAAAAAAACAAAACTTGATTTAGTACGCAAAATAACGTTAACTTGGTCTGTATACTGCATTGGTACGTATATGTGATACTTGGTAGAATTATCAACGAGAGTCTGTATAGTACGTTCATCGAAAAGTTAATCCTAAAACTTGGGAATCATACTTTGTATTCGTTGGTCATGTTTCATAATTTAATTTAAGAGACAAAAATAATAAAACATGTTTTGAAAAATATTTATCTGAACGTGTTTTCTAACATGACGTGACCCCGTAGCGTGAGCGCCAAAATGATTTCAGGTGATTATTAACATTAAATCAACGTTAGCCTCATACACAACTTTATGAAAAGATTTTCGTACCTTTAGAACAGTTAAATTATTTATTCAAATAGTAAACGAACATATTTTTCACGTTACATGTACCCAGGTACCTTGTTTCACTAATTTCCGTGCTAGAAATAGTGATTCTAAATTGTGCAATATTGCTAAGTATTATATACACTATGCGCCACTCTAAATCTTTTGGGACAGTTTTATTAAGACGGTAAAATGTTATTTGTTATCTAATGTATTTATTTGCAATTAACGAATAGATAAACTGAAAAACGGAGTTTAGTTTTTGAGTTCAAACTGCAGAATTTTTTTTTTTTTTTTCGGAACAGAAAGTTAGAAAAAATGGTAAGTCCACGTGTGGTTATAATTATACCATTAAACTTAAACGCTAAAGACGTAAATAGCTCGGTTTTAAGGGAGGGGTCCACGTTTTCCAATTCCCTCTTTTGCCAAAATATGTTACTACCACTGCTACCACCACCACCAAAAAACACAAACAGTTTTTTATGTTAAGCTTTTTTTCTTTGGAGGCTAAGAGGGCTCCAGACCCCCAAGAACCGTCTTCTCATCAACCCCTTTGTTGAGGGTCAGAAAAACGTAAAAAAAGTAAATAAGTTTAAGTTAAAAACGAGTTTTTAAAAGATAAGCTTTTATTTTATTTTTTTTGGCTTTAGCTTCATGCGAAATAAACGTTATTTCGTTGTGCAAGGTTGGCTGCAGTATTGGTATAATTTTAGAATCGCAGTAGCGAGTAGAATAAAAGCTTATAAAAAACAACTAAAAGAAATGTTTTTAACGGTGAAGACGATCCAGGAAGATGGTGTTACCATCATTCTTCGTCTTGATTTCTGTTGGGTTTGTGATAAGGTGATTGGTAACATGAACGGGGGAGAGAAACAAAAAATAAAAATTGAAGCATTGTGTTTAAAGTCTTTGTGCAATTTTTAATGCTGTAATTCAATTGAAATTGAAATTTATTTTCTTCCATTTTCCCTCTGATTGAGGAAATTGTTGTAATCAGAAACTGAAAATATTTAAACCGTATTTTATTTGCAAAAGTATCCGTATCATGTTTGGTTATTGTTGACGCCTATTAAAATGAAAAACGCTACAGTTATGGTACTATAGCATTACTGATTCGTAGGTTCATTTTATCAATGGGTTATTAGTTTTAGGCAATTTGAATGCCATCGATAAAATGCCCGATACTCCCATATTCATGAGGTTGTTTACTAACCGCACAACTAAAACGACGTGAACATCGATGGTGTATTATTTCTGTAATTATTCTTTCATTCCTTCCAGTTAATGAAATATTTCAGTGCATATTCTATTAAATTTTTGATTTTTATTAGGCTATGCATGAATCGAGTTTAAGTAATTCTGAATTTGTTGGGATATGTATTCTATGAAAATAAACCTGTGGGTGCGTTCCAAATTAAATTAGGTTCAGTTTTATTCGTTGATTCGAATATTGTTTAAATTATCAACTTTTTTTCTCGATGGAAATTAATTTATTGCTTGTTGCGAAAAAAAAGCAACAAAAAATCATCATAAGTATTAATTTGTTGATAGCAAAAAATCAGTTTATGAATTTTCGATTATTCCAAAATTTCAAAATTATTTTTTCCTCAGACCGAATATATCATTATCACAGTCTCATTGAAAGATATCCGCCTTCTTATATTTCGTTGGAAATTTATTTATTTTTTTATAATTTTTAATTTAATTTTAAGTGGTACCTATCTCTTATATGTTTTTGTTTTTTACTATAAATTTTACTTGATTTCTGAAAACTATTGTGGAAATTTGGTGGTTTTGTTGATGTCTGAATCTGAATGCTATTGATATAATGTCTACTTTTTTTTTTTTTTCATTCATAATTACGTTATGTAGTATAAAAATTTATGGAAAGTTTAGGTTTTCTTTGTTCTTCCTCTCGAAAAATTTGTTGTTATATTTATGAACTTTTGGATGTAATCTAAGTGATGGAAGTGTTGATCTTACGGCGTTTTGTAGCGTTGAAAAGGACACGAGTTTGTTTTTTATTTATGTTGTAAAATTGATTTTTAGAAATTTTCGAAATGTTTTTTCTTATGTAAAAATTTTTTTTAAATGTTGGCAAGTTCGTTTTGTTTTATAATAGTGTAATTGTGAGTGAAACGTTAAAAATCAGTGCCTACTATATTATAAAAAAATTCTTTGATTTTTTCACGATAATGAAGGCAAAACCGATAAGGCAGTCAAGTTGTAGAATTATTTAGATTTTTCAAGAAATCCGTGATTTATATATTTTTATACTCCTCCGGTCCATAGTAGCATGTTTTCTGCCTTAAGTTTAGGACTGCAAGTTCATATTTTTGGATCAGAGGGCTACTTTTTGGTAGCAGGACCGGAAAATTCTAAAAATTTGATCACATTTAATTATTTTTTGGTCCAAGGACCGAAAAGTGAAATTTACTGGTCCAAAAAATTAGTGTAGCCATAATGAAACATGAAAATCTTGCTTGGGATAGTATCATTTTTATTTTGAGAAAAACCAGTCATATTTCATTTGATGATTTCTCAGCTGGTATTAAAGCTAAATAACTGTGGCTGGTATTGCTGAAAAGGGGAGAAAATGAACTCAAATTTTAACCAATTAATATTTTTCCTCAATAATGACTTTTTCATAACTAAGGAATAAACAGTGGCTAATTAATGTAAAATTTGTCGTTTTTTAAATTGTTGTTTATTTCAAAAACTAATAATTTTTTATAAAAAAATTTATCTTGATAACTGTGGGACCTCACTGGTATGAGGTAAAGGGGCTTGGACCCCTCGACGACAGTCGCCGCCCCAAAGGGCAGGCAAATAATCGTCCTTGTGAAGTTAAACACACAAAACTTGTTCGATCGTAATTACCTGTATGTACTTGCAGGTAATGTACGAGTACCGAATCGTGACACAATAAGATGATGTCACGATTCATACACAAACCAGCCAGTCATCTCTTATCTTGATAGGGGATGATGCAACCTGGCCGTTCTCACCAACATACGTATTCTCTTACGTACGTGTGTTTGTGTGTGTGTAAATAAGCCGTATATAAACCACCCGAATCGGCTCTAAAATTGCCAGTGTTCGGTCTGGTTCTGGCTTACCCGTACTTATGTACGAAGTGGCTGAACACACTTAAATTCTGTTGAATTTCCTTCTAGTGAGAATATCTCTCACAACAAGGTATTCCACAGTGGTGACCTCGACGTGATTTTGGCTACGTCGTGAGGTGTCTTGAGGCGCGTTGCGCTATTCCAAAAATTCAGTGCGGTGCGCTGGCGAGAAACTTGCTTGCTTGGCAAATAAATAATTTTTTTGCAGACTAAGACACCTTTTAGGTTGTCGAAGTGGAGTCTGCTGAAGTGGGAATTCATACCCCTCTCCTTAAAATATACAAACAAGGAGAAACAAGACAGTAGACCTGGAGGAAGAAGGTTGGACTCATCCCCCAACCCCCCCAACTTCGACTCGACACTCTACGAATTTAGCAAATCTGGAAGAAGGCCCTTAACACCCAGAATTTGCACGACTGGGAACTGCAATAAATAAAGAACATCTAGCAGTTAAAACATTGAGAAGTGGTTGAACTTTAAGCCAAAGTTCTGACCTGAAAACACCTGTCCTACAAACACAGGAGCCAGTGTTTTCGACCAGCAAGGAAGGAAGTAGTTCTGTGGAATACGCTTGTCATCAGAAAGACATAACAATGGTCCCACCACCAACTGAAAACCCACAACCATCACAGGGAGGAAGTAGTCAGCCACAGCTGACACCCGAAGTCTTGGCGCAGATTATGCAACTTTTACAATTGCAGCCAGGGCAGAACCCCAACATCTACAGACGGAGGATAGAGATCCCGGAATTTCTGCCTAATGAGGTAGACTTATGGTTGACTCTATTAGAAGGCAGGTTCAAGACCGAGAACATAACTCTGAACCAGCGGTATCTACACATCTGTGGAGGCATGCCCCCACAGATAATCTGCCACATTCTGGACATCATGGAATGCCCTTCCACAGAAGATGATAAATATGCCTGGTTTGTCAAGAAGATCAAAAATGTATTCGGAAAAACAAAGAACGAAATTATTGACGATGTGATGGGTGGTATGAAGATGGGGGATGACAAACCCTCAATCTTCATGGCAAAATTGAGGCAGAAGGCAGATAATATAGTAGCCCCTTCTGTCATAGGCAATCAATTTTGCAAACAACTTCCCCAAAGTGTTTTGCAATGCCTAGCCGCCATAGGTTCGACCGTGATAAACACATCCGCAGACTTGGACTTCCTTGCGAAATCCGCAGATAATGCACTCGAATACACCAGGTCAAAGCCCGTGGTCAGTGCAGTGTCTGCAGAGACTGGAGAACTCGCTTAATTTTGAGCCCAAATAGCTCAGTTGACCGATAAAGTAAAACGGAACAAAAGCCAAGGCTCAATGAAATCCAATAATAGCTGGCGACAAAGATCTAAAAGTAGAAGCAACAACAACAACAGTGGCAATAGCAGAGGACGACAGTCCCGGTCCAGAGACTGCAGATATAGTTCCAATAACAGGGGTCGGAGTTCAACTCCCCCATGTACATCATCTCCCAAAAACCAGTCTCAAAATTGGGATGATAAGAGTTGTTTCTTCCACAATAGGAGGTTTGGCTCGGACGCCACCAAATGCAAAAACAGGTGCAAATGGTGGGGTAAATCCTACAACAAGAAAGTGTCAAACTAGAAGAAGGGGCCATCTATGCGGCCGAAGACCCCTCGGAAAAACACTCATGCCGCCTGTTCATAAAGGACAGGACAAATAGGAGATGGTACTTGATAGACTCAGGTGCAGACTTGAGTATATTGCCAGTAAATAAAAACCAAAAAGTACTTCCTCCGAAATACTATCTCCGTACTGTGAATGGTCAAAACCTTCCAGCTTACGGACTTGAGACCAGCAAAGTTGACATCGGACTTAAGGAAAATATGACGTGATCCTTCACAGTTGCTGATGTTCCAAACCCGATCCTGGGTGCAGATTTTCTTGCACATTATGGCCTGATCATTGACCTCAAAAATGGCAAACTGATCAATAGTGAAACTAAAAATTGTGTGGATGGCAAAACTCATGCTTACAGACTGGACACAAATATATCCAGCTGTACCAAGTCGACGGACAACTCTTACGGATCCTGTCTGACTATCCTGGAGTCACTCAACCATCAATTCGCAGGCATCCTACATACAAACACGATATGGTTCATTACATTGAAACCAAAGGACAGCCTTGCCATGCTAGAGCATGAAGGTTACTGCCTGACAAACTCAAAGCAGCATGGGAGTACTTACATCGCATCATTGAGGCTGTATGTCGCCCCTCAAAAATCTTATGGAGCTCCCCTATCCACATGACCAAAAAAGCAAGTGGAGAGTGGCGAATTGTTGGAGACTACAGGGCCTTAAATGCCATAAAAGTTCCTGATTGCTACCCAGTCCCCAATATAATGGACTTCAACGCGAACATGAAGGGTAAAACAATGTTCACTAAAATTTACATCAACTGGGCATTCCACCAAATTCCTATGGCTGACCAGGATGTACCAAAGACAGAGGTTATAACCCCCTTTGGACTATTCGAATACATTCGAATGCCATTTGGACTTTGCAACTCAGCACAAACTTTCCAGAGATTTATCAATGGACTGTTTAGGGAATTGCTGTTTGCATATGCATACTTGGATGATATCTGCATTTGCTCTGAAGGTGGTGAGCAACAGCACAAGGAGAATGTAAGAGCCATCATACAGCATATACATGCTGCGGGGCTTACTATCAACGTAGGCAAAAGCTTATATGCACAGACCGAAATTGACTTCCTCGGCTACAAAGTCTCGACCAAGGGCATTTCCCCCTTGAAGACCAAAGTAGAGCCAATATTGAACTTCCCAAAACCGTCAAATGTCGCTGAACTCAGGCGTTTCTTGAGGATGGTGAACTTCTATAGACGTTGCATGAAGAATGCAGCAGCCAAACAAAGTAAGCTGTTTGCACTAATAAAGACAAGTAAAACGAAAGATAAGACTCCACTCGAATGGAATGAAGAAACTGAACTGGCCTTTGAGAAAATCAAAGATACACTGGCAAATGCAACTCTATTGGCTCATCCAGACAAAAGTCTGTCGTTATGTGTGAGTACCGATGCATCTGATTTTGCTATTAATGCAACCCTGTACCAATTGGATAAAGACAACAAGAAGTTACCGCTAGCTTTCTTCTCGAGGAAGCTCTCAAAAACAGAAAAGAACTATACTACATACAATAGGGAAATGCTCCAAATTTTGGCTGCGTTGAAGCATTTCAGGCACCAATTAGAAGGTAGATGTTTTTCTGTGTATACTGACCATAAACCTCTAACATATGCCTTCACACAAAAAGCAGAACTGGCATCGCCGAGAAGAGCGCGACAATTAGACTATATTGGTCAATTGACTACCAACATCCAGTATATAAGTGGAGAACTTAACACTCCAGCTGATGCCTTAAATAGAATCGAAGCTATCTCGGCTCCTGTCCAATTACCTTATGCTGAAATTGCTAAAGCACAGCTTAAGGATGCAGAATTTCAAGAGTTGTTATCAAACGATGATACTACTCTCAAATTGAGACAGCAAAAAATTCCTGCTACTGATGTTTTATTAACATGTGACATCAGTACAGGTAAGAACAGGCCATTTCTACCTGTAAAATATCGCAGGTTGGCTTTCAACAGTGTACATAATCTGTCACATGCTGGGCCAAAATGTAGTGCTAATATGATTTTGGCAAGGTTTGTATGGCCACGAATGAAGTCTGACTGCAACAAATGGGCTCGCAGTTGCCTGAACTGTCAAGAATCCAAAGTAAGAAGACACACTCTCTCGCCCCTCAAATCCTTCAAACAAATGGAGCAGTTTAAAACTGTACATATGGACTTGGTAGGCCCATTGCCACCATCTCAAGGACAGATACCTGTTGACGATAATAGACATTGCAACACGATGGCCAGAAGCAATCCCTCTACATGAGATGTCAGCTCCTACAGTAGCTGCAAGGTTATACGATACCTGGATTGCGAGGTATGGCGTACCAGAAGTCATAATTATGGATCAAGGTCACCAATTTGAGAGCTCGCTTTTAAAGAGCTGTCTAATAAGCTTGGTGTTCAACACAGTCATACCACAGCTTACCATCCTCAAGCCAACGTCAAAATTGAGAGATGGCATAGAGCCCTCAAAGCCTCTATCATGTCACATGATACAAAGAGATGGGTATAAGTACTCCCTACCATCCTCTTAGTCCTTCGATCTGCCCTACAAACTGATACAGGTCACTGTGCAGCGCAACTAGCATTTGGCAAAGAGCTACGCCTCCCAAGGGACTTCTTCACAGAATCGAAGGAAGTTAGCCCCGAAATCATGGTACAAAACATAAGAAATGATGCCAACAATTTCCTAAAACAGGCAGCTCACCATGGCCAGCCCAAGATTTACATCTCAAAACACTTGGCCAATACTTCACACGTATTTGTTAGAGCCGAAAAAATGAGATCTGCGCTGGAGAAACCATACGCTGGTCCTTACAAAGTAGTATCACGAGATGAGAAAAACTTTGTGATACTCATTGCAGGCAAACCTCGAACAATTTCAATCGACAGATTGAATCCTGCATACATGGTAAGTGACGACAAAAGTATAAAAAGGTTGCAAAGGGAAAACATAGAAAATATCCAGACAGATTCCCAAACAAAAATGGAAGAATCTGTCGAAAAATGTGAAACAAATAATTCACAACAGAAAACATTAAAAAAGTCGGTAAGATTTTTGGACAATATTACCACCAAAACATTCGATCCTGAGGCCCCCTTATGTCCACAAAAAAAAAGCAGGCCCCCTGGCAGTAAAAAATGTAAAAATTCCCACCCTTCTCGCATGTCCGAGACGTTAATGCGAAGAAAATAAAATTTACTCCCAAAAAAGTAATATCCGCTACGTAAGTTTAAACCCGCTAAAAAATATGCGACAAAAATCGGAACTCCGTGAGACAAAAGAAACTCCGGAGATAAGCAAACGAGGAATGCCAACAAAAAGAAAACGACAGGAATAAACAAATCCACGTGCGATACGGAAATAAACATCGCAACGTGCGTTTACCATTAAACACAAAGATAATCTCAACGTTGTGACGTCACAAACGAAAATTCCTTTGTAATAAAAATTTGAAAAATATATTCTATGAGTTTATTTCAGGCATAACTTTGCTTAAACTGATCAGAACTTAACTGGAAAACTTGCATACGGTCGAGAATTTTAAGCGCTATCCCCTCTATATGCTGATAAGAAGATGCGAAAATAATGAAACATAACTGTAATGGTAAATCAAAAACTGAAGTAAAATCACCCACTTCAGAACCGCCAGAGATCTTGGACGTGTTTTCTGAAATATTTTTGGCTCCTTTTTCCTCAACAAACCCATTCTAATGTCACTGCCAACCGATACCATCCTAAAGTCCGCCACCTCCCAATTCGCCTGGAAAACTGCTGAGTCTTTACAAACTCAGCGAAAGATCGAGCAGAAGACGGAGCTGGACTGAATAGAGGAGGAGCTGCTCATAAACACAGCTCTTCCTATAGACAAAGTCCTAGCGGAGATGACAACTCCGCTTCCCCCGATAGTCTCTCCTCCCCGGTCACCACCTGAACCGACCCTGATTCCAGAATCCCCGAGATTGGAGCCGAAACCCGCAGAGACCAGGTTGCCAATGAAGTTCCTCTTCACGGCCGAGTGGGCAGCAAATGAAAAAGCGAAGATGGCTGCCTTAGCATCAGAGATGTCAAACTCCCTGATGCTGAGAAAGCCACTCTTCAAGCGACTGCTGCCCCCTCACTCCTGCCACCACCCATATGCCTATACAAAAAATTGTCCACCTAGGCGTAGGGGAGAAGGCAGTCACGCCCAATACCAGGCACGTGTTGATGCAAGGCGACAATCATACGAATGCATCGGCGCTGCAGTTGGAAGTGCACTGGCCAAGTGGGAGGCAGAATGGAAGAGGCGCTCATAAACCCGCAAGTCCCCCCAAGCCTGCGCAATTTGATCATTTTTGCGGCGCAAAAACTGGGGGGGAGTAGCTGTGGAGACTCACTGGTATGAGGTAAAGGGGCTCGGACCCCTCAATGACAGTTGCCACCCCAAAGGGCAGGCAAATAATCGTCCTTGTGACGTTAAACTCACAAAACTCGTTCGATCGTAATTATCTGTATGTACTTGCAGGTAATGTACGAGTACCAAAACGTGACACAATAAGATGATGTCACGATTCGTACACAAACCGGCCAGTCATCTCTTATCTCGATAGGGGATGATGCGACCTGGCCCGTTCTCACCAACGTACGTATTCTCTTACATACGTGTGTTTGTGTGCTTGTAAATAAGCCATATATAAACCACCCGAATTGGCTCTAAAATCGCCAGTGTTTGGTCTGGTTCTGGCTTACCCGTACTTATGTACGAAGTGGCTGAACACGCTTAAATTCTGTTGAATTTCCTTCTGGTGAGAATATCTCTCACGACAAGGTATTCCACAATAACCCTTCTATTTTTTATCAACAAATTAATTTTTATCATCAGATTTCACTAAAAACGAAGTTACTTTGACTTAATGGTGAGTAAAAATATTAGTAGAAAACTCAAACCCATTTTTTTCATAACTTTTTCCTTTCAATTTTACAATTGGAACAAACAGGTTTATACAAAAATGAAGCCCAGTCAACAATAACATCGTCATTGCATAAAGTATGGTGTGAACCAAGGAGGGAATGTTTTTTTTTTTTGCTTCGCCTATTTGCAATCCTTGTTTTTGGCTCACCGTGGTCACCTATGACGCGTCTCTCAAACTCAGGCTCAGTCAAAAAAAAAAAAAAACAACTTTCCATCCTTGATACACAGTGTACCATAAATTGTTGTATGAGTTACTATAGTGGTCATAAATCACGAGTGTCATCCTGTAAACATTTTTACTTGTACAGTATAAGGCAAAAGTTACTTAGTTTTTAATCGAACAACTGGAGAAATTATTCTTGGGAAATGCTTCTCCCTTACACTTATTACCATGGTTATGGTTGAGAAAAGTCACAATAAGTATTGATATTTTCACCAATGGTTTATAAATAATGAATAACAGTGATTGATGCTTGTGGATACTTTATATGTAATTTTCTATGAGAAAGAGAGATTTTTTGCATTCCAGTGCGCATTTAAAATTAAAATTGTGGCATGCCATCATTTTCTACAAGCTATTTGTTTTTGAGAATGAAAAATTTTCTAATCAATCAAAATATATTAAAAAATTATATTAGTTGAGAATTATGATTTGTGGGGATTATACTCGTTTGTGGTGCTGGGGGGTCAGACGCCTTGATGACAGTTGCTACCAAAAGGTTGGCTAATGTAGTGCACTGCAGGCTAAACAAAATACTCATTACTTTGTTGCTTTTTGCATTTAATTTGTAATTACCAGACTGTGACTGATTGGTCACGTTGGTGAGGAAATGCACTCGTCATACTTAATCTCATCTTGATAAGGAATAAAATATGACACATTAATTAATGGCCAATCAACACAGGTATGTACATATTATTTATGTATGTACATGTGTTTGTGCGCATGTAATGAGCTGGGTATAAAAATCCGCAGTACTCTGTATCCCTTGGCCAGTGTTTTCTAAGGTTGGCTCCACTGTACTTGTTTACATGCTAGTTAACATATAAATAGTTTGTAGACTTCCTTCTATCATATGGAATGACTAAACATATCTACACTATATATAACCGAAATACCTAACTTGCCTATTTTCAGCCACCTTTACTTCCTCTTGCCACACCACACCAAAATAAACAAAAGCTGTTGGCACCTTACACACACAAGTGTACCCATTTATATCACATTTATACACCTGAATTTAATGATTGAATACAAAATATCTCATTGAAAATTACAAGAAATACATTTTTTAGCCCTGTAACTATAATTCTTAGTATCCTGGTTTCAATCTTAAAGACTGATAGAACATCCACACTAAATGTGACATCAGAACACAAATTAATAAACATACAGCAGTTACTTAAAAATAGCCTTTTCCGCATAAGAAATGCATTGTACTTGATTTTTTTGCCAACAAGTAGACCAGGGGATCGACGTGATATCTTAACACCGCATTAGGGTGAACGCTCAACATAGTGAAAGTGGCAAGTTAGGTAGTATTTAGCTTATATATAGTGTAGATACCTGTGGGTATGACCAAAGGTATTCCGCAGATTATTATTTTTTAAATTTCTTTGTAATTTCACGATTTACACGTTGAAAACTGTATATTTTTCCTATCATTTTGTGCTGTTCTTGCATTCTTGGGCGAGCGTTTTCATTCGCCAATCCCATCCGCTGCAATTTTCAATCATTAACTCTAAAAATCAATAAAATGTACGACTCGATGCGTTTGTTATTCTTTGTGCAATCCAATATTCTTCATTTCTTTGTATTCTCTCATTCACCTAGTTGAATGGGTTTATGTGAGATTTTCAACTCGCGCAATAATTTGTTTTATTACCTACATCTCTCAACACACGAATCTCATGATTTCCTTTTCTCTGACCTCTGGTAACACTGACAGCAGTGTGTCTTTTGCCTTTCGATATTATGTGCTTGTTTATAGTGCTAGCCAACGAGCATAGGTGCTCGCTTAAAATTTTGAGTTTCATTAATTCTGTTACGCTGATTCTTTATTTATTTATTTATTTATTTTCAGTAATCAAACAAAGACTTCAAATGGTAAACAGTCCATACAAAACGGTAATGGAGTGTGTCCGCAATATCTATCGACAGGAAGGACCCAAAGCGTTCTACCTGTCATATACCACCCAGCTGGCCATGAACATACCTTTCCAGTGTTTGCATTTTATGACCTACGAATTATGTCAGAACGTAACAAACAGCGAGAGGTGTTATAATCCGGCGGCTCATGTAGTATCTGGTGCTGTTGCTGGGGGTGTTGCTGCCGCCTTGACCACGCCGCTGGACGTGTGTAAAACATTGCTGAATACTCAACAAAGCCAGGTATGTGTTGAGGTTATGTACAAATGTTCCATCGAAAGTAAGGGGAATAGTTTGGACATTTTAGACTTTTTGTTCGATATAATTGACATTCAGTTCCTCTCCACCCTACATTAATGGGTGAGATTAAACGTTCGAAATATTATGCTAAAAGTTGAAGCCACCCATGGCCCTTCATTTCTCAACGTGAAAAATGTAGAAAATGTGCCTCTTGATTTTGTTTTTCGCCCACATCTTCATCAATATTCCAATTTTATCGCGAACTTAAATTAATTAAAGAAAGTTCGGCTTCTAGCTTCCCCAAAAAAAGCGTTACTGTCAATATTATGTTCACTCACTGTGACGTTGTGGAAACGAGGATGAAAAATACTGCTTATTGTGTTGACTTCTTAAACTGCATTGCTGCCGGTACTAGGAAGTCAAACCAACACCGAAAGAGATTATATGAATTTGCATTTTCTTGATGTTAAATACGTTGTTTTTGAAAATTTTTGACTTTTTTTTGTATTTCCGAGCAGTGTTTTACTGAGCTTTTTATTTTTGCAATAAAATTGTCTCTAAGAGGAGACATAGACGAAAAATTGATTTTTGAAGCATATAGAGAGAAGGATAGGAGGTGAAACATTCAGTAAGTTATATTGTATGTTTATGTCAACCCATTTTTATTGCAAAAAATATGGGCTGATTTTGTTGAATGAACGTTCTACTTCTGTTCTGTATAGTGGAATTTGAACTAGAATCTGTTCAGAAAAAGTGACGTACCTATAGAAATCGATTTCCTTCCTTAATAACTGACTTCAAAAATAGGAAGACGTTATCACTTTGATCCTGTTTGTGTTTTTGTTTTTATAAACTTTCATTTTGCTCACTACTGCCGGTTGTGATTTTAAAATATACCAATACTGCAGCTAACATTCTTCAACGAAATAATATTTATTTCGCATGAACCTAAAGCCAAAAAAAAAAATTAATAAAAGCTTTTAAAAATTCGTTTTTAACGCAAACTTATTAAATGTTTTTTCCATCATAACTTCTCAACCCAGGCACCGATTTTGATGAACTTTTTTATAAGCTTTAATTCTACTCAGTTCTCACTACTTTGATTTTAATGTACACCAATACTGTAGCCGACCTTTCGCAACGAAATAATATTTATTTCGCATGTAGCTAAATCCCCCCCCCCCAAAAAAAAAATAAATAAATAAAAGCTAATCTTTTAAAAAATCCTTTTTTAACGTAAACTTATTTTAAATGATTGAAGGTGATAAGGTGATTCTATGGTGGTTTCATTCAATTTTTTTTAGAATCGGTGAGTCAGTTTTGAAGTTATTTTTGAATAAAGTAAGCTGTTAGTTTTAAAGTAATTTTGTCGCTAACCCTAGAAACGAAAAATCATTGAACAAATTTTTTTCTTAAAAATATCTGATGAACTTAAAAAAAAAAAATTGGCCAAAACGAGAAAAATAATTCTTTCAAAATTTCAGCAGTAAATTTTGTTGAAATTAGAATGAAGCTAAAAAAAATATACGGTAAATTAATAACTTTTTTCAAACAATTGAATGGACTTCAAAGAAATTTTTTTTTAATGCGCTAATGAGAGAATATTGACTTATAAAGCCTACATTCTAAAGGAAAAGGGTGCCGACTTCAATAATTTTAGTCCGTAGATTCGGATCTTGCTGAAAAAATTTTAAAAGGATTATTTTTCTCTTTTTAGCTCATTTTTTATTTCGTATTTGTTTCGCTACTTTCTCTGCCCCTCACACTGCTTTGCTTCTATCCCTTCGTTTCGATTAGGTATCCTCTAACCTCATTTTCATTTCTCGGGTAAGTGTCAACGAGTTTGCATCGTTTCAACTTCATATTGACTTTTTAGAACTAGTGAGAATCGCCCTTAGATTGCACAATAAATTTATGTCTCTGTTATAAAAATGAGTTTATAGGGTTAGCTTTATGTAGGTTCTTTAATGGATTACGGATGATATTGTAATTTTTATCGGGAAAAATGTGTGAAGTATAGTTTGCCAAAGAAAGATGTGGGTTGTGCTTTCCTTAACTGCGTAGCTGAAGTTTTATCTTTCAATTAATGACCTTGGACTATCCGTTTTTCTATTATAAAAATAGGCCTACATGTTTTAAACCGGCGTAGGCATATTAATCCTTGGATTTTGAATTTACGGCCTTGTATGGGTGACTATGTGTATGTGTGTGTGTGTGTGTGTGAAATATAGGTAGTTTTCTATGTCAGTTAATTTTATCCTTCTTTTTTTGGTTTTATTTGCCCAGGTGAGAGTATCGGGTCTGTTCGAAGCAATAGAAACGGTCTATCGACTGGGTGGACCATTCGCTTATTTTCGAGGGCTTAAAGCTCGTGTGCTATACCAAATGCCGTCGGCAGCTATCTGTTGGAGTACGTACGAATTTTTGAAATATCTGCTGAATTCGACGCCGACGAAGTTGTCGGTTTTGGCCGAGCATTCAACGTCACCGAACGATTCCGAATCGCTGGACGAAACTGATACGACTGATATTCATAGATTTGCACACGCTGATCCGCTTCCTGCTCGTAGCATAGCTGCGAAATCGTCTTCAAAACCCTGCGAGTTACCAATGACTGCTTCACACCATGGTGTCTACAACACCTTCAGCATATCTAGAGTACATTCGACCGATATTACCACCAGGTAAATGGTTTGCGAATCATTTTATCGTCCTCTTCTCCTTTCGCCTTGTTACTCGTTCACCTTCAGATCGAATACCATAATTATAGTAATATTCTCATGACCCAGTCTAGAAAATGATGAATCCAATTTTTTTGTTGCGACAAAACTCTCGCTAAATTCGTCTCCGGTATACGTTTCTCATTCTTGTCAAATCGAACTGTGGAATACCTTGTCGTGAGAGATATTCTCACCAGAAAGAAATTCAACAGAATTTAAGCGTGCTCAGCCACTTCGTACACAAGTACGGGTAAGCCAAAACCAAGGCAAACACTGGCAATTTTAGAGCCGGTTTGGGTGGTTTATATACGGCTTATTTGCACGCACACAAACACACATACGTAAGATAATACGTACGTCGGTGAGGTTGGCCAGGACGCGTCATCCACTATCATGATAAGAGATGGCTGGCCAGTTCGTGTACGGATCGTGACATTGTTTGGTGAGGTCACAATTCGGTACTTGTACATTACCTGCATGTACTTGCAGGTAATTACGATCGAACGTATTTCATGTGGTTTAACATCACGAGGACGATTATTAGCCTGCCCTTTGGGGCGGTGACAGTCGTTGAGGGGTCCAAGCCACTTTACCTCATACTGTTGAGTCCCCATGGCTACTCCCCCCAGTTTTTGTGCCGCTAAAATGATCAAAAATGCGCAAGGCCTGGGGGACGTGCGGGCTTCTACTTTCGCCTCTGGTCGGCCTCCCATTTTGCCAGGATGCTACCTACCGTGGCCCCGACGCACTCGTAGGACTCTCTACGGGCGTTCATTTGGGCCAGGTAATTTACCCGGCTGTCCTCTCCCCTACGCCTTGGTGGTACATTTTTTGAACGGGCGTAGGGGTGATGACGATTCCTGTTGTTTTCTTTTTGTTGGCATTCCTCGTTTGCTTATCTCCGGAGTTTCTTTTGTCTCGCTGAATTCCGATTTTCCTCGCATATTTTTTAGTGGGTTTTAACTTACGTAGTGGATATTACTTTTTCGGGAGTAAATTTTATTTTCTTCGCATTAACCTCTCAGATATGCAAGAAGGGCGGGAATTTTTACGTTTTTTACTGCCAGGGGGCCTGCCTCCTTTTCATGGACATAAGGGGGCCTCAGGATCGAATGTTTTGGTGGTAACATTGTCCGAAAATCTTATCGACTTTTTTAATGTTTTCTGTTGTGAATTATTTGTTTCACATTTTTCGACAGATTCTTCCATTTTTGTTTGGGAATCTGTCTGGATATTTTCTATGTTTTCCCTTTGCAACCTTTTTATTCTTTTGTCGTCACTTACCATGTATGCAGGCTTCAATCTGTCGATTGAAATTGTTCGAGGTTTGCCTGCAATGAGTATCACAAAGTTTTTCTCATCTCGTGATACTACTTTGTAAGGACTGGGGTATGGTTTCTCCAGCGCAGATCTCATTTTTTCGTCTCTAACAAATACGTGTGAAGTATTGGCCAAGTGTTTTGAGACGTAAATATTGGGCTGGCCATGGTGAGCTGCCTGTTTTAGGAAATTGTTGGCATAATTTCTTATATTTTGTACCATGATTTCGGGGCTAACTTCTTTCGATTCTGTGAAGAAGTCCCCTGGAAGGCGTAGCTCTTCACCGAATTCTAATTGCGCAGCAGAGTGACCTGTATCGGTTTGTAGGGCAGATCGAAGGCCTAAGAGGATGGTAGGAAGTACATCTACCCATCTCTTGGTATCATAAGACATGATGGAGGCTTTTAGGGCTCTATGCCATCTCTCGATTTTGCCATTGGCTTGAGGATGGTAAGCTGTGGTATGACTGTGTTGAACACCAAGCTTATTAGACAGCTCTTTAAAGAGCGAGCTCTCGAATTGGTGACCTTGATCCATAATTATGACTTCTGGTACTTCATACCTCGCAATCAAGGTATCGTATAACCTTACAGCTACTGTAGGAGCTGACATCTCATGTAGAGGGATTGCTTCTGGCCATCGTGTTGCCCTGTCTATTATCATCAACAGGTATCTGTGTCCTTGAGATGGTGGCAATGGGCCTACCAAGTCCATATGTACAGTTTTAAACCACTCTGTTTGTTTGAAGGATTTGAGGGTCGAGCGAGTGTGTCTTCCTACTTTGGATTCTTGACAGTTCAGGCAACTGTGAGCCCATTTGTTGCAGTCAGACATTATTCGTGGCCATACAAACCTTGCCAAAATCATATTAGCACTACATTTTGGCCCAGCATGTGACAGATTATGTACACTGTTGAAAGCCAACCTGCGATATTTTACAGGTAGAAATGGCCTGTTCTTACCTGTACTGATGTCACATGTTAATAAAACATCAGTAGCGGGAATTTTTTGCTGTCTCAATTTGAGAGTAGTATCATCGTTCGATAACAACTCTTGCAATTCTGCATCCTTAAGCTGTGCTTTAGCTATTTCAGCATAAGACTATTGGACAGGAGCCAAGAAAGCTTCGATTCTATTTAAGGCATCAGCTGGAGTGTTAAGTTCTCCACTTATATACTGGATGTCGGTAGTCAATTGACCAATGTAGTCTAATTGTCGCGCTCTTCTCGGCAATGCCAGTTCTGCTTTTTGTGTGAAGGCATATGTTAGGTGTTTATGGTCAGTAGACACAGAAAAACATCTACCTTCTAATTGGTGCCTGAAATGCTTCAACACAGCAAAAATTCCGAGCAATTCCCTATCGTATGTACTATAGTTCTTTTCTGTTTTTGAGAGCTTCCTCGAGAAGAAAGCTAGCGGTAACTTCTTGTTGTCTTTGTCAAGTTGGTACAGAGTTGCACCAATAGCAAAATCTGATGCATCGGTACTCACGCATAACCGCAGACTTTCATCTGGATGAGCCAATAGAGTTGCATTTGCCAGTATATCTTTGATTTTCTCAAAGGCCTGTTCAGTTTCTTCATTCCATTCGAGTGGAGTTTTATCTTTCTTTTTACTTGTCTTAATTAGTGCAAACAGCTTACTTTGTTTGGCTGCTGCATTCTTCATGCAACAAACTTTATTTGCATCATCAGTATTTTTCTCTTTCGTCGCTGCCGTGTTTCCCTTCACCTTCCCAAAACTCGCCTTGTTTCATTTTGTTTTCGATGATTTATTCAAAAATCCGTTTTTAGGGAAGAATCAAGGTCATTTTATTTGTTATTTGTTCGGCGCTGTGTAGGGCAAGCTTTCCAGTGGTATCATGATGAAAGAATCCCTATTTTCACCGTTGGGTGTCTATGTTGCGTGGGATGTGACAAGACATGTCCAACGGGCAACATCTTTACGTTGTCTTCCTCCGTCACCATATGGCGAGAATTCCCTCACAAAGATACATTTCTAGTTACTTTTATACAGTATAAAACAGATTATAACGCAAATGGTATCATCGTGAGGGAATTCCTGTCAGTGTAGATTTTTGAAATAATACGTCTTATAAATTCCCTTTTCAAATTGAAATGAAAAAAGAAACAAATTTTCTCGAATTTCACTGAATAAGGTGCAAAAAGTTGCTTTTCAATCAGAGGGTGCAAAGAGGGTGACGTTCCCCCTCATGATGGGTTCTATTGATTCTTAATTTTCAAAAGTGACGAGAAAAAAAGATTCATTAAACTTTTTTGCTTTATTGAAGAAATCTTGGCTACGGGCTGCTTTTGGGTTATAAAATAGGGTGTTCATTGAAAAATATTTTTTGAAATGTAGCATGAAAATTGTATTACATAATTATGGAGTATTCACGTGACGTCATTTTTCATAAACCGCACAGTGAATACTTTATTGTTGTCGTTATTGATGCAGATAGTATTATCTTTATACCATAAGAGAATTGGGAGGGGGGGGGTATTGAGAGGCTGAGAGGCTAAAAGATGTTGAACGTATTTCTGAAACATCAAAGTTGGGGGAAAATGCAATAAATTCTCTGGCTATTTCATTTGACGGAGATTCTCTCATCATATGATACCATTCTCATGTTTCCATTTGGCGGGATTCTCTCTCATGATACAATTGTGAGGAATCCCTTGCGTAATACGTACCATTGTAAGGTTAAGCTCTATCTTGAGAGGGACCCACATCATTACTGCTGTTTTTTATAAACCTCTTTCCTCTCTACAAACCTACCACCACCGATAAAAATAATCTATTTTGTGTATGTCAATTTTTTCCTTACGGCTGAAGGGGGTTATACTCTCGAACTCCTCCCTTAACTACGTCCTTGGTACAATGTAAGTTACTCTGGATCTTATAAACTCCATTTTGAGTTTTTGAGTTCGTCAGTTCTGCAGTTAGAGTTACGTCGAGAGAAAAGGGATGAAATTCTGAAAATTTGAATCACGAATAAAAAAAAATGTTGAGAATCAAAAATCAGTGCAATAAACTCACGTATAGAAACTGAAACCCAAACCTCTTAACCCGCCTTGGGCTAAGCCATTGAGAATTGTCCAATTTTCCTAAATTTGGGCCTGTAATTAAGCATTCTCGCATTTTAACATGTCTGTCCAAGTGTGTCAACTCTTCAGTGTCCTCAGCTTATAAATTTCTTTCATCTTTTGTTAAGCTTTCCTGTTGCATATGGCACTAAGGAGAATTTTACTGAAACAAGAAGTAAGTATGGATATAAGCGAGGAGGAAAATTTTCGAATCCAGTTTGAAATACTAAACCAAGAAGTGAGAATGGCCGCGTTGCAAATTTCTGTCTAGGAAACATATGTTTGCAATTTAGCTTTCTTTTTGTTCATTTTTAAAATTCCCTTTAAAAAATGTAATTTTAATGAAGTTGGCGAGTATCTTCTCTTGTATTTTTCCTGGCCAATTAATCAAAAATTAAAAACCGTTCTCCAACATGGTTGTCCGATTACTTAGTTTATGGCTTCATAAGTTTCATTCGTGGGACCTCAGGAAACTAACATGAACCAGAAATAAAATAATTTTTTCACAATAACTACATGAAGAATAAGTCCGTACTTGTACCTAAGGAAATTCTAATGGAGAGGAAAATGAAGATTTTTAGTTAAAATTCAAAATTTATTCGAGAAAAATTTCTCAAGAACCATGGCTAACCATTCCTTCTCTCTGTAGCTGTGTTACTGTATGAATGTTTAAATTGAACGTGTGAAAAAAAAAATCAACTAGTTTCATGTTCTTCAATGACTGCGTACGGTACACGTGTAGAAAGTTGTGGCTACTTTGAATGTCAATAATTTTTTAATTTCAGTTTTATGGTTTCTGTGCAAAAAATAGATGAATTTATGTGAAAGTTGTACAGTTTTTCTTGCGCAGTCCGTGGTTACCCTTCAAAAATGACCGAAATATGAACACTAATAACCGACGACTTGTTCCCCTAAATTTTCGACTTCTGAATTTTCATTGTCTTGGCGTATAATGAATAGACTAACTTATCAGCTTCTTGTAAAATATTTTTTCTTAGTCTCGTTCAGTCGTAATTTACGCCCAAGAATTTAAGAATTAAGCCGGATGAATACAGATGAAAATCATTGCTGGAAACATTAATTGGCCAGGGAAAATTTTTATTCTCAATCTTTTAGTAACGCCATATTACAATATTAGGAAGTACCTGAAAATTCAGTCGGCGTTACTTAGCATATTCTGGTTGTATATCAGTTCTCAAAATGAAACAAAGATAATATATTTTCATTATTCACTATCGATCGTTTGTAAATTGGGCTTGACTGACCGCCAACGTGTTCGTTATCAGGCTTGAGAATTTACATGTTTTCTTGCCACGGCCATTGGCATTACAAAATAAAGACTTTTGGTGGCGTGAGGATGTTCAGTCTTTAAATTTTCGAATTTTCGTCCATTAGCCGTTACTAAGAGAAGGAGTTGCGAGGTTTTTCGGGTATTGGAAGGGTAAATACTCGTATCTCCGCTTCGCTTCGCCTTTAGCACTGATTCACCGTTTTATTGAATAAATAATTAAATTTCTCAAATTCTCGACGATATTCTAATTTTTCGAGTGTACTTCCCAATTGATTTTGGCCTGGCCCAGACTCGGCGTCGAATTCTTTTGTTTTGGCCAAGCTAGGCCGCAATTTTGTACCTAGTCATTATGGAATCAGTCGGAGAACTTCCTCATCTTGTCTATATTTTGGAGCACGCAATGTTCGAATGCACTGAGATTAATGAGAGAATGGAATTCTGTTCGAAGAGATCAATTGAAAACGAATCTTTAAATGATGTGTTCGACGTTTTTGAATTTAAGCTCGTATTTACCAGCTTCTGTTGCCTCCGCTTAAGCATTTCTTGCACAACGTTGACAAACGTATGAGTTTTTGTCGAAAAATATTTTGAGTTTTGCCTCAGAAATTTTGTTCACTTACCTATCAAGTGCCTAGAGGTATAATAAAATCACCGCTTTGACATCGAAACACTGGGTAAATGTTCCTAATTTTATTCTTAATCTATTCGAATGTAATGTCGCTAATCGAGTCTGGTTTCATGTAGGTAGGTAATTTGAATTATTTCGTTGATTCGATCTTATCGCACTTAGTTTCATTGAAAATTCCAATTTTTATCGTAGAACTGTTATACGTTGCTCGCTCATTCGAGACTATCTAATAAATACAAAGTAAAAATAAAAACAAATTCTTTCTCGAATTCGGTGTTATTTGAGAAATGCTCATTTTTGTTACATGGTTTTGGAAATTCAATCACTTAGCGTATGTTACGAAATATTTTTGTTTGGTTATCATCAGAAGTACTTTTTCGTTTTCGATAAAACGGTCAGAAAGATAATAAACCGCGCGGTATATTTTAAACAGAATCGATGATGTTACGTTCAGTCATTATGAAATGGTTGTCGGATTTCTCGTATTAATTAACTTGGTAGGCTACTTGCATGGTATACTTCAAAAACTACATCATCTAAAAGATAAAAAATTCCCCAAAATTGAATTAGATTTTATTTTTGTGTGGGTTTTGATGAAAAAAAAATCTACACTTTAATCTAGACCTCATAATGAATCTGTTTTTTTTTGTGTGTGAATTGGCAGAAATAATAGATATTGGGTCAATGGTACCAGATAGGATGTTTGTATTATTTTTATCATTTATCATTTTAGTGAGTGTAGTAGATGTTTGTGAAAAATGAAAATAGAAGATAAGTATAGAATGAGTTAATATAAATATGTTGCTGAGGACAGTGTCTAATTTATTGATATTAACTTAGGGTTTCGTACAATAAATTGCTAACAAATACACATCCTGATTCCTCTCCAAAACTCAGATTTTGAGACCATTGAAAAAGAACGTACACTCCAATCATCACTGTGGGCCAAGGGCTGTGATCATGAATTGAACTGATAATTGATGAGAGTTGATAGCATTTGTGTTCTAAATGGGATATGAATTGCTATCAATTATCAACTCAGTTCATGATTGTAGCCAAGGTCCAGATGTGTGAAGTGCTTTAGGTGCTAGGAAAAATGAAATTTCAAAAGAGAGAAAGCCAAAAAAAACTGTTCAATGCAAATGCGTTTTCTTATTTTGTAAAGTACATAAGCCATTCACGTTGCCATTTTGTTTCGTCCCTCAGGATTTAGGATAAATTTACAATTTTTTTATTTTATTGTTTCTTGCAGGTTCTACGGGCTTGTTGCCCCCAAAGTAGCTCTCCATGAACTGGTCCTCCACATTTGCCCAAAAGATCCCACGATTTAAGTGAACTACTGACTTAGAAATTCTTCGGATTAAAAAAACATTAAAAAATTAAAGAACATGAGAAAAAAACCCACTTCTCCTCATCCAACCTCCTACATTAAATTTCAACACAATTGAGAAAAAAAATTTCCCTTTTCAGGAATTGAACTCTCATTGTGTGAATGCTGTGCTAATGTTTTAACACACAGCCTCTGAAGTTGACAAAAGTTTGATGTTTACGACTTCTATACAAGGAACTAAATACAAAACATATGTACCTTTCTACTATACAGAGATATGTGACAAACACGTGCGTCTTATTTATCTTACAAAAAAGAATTACGCAAAACAGACAGCACTTACATAATAATTTCACCTCATTGATATTATAATGAACAGTTCATTTTATGTGCCCAGTACTTATTTCTTATCAATTCACACTCTCTGCCTAACTGTGGTCAGGCAATGTACGAAATGTGTAGGAAAATTGAATATTTTTTACTCTTTTCACTCTTGGCCTAAAATTGCTAGGCGTTTTTTGAAATCCTGAATTTCATACTTTCCGTATAACATCACTATAATAATTGTACAAGCAGGCCGAAATTTTTTGACGAAATTAATTTTTCAAAATTATTTCGCCAATACTATTTCGTCAATATTATTTCCTCATATTCGATGCGCATGCACCACTACCACACCCAGCTACACATATACACGAAGAAAAAAAAAATTTTATTGCTTCCGCTAAAACAACAAATTCTTCAGTATTATCCAAGTATACGAGCAAATATTCAGAGGTGGAACAAGACCAAAGCTCCGCTAAGCGACGTTTCAGTGCTTGTGTCTGTAATATACATAGATACAGAATTGGTACAAATCCGCCTTACCTCATTGAGCATTTCATATCCCTACTGGTGGCTGTTACGTATGTTATTTTTAAACAGGTTTTCTTTGAAAATCCGCTTATTAAAATCCTTCTCATAAAAAAACCTGAGTGTGAGACCTATTACATTTTTCGATTCGTGACATAATATGAATTTTGGCACCATACGTATATATTTAATATAATGTATTGTATAATTATTGTTAACTTGGTATAGCTCACAATTTTCGTTAGTCTCGTAATTTGGTACAAACATTGATACTAAAAAAAAGACCAGACCTATTTATTTTGGTAGGAATCGGCCGGATGGTACTTCTCATACGTTCATTTTTGTTGCCTGCAATTTTGGATGTTTAATAGCTGCAAAGTTGATAAAAATATACGTACTAAGACAAAGACCAGACAGACTGATTTTGGTCCGGATCGATCGGATGGTATTGCCGCACGTACGTTTTTGTTTTTCTTCAGAAGGTAAAATCCTTGTATAATCAGTACAGTGTTCTTCTTTTGCTATCAGACAGAGTGCTTATTTAAAACCTGCTCTTTTAGCGCTGTTTTCTGCGCAGGAGTTTTTTTCTATTATATTTTTGTTTCTTCTTAACTATAGCTACACTGGTGAATCTCCTCAATAATTTTATAAATTCATAATTTCTATTACCAGGGAAGCGAGTATCATTTCCGTGCAGATTGAGGAAAAATTTTTTTAAAGGCCACTTAGCGAGCATAAAAAGAGCCCTTCCTCTAAATATGTTGTGGAAACACTACTACTTGTCTCCCTCATATTCTAAAAACCACTAGAAACTAAGATAGGCTTATTTCCCTTAAATTGTCTCCATGATATACGCCAGTTGAATTCTAATTTTTCTGAGGACCCCATATTTTGAAAATATATTAGGAAACTGTAATACCTTTTCTCAAATTAATTTTTTAGATAGACTGACGCCTTCCGGCGGACCCCCTAAGTGTCCGCGATCACCATTTAGGAAACCCTGTCCCAGAGAATTCACTCATTCCCATATTATGGAAGTGCTATTTTTGCGTCTTTAGCAAAATCTTTTAATATCATTTCATAATCATATTAAATACTCAATTATATGCTGAAAGAAGAAGAAAAAAATAGAAAAAACTCTTGCGCAGCAAGCTTCGCAAGAAAAAGTAGATTTCCTTTGTTCAAAAATCACCTACGTCGCCGACATTTAAAATATTTATATTTTTTGTAAAAAATTACCAATATCCCACAAATACGATGTATGTGATAAAATATACTGATTAAGTATCATGTTTTCAAAATATTTTACAAATGTATCAAAAATCATTAATTTTTGTAAAATGTAAAATTATTTCAAGTTCTAACCAGCACAGAAATAATTCGATGGTTTTCTTTCCTGCAATGACGACGACGAGAATTGTGAATTATAATCGTATTCATATAAAAAAAAAAAAAAAAAAAAAAAAACTATAAAAAAGTATGTGAGAAAAAAGTATCCCACATTGCAAAACAAAGTATAGTGCAATTGCCTACGCGCTGGTTAACAAAATATTAGAAAAGATTTTAGTGTCCTTGTTCAAATCTAGTGCGTAGCAATAGTTTTGGGGTGGGAAAAAATAGACCTTTTGCTGAGATGGGAGGTACCGTTCGTATCAAATTTCGTGACTATTGAAAGAGAATTGCAACTTTTATTGAGATAACATGAAAAATTAGCAACTCCAACAGCCCCAGGGAATGAACCATAATACCAATAGGAATAAAATTTGGAATCTAGTTAGATATACTTCAAATCAATACCTGTACAAAATTTTGTGACTGTAGCTTGAA
The DNA here is from genome assembly GCA_011428145.1 of Ericerus pela. NCBI lineage: Eukaryota > Metazoa > Arthropoda > Insecta > Hemiptera > Coccidae > Ericerus > Ericerus pela. The sequence goes on from WOFM01000341.1 coordinate 1,429,574, forward strand.
AATTACTCCTATTAGAGCCATTAATCTGCCAAAACTGTAATAAAATCACCTTATCAGATGTACCGTTAGGCCTATCCGCACTACAATTGGTAGGTATTGTCCTTGGCTTGAAACACGTATGTATACCAAATTTCAGCCCCATCGATTGAAAATTGCGTTCCGTACGCTGTTTAATAAAACATGCGTATAAACTGACCTACCGGACGGATTATGCGCCAAATCCAGACCAAAAATAACAGGGTTCTTCTTGGATGGATTCGTATATGCGTTTTAAATTTCAAAATCATCCGATCAAAATTACGACCGGAAATAGACTCGACGCAAAAGGGGTACATAAAAAAATAATTTTCAAAAATAGTGTCAAAATGCTCAGATCATGGAACGAAAAACGTACCCACTCTCACCCTTGGGTCCGAATACTCCGAAAGGTTTAATAAGTACCTACTTGGAAATTGTTCGTATAATGTTCATATAGTTTCTATTGAGACTGTGTTTCCTAATCTCACTGTTCTTCACGATAATTGGCTTGCCACGTTTGTAAAATTGCATTTTCGTATGCTCGTTGTTTGTTGTATCCATTTCGTATTGCTTCGGAAATCATCTAGAAGAAGAATATTCGTTACGTAAGCTAATGCACGTATAGGTGGGAATTTATTTATTAGTATCACTTATCTAAATACTTGGCGATTAACCAATATTCTGAGATAAATCAGTCGTCGAGATGCATTTAATGACGTCCAAACGCGTATTCTTTTCCACGACACGTTGGAAAATTTACGGGTGTCTTCGTAATAAAATGCTGGTTCCCAAATTTCGTTGAATTACTAACGTCCCGATAATCGGTATGACAATCATAAATGCTGGCTGAAAATCTGTTGACCTCATATTATGTCGTATGCAGTCTCACGATGCTGTTATTCGAATAACTTTTTCAAGGTCCCGTACAGTCATCATTATCGCTCAATTTCTTATTGCCAGCGCGTTTTGAAAATTACTTCTATTCATAATTGATACACGAAAAATTGAGCTTACGTATATTTCGGCGGTTTTTATCGCTTACTGGGCTACATTTACAGAATATATTTTTTATTGTTTATTGTAAGTCACTCATGATTTGACCGTTATGTCGGTGTGTAAGGTATACATTGTTCAAAATTGCTGCAAGAAACAAATGAGTTCCATTCGGAGTATCTATGATAACAAGGCCGTAGATAACTCCATTGTTAGGGGGAGGGGGTCAACATCGTCGATGCTATCTGTTTTGAACCTCACCCCTATTCTGAAAAAACACTCGCTTTTGTTTTCATTTCAAGCAGTGGGCATTGAGGCCACGGTCTATAGGCGAAAAGTAAAAGGGCGGAAAATTAATTTTTTTATGTTTTGAATCTGCGACATTGTATTTTTTAAATGATGTTTTACATTCTTTTAGCTGGCAACACTGAATTAGGGCTCCAAATTTACCTGGCCTATTGGCGCCAAATTTATAAATCCGCCTCTAATTTCAAGTCTGTTATTCAGAACTACGGGTGGTTCAGACCCCCAGGACAGCCATTTTATAATAACCCCTTGTTATAATAGGTGCCTATTTTACTGGAGCTTGTTGGTATAAATAAGCAGAACCAAATATTTTTACCCTTTTTGCTTGCAAAAGGGGTTTTAAAATTGACCTCACAAGGGTTAGGGGTGGGGATGATGAAAATTATCCATTTCATGGGTAAAGAAAACGATTGGTACCATTTTCCCACTTTCACTTTTGGTCATGAAGTGCCACTTTGCAGCGCTTTAGCTTGTGCTGGCACAGAACTTTTAACATTTGCTGGCTTAGAACTTGTGCCTGCCCATATCTTGGGCTGTCACATTTCTTTAGTCCGTTACTCTTTCCTTTCTGTTTCATCTTTCATTTGTTGAGCCCGTAGCTAAATACAAGGTGGTTTGTGTAGTGTGTGTGTGCGTGGGGGGGGGGCACATGCGTGAGTATGGATGGCACATGTGTTGTTAATTTTGTGTGTGAATTTCTCAGCTGTAACTTTAACTTTTGAATTATGTTCCTTTACATTTATTATAGTGATAATTATATGCACGTGTGTACGTATCACCCAAAATTTTGTGTTCACAGTTTTGAGAAAACTACGAGATGGATAGTGCTGAAATTTTCACAACACAGTTTTCATAATGTAGTAGGTTGGAAAGAAGTTTGGTGCATATTAGTTCGTTAGTTTATGAGAAAACTGGAAAACAAAAAGTCATTTTTATTTAGGTTATCATAGGTATTTTTAAAGTGGTGTTGTATGTAGTGATATTTAAATCAGTAAATTTGCAAGCTTCTCTGTGGCTTATAGTTATAAGATGGGGACTGTCTCCCCAGTAACCTGCGTTCGAATCTTTAATTGATTGAAATTTTTTTTTTTGTATTTTTTTTCTTATTTTTACATTATATTTTTTAGAGTGGATTAGTCAAATTGTATATTATATTAGAAAAAAAGCTAAAGAAGGAGCAAGTCTTAATACTCAACATTTTGTACACTTTTTCTGAAATTCTCTTTATTTGATTATAGAGGCTTGTATAGAATTCCTTTAGATAAACTGTATAGTTTATCCTTGTCTCCGTAACTTGGTAATTTTTCACAATTTATGCGTTCTTAATTGTGGTATTGATAACATTTTTTAATTATTGTCGAGTAAGCGAACGTAATCATCGAGAGTGATGATTTCTTACTTTCGTACTGTATTGGGACTTTTTTTTTCATTTATAATATATGATTGTTGTATTGTTGTATCAATTAGAATCTGACTTTTCAAGTTTTCATTATACTTCGTTTCACACCTGCACTTGTACTCTTATGACAATATTTGTGATATGTAAACATCTTAGCGCTCTGCCTAGTACTCTAGTAGAAGACAAAATAAGAATTACATACATCTTACAGTATTGTAATGGTTGGTGTGTGCGTGTGCAATGCTCACGCACCACAACCACGATATTATGTTTACACATCAATCCTTGATGAGTCCCCATTGAAATTCGCGCCTTTTTTTTATTTTTCAGTTATTCACTCATATTTTATGTATATTTTTTCTTTACAGATCTGGATAGATTTTCATTGTTCGTCATGAAACGAATATACATCGTACTCGAAAAAGCTGATTGACTTAGATGTTTAAAATAAAACTTTGAAAATCGGAATTATGCTTACCAGTTCTATCTGTTCCGAAATATTCTCTTTTAAGTTTGTTTTGTTGTTTCTTGCATATATTTATTTAGAGTAAATGAAATTTGAAATTGTTAATTATATTCGAAATCGATCCGTGGCCCATATCAAAGTATTCAGTATTTTAAAGATAGGTACCTATTCGATAAATTACCCCTTTTTGATACTCGTCTCTGTTACTCTTGTAATAATGGAAACATTTACTTTCGGAAAAAAAAAAAAAAAAATAGTAAGGAGAAAAAAATTAATTATTCCTTAAAAAGAAAGTATGTTCGATTGTTCCCGTTTTATTTGTTTTGGTGTAAGCATAATAAAATTTTTCTCTGCTCAGGTAGACCACAATTTTACTACCGAATTTTTATGATGAAAATTTTTTTAAATAACGCGATTTCTTTTTAATTTCGCTGATAGTTTTTGTATCTATTTGTCATTAGTTTTTTTTTTTTTTTTAATTTTATTCTGCTGTGATTGATAAAAATCTGTCGGTTACCGTCTTTCGAAATAATTATTATTGTTTAATTAAAAAAAGTAAAAATTAAAAAAAAATTAAGCCTAAAAAGGAAAGGAAAATTCAATTTTTAGTCCTACTTAATAACATTTGTAATAACGGTTATATAGGTTTTTTTTTTATTTATTTAATCGCGTTTTAGTTTAGCACTTTTTTTCTTTTTTTTTCACTTGTTCCTAAACCCTTGAGGTCGGCTGTTCGTATATTATGCAAACAATTGAAAGTATAATTTTGAAAGCATTCGGAGTTGAGAAATTATTTTATAGTTTATGTGATCGACTATAATTTTGTGTATTACCTCAAAACAACTGAGTACGGGTACAATGTAGTATTTTTTAAGTATTTCGTGTTTTCGACTTTTATTTATCGTCTATATTTATAATTATTCTTCGGACTGTGATAGTCCCTCCGAACTTTATTTTTTTATTTTGTTTCCTTTTTAATCCTTTTTTTTTTCGTTTTTTTATCAATGTAACCGTCAATCAAATCATTTTATGTATGATATCAACGGTCGTACCCCGAAGCTCTCATTTCGATGTTTTTGATCGGGTTCACTTTGGAGGGAAGTAACGCGATTTTTAAATATCGGAACAATATTTTCTCAGACAGAAAATATTTCAGTTAATGGTGAAGTTTTCTCCAGCAGTAGTTAACGAAATATTTTAAATAGCTTTAATGAAATACCTACCGTCTTAAAACCGTTTGTAGCCTCTGAAAAGAATACAAAATGAGAGAAAGAAGTTTTCGGTTTCCGATTGAATTGAGCAATAATAAATTTTTGAAATACGATTACTGTAATTTGGTCGTTGTATGTTCTCTCGGACTCTCTATAGGTACACCAAGAATAAAAATTTCAATAAATTTATACCAAATTTATTGTTCGTTCGTATATATAATTACGTTCTTTGGTAAATGGCACAAATTTTTTCGTAAATCACTGCATGAGAATATGTAACCACTATGTTACTATCATGTGTTGTCCATGTTCCTATATGACAATTGATTTACGATATGTTCTAAAAAATTTGTCTTCAAACGGCCTACGTTTTCGAAGACTTGTTTTGCTGCTCCGTAGAAATAATGTGATTCCAGCGTAAAGACATGTGTTTGTTATGTTGATTAGAATTTGTGAAAAGATCAATAATTCTAATAAACGTTTTTTTTTGGCGACGCTTCTTTTGTATTCAATTCGTGCGAAAACTGCATTGAATTTTGTGTCTTATCGTACGACTCGAAAATCTGTTGCACGTAAAATTATAAAAGGATTTTGCAAGAAAGGTCGAAGGAAAATATGATATTTTCAGTGTTTTTTTTCTCGATATCTTTTCAGAATGCAAAAATATGATTTACGATTTCCTTAATTTTTTTATGCGATTTTATCCTGCGTCTGGAGGACGTACTTGTTATGAAGCGGGGGGGGGGAATGATTCGATTGTCACTGCTCTACTTGCACAAATTTGTCAATCGCATTGTGGAGAATCGATAAAACAGAACCGAAGATATCACAATTTTGGGTTGGGAATGTAATGGTGGTCGGTCTCAAACTCGCAACTTTTCGATTTCAAAACCCATTAACCAACTACCTCACCACGCAGACCTCTCTTTTTGCGACTTCTTAATCATCATCGGTTGCATTCGCCACAAGTTCAAATTTCTTTTACATATGACAGGATAGGCAGATGCTCTTTATTCAACAGGATAATTAGAATAAGAATTATTGTTCATCATATTTTCGACTTAGAAACACAACTGCGGGTAGCCTCAGTATTTACTTTCTACAGGCTTTTGACTATATCCATTCAAACAGAACAACGCAAATACAGGCTTCAAAAATTTACATATATATCTTAAAAAGATTTTCTTGCGCGTGATTTACATGCGTACAAATTAAAATAACAAAATTAACCGTACACATGAACTGAAAACGGAACGAAAAATAAACAACCGGTCTACTACGACCAAAATCGCATGTTGTAATTCACATTCATGGAGGGGTGACAAAAAAAATTTTAATTTAATCGCTTTCGGATTTAGATCGTTCCGATTTCTTGGATTTCTTCTTCTTATGACTGCGATATCCAGGCGATCTACTTCGAGATTTGTGTTTACGCGAACGTCGTTCGTGACTTCTGCTACGCGTTCTATGTCTGTGAGATCTAAAACAGATGTTCGGATATTCGATTAAAAATCTAATTCAGATACTTCGACGATTTCAGAGGATCGTTGTATTATGCGCACCTATCACGATGTCGCGATTCTCTGTCTCGATCACGGTCGTAATCTCTGCTCCTGTCTCGCTCACGATCTCGATCACGATCGTGGGTACTATCACGGTCCTCGGGTTCCGTTTTCACTTTCACGCCGCTGGAGGAGCCTTCCACAGAGGGCTGCAAAAGCGTTCAAAAATTGGGCATTAAATTACGGAAAGGTTGAAAGTGAATAATAGGCGCCGATGATAGTATTATCGAACTATTCAACTATCGATAGATTTTGGAGAACTATGAAACCATCGATAGTCCGACAGTAGGTCGATGAACTATTGCTGCCGATAGTTTCTGTTAAAATATTCGTTTGGACTTTAATTTATAAAATTAGACAGTTTTTAGAGTTTTTTTTAAAAAAATTGGTTAGATTTAGAACCTTTTTCGAGCTTGATACGAGAAAATTGGTTCATTAAAAACTATCGAAAGACTATCGATAATTTTTTTTTTTTTCTATCGATTAATCGATATTAAAAATTTTTTGATTATCGCCATCGCTGTTGAGTATTGGTTGAAGTTGAAGGAGTGATAATGGGTACCTTAATTTGATTACAGTTTAAATTGTTGAATACTGAGGATAATTAATAAATTTGTTTTTAAATTAATTTGAAGATAAATGAGTAACGTCGTCTTAATAAATCTGAAAAAAATTATTGCCATCATTATATTGCAAATATCTGAATTTCAGCTATAAATTTACATGAGATCATACACGTTATAATTTTGTACTTATTGATTAAAAAATGAAAATGAAAAGAAGAGAATTATTAATAAAAAGGCCCCCTACTCCTACTCCCATTATTGAACCACGCGAAGCTGGCATTAAGGGTGGTTAGTCACGAATAAAAGTGAAATTTTCATTTTCCTCAAAAAATCTTTCTCTCAACAATTTCTCTACATCCACGAGTGAGTAATGTTAGGTACCTAATGTTTATGAAGACAATAAATAACAAGAAACAGATAAAATTTTTAAATTCGTTGCTGAAGCCCAGAAATTGAAAACTTGATTCAGCCTAAAATATGAAGAGAAAATCTTTGAAACTTTAAATGGGCAGGAGGGGTATATACAAAAAATTGATAGAAAATTCTAATTTTTGCGTGGTTACGACGCACAATTCTTTCAATTTTATAAATAAAATATTTTTTTCAAGTTGCATCAAGTTTTATCACTTTCTGCAGTTTCACAAAAAATAATCAAACAATCGTGGCATAAAAGGCCAAAAAGGACTTGGAAGTTGAAAAACGTAAAGGGTAAAAATTATGATCAAAGAAAATCAGACGAAATTTTATTCTTCATTATTTTGATCCCTTTACTGCAGCATATAATATATAATGAGTTAAAGCTTATTGTTTTACTTCCGACAGTTTGGCGTTCCATATAAAGGGAGGCTCCACCCCAAAATCTTCTGAGTTAGAAAAATCGACTAGTTGTATTCATACTTGGGAAATCGTGCCAGTTGACTACCTCATTTTTTTTGGTCGGTTTTTAAAGCTTGCGTAGCAGTTGGCTATTTTAAAGCTGTTGAAATTGGCAGTTCCAGCAGTTGTACATACTAGTTGACAAATCATGCCAGTTGACAACATTTTTTTTAGAGGTGGGGATTTCAAAAATTTTAGTTGGTAATATTCGTTTTCCCCCACCTCCCAAAAAAAGCCTTTCGCTATGTCCCTGAGACATTACTTCGAATTTCGTTTCTCTACTATTAGCATCCTTTATGTTCATAGATTATCGAAGAGAAAAAATACTTTCGGAGAAAATAGATTACTTTCACAACAAAAGTAAATTTAATAAAATCGAGAATTGACCAATAGGGCGATTTAGCTTCCACGATATCAGGTGATGCAAAATGGCATATTATCGACTTCCGACTTACTTTGTTATCAGAAGCTCCATTCACGGAGCGCTGACCACCACCATTGCTCAACGGAATCATATTCTTTACGTCAATATTAGCGTTCCAATTCTACAAAACGAATTAGCACTCATTTAATGGCCGACGATATAAACGAATTTCGAAGAATAATAATTGATAACGCACCTGACCCGACCAGTTCGCTTCCTGCGAGTGGTCGAACGAATGATAGTACGGATCCATCTCTGGCGGGAAATAATCACCCGGAGGAGGACCATATTGATTCATGGGGAATCTGAAAATGGGGAAAAGTCAAGCAATAGCGAATAAAAATCGCGTAATAAATATAATCGACGTTACACATACGGAGGAGGAATTCCAGGTGGTAAGGCGCCGAACGGTGGCGGAACGCCCGGAGGCGGTACCGACATATCTGGGGCGAAATTCTTTTTACTGTACTCTCGTCGATCGGCAGTCATAACCTGGAGCAGTAAAACAGGCATAAAACAATGCGAAGAAAACTGAATTAACGTCTTCCGTGCATAAAATACCTGAATGGTATTTTCTTTAGCAAACGAATCGCCCGAACGTCTGGTGTTCGCGCCGCCAATAACATTGATTGATCCCGAATTCACGTCTGGCATACCTATCGGACCCATCATATTAGGTGGTGGCACATTCACATTCGGAATTATGTTAACGTTGTTCGCCGTTTGATTCATAGGAATTAATCCGCTTCCCGACTCGTGAACTCTCATTCTCTTCTGACGTTCGCAATATGCTCGCCACGTATCCTCGTTGAATCCGTAGTTGAAGTAGTCTAAGAACAGTCATTAAATATTAAATAATTATAGCTCAAAAGCAACGAATCTTCCGAACGAGAACGTACGACTGTCTATGAAGAAGATGGAGATGGGTCAGAAAGAGGAAAACAGTCCCCGGTTGTTTTCTCCGAAATTTGACAGAGAAGATGCGAATGAAAAATTCAAAAAATTAATGGGATTTTTATACAATAGGAAAAATTGTAAGGTTCATGGTTCCTACTGAAAAATGTGAAAAATTTGTTTAGCCATTTCAGGTATTCAGATTACCCTTGAGTCTAATTATCTTCAGCCAATCTCCTTCGGAATTCAGATTAGAAATATTGATTTCATTTTCACGTACCAGTAATATCGGCTCCGGGTTTCCTCCACGGTTTATCTTCTAACGTATCCAAATTAAATTCGTGGCCAGGAACTCCATTTATTAATCCGATACTTTCGAAGTCGTCAGCAGCAAATTTTCCAGCTTGCTGTGAGAAAAATATAAATCATTTATTTCTTATAAGTATCACAATAAAAAAAAGTCGAAAATTAAAAACTTTGGATAATATTCTGAAATGAAGTAGCAACGTCAATAAAAAAATTAAAAACGAAAGAAAAAAATTCAAAAATCAAACATCGAATTTCAAAAGCTAGCTGCTAAATGCTTGTACTACAATGGAAATAATTTTCAAGGGTTTTTCTTCAATTTGGAGAAATTTAAGATTCATTCAACACATATCAACCAGGCTGGCTAGAAACGATTTGTACTTTTGTAGAATTATATGATTGCACTCATAGCGTTAGGAGCCACAATAATTAAAGGATTCGCTGTCCACACGGGTTAATTGCTTGTGCTTTGTATCAAAAGATGGTTCATTTGAGAACATCCACCCTCAAAAATTGTAACACAATTTGGTAATCAGTCTTCTTGACAATTTCTCAATCAGGCTTTCCCCGACCAATGATTAAAAGAATAATAATGAGAAACCTTTGACGACAGAGAGCGTTTTCCACTTGAGTGAAATACTAATAGAAAAGGAAAAAAATTCCTCCAAATTGTAGAAACCCTGATCAGTTTACCAGCAAGGAAAACTGATGAAACATGACATCGGAAAAGAAACGGAAACCCAAAGATAGTTTCTAAAAAAAATAAAAACATTACAAGCGAGAACAAAAATGCAAATTGGCCCAGAATTTACGATGAAAATGTAAAAAAAAAAAATTCTCGTTAGCGACATTCAATTCTCGGCAAAAAGTACCTGATGCGGTTGTTGCTGATAATAACTAGGCCTGTAATGATAGACCTGTAAAACCAACTCATGGGTAAGTTCGCCAACTGTAGCGTTTCAAGCAAAACATTAAACGAACTAGCCATTTCTCACAAAAAAAAAAAAAAAAAAAAAAAACAATGAGCCCCGATAACTGTACAGCCTTGTACAGCATATTTTTTTGAAAGATACACTTTTGATGGTCACAAAAACACTATTTCCCCCCGATAACATAATGTATGATTATGAAAGTCTTTCTTACTTTTGTTAAGGTGAGAAGATTTCCTCTTTTGATGTGCAAATTGGCATTATAGTTAGGAGTAGTACGAATATCGCCAATGACAACATCAATATTATCGTCTTCATCATCCTCTTCTTCACCCTCACTCAACTTGGCACCGCTTTTAGACGTTTTCCCTTTCTCTTCATTTACTGCTTCTCCTGTTGCTTCTCCATTAGCTAGCAAAATTATAATTAATTGAAAAACAAATCTCGATAATTCAGGCTCAACCGAATTGGAATTCACCTAAGGGTTCGCCTTCTTTCTCATTCTCTTTGGTGGTTTCCTCAGTAACTTCTGGAGCATTAATAACCGGAGGATCTAAAGGAACTAATATTTCTTCTTCTCCAGGAACAACATCAGCTACATCAAAATTACTCGCTTCCGGTGGTTTAATTATGGGTGGTTCCAAGTTAGGCTGAAAGGAAAAAAACAACATATTTCTGAGACAAATCAACGAGAATATAAACCCAACAAAAGGTAGTAATTTAATGAATATTTAGAAGAAATATACAGAAAATAATAGAAAATAGAAATTAATTCTTCCAGATCGTTGTAGGGTTTTTTCCTCATTGTTGTAATTGATGCAAAACACTAACCTTGTAAGGCGATGGTTCAGGAACATTTTCTTCAACGGAATCAGTATTGGGAGTAGTTTCTGATTGATCGTTGACTTTATCAACAGCTGCAGATTTCTCCGACGCGGGATCTTCACCGTACAACCACTGATCATCATTGTCTTCATCCATTATGCGAATAAAATAGCTTAAACGGCACTAACTTACTCGAATTTTCTCAAAATACGTAATAAATTAGAGCTTAAAAGTCATTGTATCCGGAAAAATAGAATGGGCATAATAATTTAGGAAAAACGAAATTCAATCAACAGGAAGCACAGTGGTTTCTCATTTAATTGTTATCTTTATGTTTTAATCATTCATCATCAAACGAATATTTTAGACTTCAGTTAAACTTAAAATAGGTTAAAAATTAAAATTTAGTAATCAAAACTGCTCTCGAGCCTTCGAAGATATATGTATGATGGAGACGACACATGAGCAGTTTTGGTGTCCTACGTATAGAGAGCGCTTCTACAAACACATCTACTTCCAACTAAATATCTGATTGGAGGAAAATCTCGCAACGTGCATTTGTTTATGTTGTTCAGTCACCTCTTCACTACACTCATACATTAGCGCCACCTAAGAGTGATGAACGGTAAACGTAATTCGATTCATTCTTTCGTATCTGTGGTTGTTCGTTTCACCTGTGGTATTCTACCCAGGCTTTGTCTATCTTTTTCGGCATCATGGCCGTGTTATGTGTTTTACTGGGCATTAAACCTTCGTGACGAGAAAAACGTTTGTTTTTTATTGAACTTAGAAAATTAATCTCTCAAATGAAAGATCCTCATTGTTATTAATAGCCGGTTTTAACAATCTCAACAGTTTATAAACACTGGAGCACAAAGTGCCTCACTTTTACACTGATTTTCGATTGTGATTGGTTGAGGTGTTCAGTCTGGGGTACTTCATACACCAGCATGCGGCATCTATAGTTTGGACACTCAATCTCATATTAATCTCCATCATATATATATCCTCAAGTTTCAAGCTGTAATTTTGGCTTTCACTTTCTTCCTAGTTTTATCTGTGGTCTATGTCGTGTCGTGTTGTGTCCTGTCTGACATCTATGGACTGTTCTAGGTACAGTAGGTTGTAAGGCCTTACAAATACGAGTTCCGCAATATGCTATTTTATATACTACAGCTCATAGGTGATTGCATTGATATATTCATATTGAATTTGAGAAATTTTATGGTTTAAATTTTTTTATTACTTTTATTCATATTTTTCATTGTTTTATTTAAAATTTATGTTCTTCCAATAGATTGAAAGGCCAAAGAAACAAGTCTCTTATAAACAATTTTATGAGATCAAACTATATAATCAAAGTTATTGAATGCGAATGTAAGAGCACCATTGCTTGTAGAGAGCTGAAATTTTTATGAAACATTAACATATGTTTTTTAAAGATTATGGAAAATTTCACTAAAATTGTACCAGTAGTTCTTGAGATAAAACTGAAATTCTTAAATGTTATCTGTAAGCTTGTGAATTTAGTGCTTCAGCACATTTTTCTCTATTACAATTTATTAGGAATAGTTTTTTGAATCAGTAAATTTTTGTGAAAATCAGCCATATTGAATAGGACATTTTTTAACATTATTAGCCAAATAGAGCATTATTAAGCATTACTTATCTTTTTTGAGAGTATTTTTAAGAATTTTCAGCTTCATTTTGCTATTTTTAGGGACTTTTGAAGAAAAATGAAAAAACTTTTTACAGAATGATAAAAACCAAAGGTAGGCCATAAAAATTGAAATTTTAGTTTTAAAAAATGGTGGAAGAAGTCTAGAAAACAGACCTAATGTGCAAATTTGGGGCAAATAGCGACGTAGTTTGTATTGGGGAAAGCAAACAAGCCAAATGCACTTAATTATTATTTATTTCTATTTGTGTTGTGGTGGTAGTCATGCAACCTTGCTCACATTGACACCTAACAACACGATAACACTGAATTATTCTTTTACCACTTTTAATCAAACAAAACTAGAAGGAGATTACTCATATTAGTTTCTTGCTTTTTTATTCCATTTTGTTACGATCTCAGTTAAAGTCCAATACTTCATTTTGTTGAAATAATTTTATATTGTTATTATGTTGTTGAAGTTTGTGTAATAAAACAAATTCTTTTTCATGTTATATAATTTCGTTCGTTAATTCGTTTTCTTCAAAATTCACTCGAAAACTAATTCGCATCCTCGGCCAAGAAAACTTAATCATCAGATAGGTCTGAGATTAAAGCTTTTCACTTCATGGTAGTATCGCTTTGTGATCATTTTTTTTGTTCTTCTCGAGCAATAATTGAGTAAATTGGGATAATTTACAAAGAACTGGGATAGTTCTTCATCCGCTGAGTTTTGTTTTTGTGCTGAAAACTGAAGAATTCACCGAATAAACGACGATAAGTATTAGTCAACTGGTCATCAAAAATTGCAAAATAATTTTTGAAAGCTGAGTTCAACGTTCAAAACGGTAATCATCGGAGTCATTGGTATGTCAAAACGTCTTTAAAAGTGCAAAAATGGTAATGGTCATCGAGTTCAACCAGTAAATAAAGCCCAAAATCATCAAAATCAAATCATCACCAGATCAAAACTTTGCTGAAAATTGCCAGTATTCCAGTGATTTGCAACAACTTGTTCAACATTGTAATCGGTAATCGTAATCCTATTCAGGTAACAAAAATATCATGATCATTTAATGTCGTTTTCTATTGTTCTGTTGTGCCAACTATGTCAAGTTAATACTAAATTTTTCTGAAAATTTTTGCTTTAATCTTGAAAGTGACAAAATACATTCGAGAATATTTGTTTAATTCTTGAATATACATCGAATAGTATCAAAATTTAATTAAAACAAATCGAAATTATTTATTTTTTTTTGAAATTATTTTATTATTTTTGAAATTTTATTTGATAATTTAATTCCACTTTCGTTTTATCGGAATTCTGAATTGATTTTATCAAAATAATCCTATCGAAATTTTAATTTTTCTCCTACTAATAAATGATATTACAAAAAGGTCAGACTATTTTGAGCAAAAAAGATTTAAAAAGATTAAGAAAAGCAACTGAAGAAAAGGAAAAAATCACTGATTTTAAAATAATTTGGGGTGAATATTTAAACAAACAAATTGGTTTCTATTCTACAATTTACTACGAATCTTATAAATTAGACATTTAGGAAAAATAGTTGAGCAAAACAATCATATTTTTATTTCGGATTTTTATACTATAACTAAACAAATTGATGGTTTTATGTGCATAACTAATAATTGCTGGTACAAATATTTAGCATATAGGGCAACTGGAATTGGTATTCAACAATTCTGAAATTGTAATTAGAATAGTAAGTTTATTTTTGGTTCCATAAAATATAACCATGAACAATTTCAATTTATAATTTACAATTGGGTACCTGGAATAATTTCAGAAAATTCAATGTTCAGACTTTAGATTGATTATTTTTAAACTACCATTTATTTAGTTACCGAAATACGGTAAACTGGATCAAATTGAATTACCCTTTGATAAAAATAGTGAAAATTTAGCATTTCTTGATGATCTAATTAAAAAAGAAAATAAAGGTTTTGAAATAGCAATAAGTATTAGAAGAGTTATTATTGAAATTAGAAAAACTAAGTCCAGTCAAAGAGAATCAGAGAAATTTACACTGGCTCCAACTACACCAAAAGCTACGAAAACTCCTGATAAAAGTAAAAATAAACCAATTAGAGCTGAAGCTGATTCACCAAATAAAAGTACAATTTCAGATAAAACTAAAAAAACTCCCGTGAGAAAAGAACTTTTTGTGAGTAGTAATCAAGATAGTGAGGATTTACAAACAAAACTAGGTCAATCAGATAGTCTATTAGAAAGTGATATAGAAAATATTGACAATATGCCTTCTCAAAAAGAAAAAGAAAAAATTAAACCTAATACCTCTGCTGAAACTAAAATTTTTGATGGGAGATTTTATCAACAAGGCGTCAAACAATAAAATATGCTATAAATGGTGCAGAATATTATAGTGTCTGGCAAAAAAATCATGCATCTCAAAATTATTACATTGAAAATTGTGAAAAAGATATATATAATCCACCACTTGAACATAGGTCCTTCTGTGTAGTGCAAGATAATGCAAAACATTTCATTTTAAATAAAGTATCTCCCCAAATAGCGATACAAATTCGTAGTTTGAAAACAGTAGATCAAATTTTTGACAAATTAGATTCTGTTTATGGAGCAATTACTGAGGTTGTAGCTAGTCAATCCTACAGTAAATGGGTTGCTTTTAAATGTAAACCTGGAGGCAATATAAATGTATATATTCAAAGATTTGAAGAATTATTACAAGAAGTAAGAGATTTAGGAATGACAATAGCACCCCAACAAGAATTAAACCAATTTTACAGTGGTCTATGTCATGACCAAGCTATTCCAAAATCAATTTTTAATGTTTTACCTCAGGAGCAGAAAACCATTGAAAAATTGAAAAGATTAATTATAGAAGATTATGAAAGTAAAAATGAAACAGATTTTTTAAAAAACTTCGGAAATTTTAATGTAAACCATAATAATAATGGCCAAAATTATAGAGGCAATAACAGACTAAATATTTTAGCTAGAAGAAACTTTAATAGGGGATATAATAACAATAATTCTCGTAGCAATTATAATGGATTTAGAAATAATAATGGAAGAAACTTTAATAATGGTTCAAATTCAAATTTTAATGGGCAAAGACGTAATAACTATGGTCCTTTTCAAAATAATAGAGGTACTTATCGTCCATATAACAGATCTAATGGCAATAATAATGGATATAATAATAACAATTATCGTGGAAATAATTACAAAAATTATGGGAATAATAGACCCCAAAATTACAGCAATAATAGACAAAATAATAATGAAGAAGAAGTTAAAACAAATTTAAAATGTTTTGAATGTAATGAAAGAGGACATTTACAAAAAGATTGCCCAAAAATAGCTAAAATTACAAATAACAGAAACCCCAATCAAAATAAAAAAAATAATGAAGGAAATAAAAAAGAACCCAAACTCTTAAATATGGTAATTAAAAAACAAAATAAATTATATCTACAAAAAAAATTATTATTAGATAGTGGAGCTGAAGTAAACATTACATCTGACTTGAAAAAAACTAAAAAAACTAAAAAAACTAAAAAAACTAAAAAAACCAAGGCAATTTTTAGTTACAATAAAAGAAAATTATCTTGAGGCAACTCACGTAGGTGAATTATTAATAGTAGTGGAAAATCAAATTGAGTGAAGTCTTTTATGTCCCAGAACTGGCACTAGACATAATGTCTGGAATAAAAATAACAGAAAATGGAAATTATGGTATCAATCAGAAACAGTTTGAAGCAGATATTTATGTAATTGAGTCAGGAGAAATAATTTTAACAGCAAAAAAAGAATGTGGAGTCTTTTATGTAAAATATGAAATAATTGAGGAAAAAGAAAAAGCAATGCCAATAGTGGAAAATGAAGGGGATGAATGGGATAATTACGAAATTGAGGAAGAAATAGTTGATTCAGAAAATGAATGGGATGAATATGAAATTAGTGAAGAAATAGTAGAAGATGATAATAAAAATTTATCTCAAAATAACAATAAAAAAAAAGATACCCTAGTAAATATCCAAAATCAACAAGATATCCATACTAGCCAAGAGGCTGAACCTTCACATCATCCAAATGTTATACAAAATATCTCAAATCCCAATGAAATTCCCGAAATATTTAATGATAATGATTATAAAGAAAATATTGATAACCAAAACTCTAATGAACCTCATGAAACCAATAGTAATGAAACAGAAATTAATAATTTTTATAAAAATAATGAAAATTCTGATAAAAAAAAAATCTTTGGCATAGTAGATTAGCTCATATTAATGGAAGATACCTAAAAATTTTGCAAAAAATGCAAGTAGGGATACCAACAAACTTAAAATTTAATGATACAGATTTTTTAAACTGTGAAATTTGCAAACTTGCAAATTCACAAAGACTCAGCCACAATAAAAAAAGAAATAGGCCTAATAGAAAATTATAAATAATATCATCCAATATTATGGGTCCTTTCACAACAGCTATAGGGGGCAGAAATACGTTCTGACCTTTATAGATCATTTTTCGAAATATACCTTTGTGGTTCCAATAATTGATAGAAGCCAAACCTACAAAAGATTTATTGAATTTACAAAAAGTATGAAAAATAAATTTCCTGATGAACCAATAGCAGTATTAAGAACTGATAATGCAAAAGAATATTTAGACACTAGATTAAGAAAATTCTGTGAAGATGAAGGTACAGAATTAGACCAAGTCATACCCTATTCACCAGAACTGAATGGCATGGCGGAACGCCAAAATCAGACAATAATGAAAAGGGTTAGAACTATGTTGATAGAAAGTAGATTAGAAATTGAATTTTGGTCATATGCTGTTCCAACAGCCGCATATATAATCAATAGATCGCCAACTAGGGCTAATGAGGGAAATAAAACTCCTTACAAACTTTTTTTCGAAAGAAAACCCAATATCCAAAATTTAAAAGTATTTGGATGTGTTGCTTATTGTCACATCCCTGTAGAAGTTTGCAAACAAATAGCAACAAAAGCTTTTAAAAGAAAAACAAAAAAAATTGACCCTAAATTAGCTCCTTGTACCAAAAACAATTTATTAGTTGGGTACACTAATACGGGATATGCTTTAAGAAATTCTTACACAACTGACACACATAATGCTTGTGATGTCAAATTTGATGAAGAAAAAAATATTATGCATCTTAAAAAAGAAAAATTAATCGTTAAACCAGCAGAATATGTCGAAAATCTGAACTTTACAGAAAACAAAAATTTAGTTGTAAATGTAATAAGCCAAAATAAAATTTATTTTTTAGAGGATCATATACCCAAAAATTTCCATGATATAAAAAACAATCCCTTTAAAAATGAATGGTTGGAAGCCATAAAAGACGAATTTGAATCTATGGATGAATTGAACGTCTGGAAAATTGTACCAAAAGAAAATGATGTAAGTATAGTAGATGCAAGATGGATCTTCACTTGTAAAAATGATGAAAATGGTGACATGAAAGCCAAAGCAAGATTAGTTGCTTGTGGCTTCAAAGATAGAAATGAATATAATTTAAATCAAACTTTTGCACCTGTAATTCCTATTTGGTTAATAAGATGGTTGTTGTCCACTGCCAACAAATATGAATTAAAACTCCGTCAATTTGATGTAAAAACAGCCTTTTTAAACTCGCCCATCATTAAACCTGTATACATTAGAATTCCGGAAGGTTGTCCTGCAAATAAAGAAAAACACCTTCTAAAATTAAATAAATCAATCTATGGTCTAAAAACTTCATCAAGAAGCTGGTTTGACTTATTAGATGATACTTGTAAAGAAATTGGTTTAACGCAATCAAAAATTGATCGATGTTTATATAGAAAAAATAATGAAAAAGGAAATTATTTATTCTTTATTATTTATGGAGATGATATTCTCGTGGCATCCAACTTTGATCAAATGCTCGATGAAATAACACAAAAACTTCAAAATTCATTCACTCCAAAAATAACCGAAAATCCAAAATTCTTTGTGGGTTTTGAAATAAATAGGGATTTAAATAAGAAAACCATTTCATTAAATCAATCAAAATATATTGACAAAATATTAAAAAATTTTAATTTAAATAAGTCCAAACCACATTATACTCCAATGGAGACAAACTTAAAAATTTCTAAACCTGAAAATGGCCAAGACAATACCAAATTTAGATCTATGATTGGTGCACTCCTTTATCTTGCACTAATAACAAGACCTGACATTTTATTTGCCGTAAATTTTCTATCAAGATATCAAACATACTCAAATGAGCAAATTAAAAATTATGCAAGAAGAGTATTTAAATATGTTAAAAATACCAGAAATTACGTTTTAAAGTTTAATTCAGATGAAAAGGGAATACAATCATATATCGATGCCTCATATGCTCCAGATATAGACAACACAAAAAATATTGAAATTACTGATTTAAATAAAGGCAAAATCATTACTGGATACCTCATATACAATAATGAAGACTTATTAAACTGGAATGTACATAAACAAAGTATTATAGCCACATCATCTACAGCAGCAGAAACAATAGCAGTTTTTGATGCTCTAGAAGATTTAAAAGTTATGTGGTATCTCGAAAAATTTATTTTTGGATTTAGTGAACCAGTAACAATTTTTGAAGACAATATTAGCGCTTTGAGAATTTGCTCGGTAGGTGGCCAAAAAAGGGCAAGAGCATTGATGATTAAGTGCTATTCTATTTTAGAAGCCATAAATGAAAAAATTATCGAAATCAAATTTGTCAGATCAAAGGATCAATTAGCTGATATCACGACCAAAGCTCTTGATAAAACTAGTTATTTAAATTTAATCAATCAAATTCTTGATACTTCTATTTTTTGAAATTACTCAAGAAAAGAAAATTGTTTTTATCACACCCATAGGGGGGTTAGTACCCAAGAAAATGTGCTAAATATTTACTCAGTATATAATCATCTCATAATTATTATTGTGAGAAACATATTTTTATTTTTTATTTAATATTATTTATTACACTAGAATTGAGATAATATAAAGGTGAAATAAACCTAAATCTCATCTTTATTTTTCATTTTCATACTCGTTTCTTATTGTATTTTACACGTTACTCGAATGTGATAGATGAAACCAAATATGTTAGTATTATTAAACTTTAAGAATTTTAGCCTTTTTTCTTTCAATTGTTGATTTTTTATAAGTTTTAAAATTTTTATGTTAAGAATAATATGATAACACTTTCACAAATCGTTCTAGAAGTTACGTTATATTCTATTTAATTTTATTTTATTTCATCTCACAACTAAACCAAATTCATGCTCATAAATTGTCAATTATTGAAAATATAGATAGGATATGAATAAAAATACTTGTCAGAATTGGTAAAAATAAACCTTTCAATCTGATAATTACTTCAGATACTTGCATATTTTCGAACAAAACTGGTAAAATTCGATTGAATTATCCATTCTTCCTTCTATTTGACCAGTACCTGAAAAATGAATAAGTTATTTCTCTAACAAAATATATACACTATGTAAAAATAAATACTTTGGAAATTAACCTCTTTGATTCTGTTTCATATTCGTTGGAGAATAAATCCTTCACTTAGTTATTGTTATCTGAAACAGAAAAATAAAATAAAATATTAGTTAGACTGCATGAATTTGGAAAAATACACTAAAATATTTGATAGAATTTTCTACTTACTTGCGTTCGAAACAAATCGAAAATAAAATTTCATCGTATTCAATGATCATCCATTTATGTGATGAAAAATCGAAGACTTATTTTATTTGTTTTACACACTTCCTATTTTACATTGTTATTTATTTTCATTTTTATTGTAATAATTTGAGTAATCTTGATAATAACTAATAAACGTCATTAAGGAATATTAAAACTGGGAGATATCATGTTTTCTTTTAGTAATAAATATTTACCTTTTATTTTCAAAAACACAAATATATAAATAAAACTAGATAGGGCATGCTAGAAAATGGGAACTTAGTCTCGATGCGATCTTTGGATGCAAGACTATAGGGGGGTGTTGTGGTGGTAGTCATGCAACCTCGCTCACATTGTCACCTAACAACACGGTAACACTGAATCATTCTTTTACCACTTTTAATCAAACAAAACTAGAAGGAGATTACTCATATTAGTTTCTTGCTTTTTTATTCCATTTTGTTACGATCTCAGTTAAAGTCCAATACTTCATTTTGTTGAAATAATTTTATATTGTTATTATGTTGTTGAAGTTTGTGTAATAAAACAAATTCTTTTTCATGTTATATAATTTTGTTCGTTAATTCGTTTTCTTCAAAATTCGCTCGAAAACTAATTCGCATCCTCGGCCAAGAAAACTTAATCATCAGATAGGTCTGAGATTAAAGCTTTTCACTTCAATTTGTAAGCTGCAATAGGTTTTGAAAAAATATACAATTTTGTTGAATATGTCATAGGTATTTAAAATTTTTTACTGGGAATTTTTTTTTTTTCAAATGAACTCACTTTTTTGTTTAAAACAACCAATATTGTATGGGCATTTTAGAGCATTATAATAATATTAACTCCCATTCCTACAATGACTGTATGGTAGAGATGCTGCTTTAGGAATCAGTAGTGCCAGGTTTGAATCCCACCAAGAGTGAAATTTTATAAAAAAAAAATTATTTTTTTAAATTTTTTTCCAAGAATGGTTCATTAGATTCTCTTTTTAAAGAAAATGTTTTTCAAAATAATTATTCAAGACTAGACAGATTTTTCATCATGAGTACAGATTCTAGGTTCATTTATTACACAGGTGGTGGATCTTTTGGGCAGATGCAGAGTGGTCTGGTCTATGGTATGTTACTTTAAGGGCAACAGTGTTTGGTGGGGTGAAACCCCACCACCTGGAGTTCACCCTGCTATTGTGGATATACAAAGTTGCATGCCTTGACACAGGCCCCTTGAATTGTTTCAAAGATCCCTCCTCTGATACTGTGCTGACATCTACTATACTCACTAACACACGTGAGAAACAGTAAAAAAAAAATTCTTGCCCAAAATATTTCCTCCACATGCAAGTGTATGTTTACAGGCATGTGTGTGTTTAGGGCACTAAATTTACAACTATAATTATTTGAATTAAACGATGGATCAAAAATGGGATATTGCCATACTTATATTTATAAGGCTCTAATAGGTTGAAGGGAAGTAACAATGATGCAATGACATGGTGACATGGTGAAGGTTCGATGACTCATGTTTTTTGTCATATTTGCAAGAGGAAGTCTCTTTAGGAGGGCTAGAATTTTATCTATTTTAAAACCCTACAGATACAAGTCTGGAAATACACAATTTAGTATTCTACAGCTCATAAGTGAATTCATTGATTTTTAAGTTGGATTTGAGAAATTTTGATAGTTTTAGATTATTTATTTGATTTTATAGAGCTTTGTCATTGTTTCACTTGAAATCTATTTTCACCCAATAGATTGATGGGCTAGAGAAACAAGCCTTTTATTGAACACAATTTTTAAGGAGCAAACAATATAATTCAAGTTATCAAATGTGATTGTGAGAAAACCATTGCCTGTAAAGAGCTGAAATTTTGGTGAAACATTAATATATGTTTGATAAAAAATTCCAAGAAAGTTTCTTGAAATATAGTTGAAATTCTAAATGAATTATGTGAAATTAACTTTGTGTACAAAATGGTGTATTGTCAAACTTGTATCTACATGTATCTACTTATTTTCAGATTCTTTATGGATATTTACTGGGGAATTTAATTTATATTTTACGCGTTAGAAAGATAAAGAGTTGGATAATTTAATTTTTTTGAAAAATATTTTAAAAACAAAAGCAATATTGAATGGTTGATGAAAGAAATACACACATTTACTAATTTTTTTTCGACATATTTCACTTTGAAAATTGATAAAACACTGCTGGGATTTTTAAACAAAGTGGCTGACATCTGATGGATTTTTAGTGAAACTCAAATAAGATAGATCAGTTCTTACCATTCCTCTTGCTAATTGAATGCATATTGAGTTTTCATGTAGTTTGATAAATTTTTTGGTTATTTTTCACTATCATTTTTTGTTTTGTTTTATTGATTGATTGTAGCTCCGTCTATTTGCTTAAAAATCCCAATATAAATGTTCACACTTAAACACCAGTTAGTTGGTTACCTATTTTCAGTAGTTTAAAATTAGCTACCAAATGCCAGACTGTTACCTAAACTAAGGCTCATTACTAGCAGATATGTGCACGGGTGATAAGGAATGAACCACCATTTTCTGTTTTATATATATATACACACATGTGGTAATCATAAATAATGTAAAATTCCTGAAAAAAATCAATAACATAAGATGGTGACTCATCTCTTATCACCCTCATACCCTCATGAGCATATCTGCTAGGAAAGAATCGTATCTAAACAGAGCCAAATGTAAATGTTATTTCAGTTCCTTTCTTGGTAGCACTACTAAGGCTCTTTACTAGCAGGTATGTGCATGAGGTTGATGAGATATGAACTTCCATTTTGGGTTTTATGTATATATGGTAATAATAAACAACATAAAATTCCTGAAAATACAAATAACAAAAAATGGCAGCTCATCTCTTATCACCATCATGTGCATAACTGCTAATAAAGAACTTTAGCGCTACCAACAATTTTTCCTTTACAATTCTTTTCACTTTTAGTTCCTAAAAAAAAAAAATCATTTGGTTTGGTTAATAACAGTTGTTCTAAAAAGGGCTCCTGCTTTTGGTATCACAGTCCTGCATGTTAACTGATATGCAAACAATTGTTTTGTTTATTTTCATCAGAAACATTTTTTTTGGAGTGCAATTGATACTTTGTAACCCAATTTTTTGTTGGAGATACATTAAACTCCTGTACCCCTGTTTTTATGCCACTTCATATAGGTACTAATACAAGGAATAGATGTGTTATTTTTTGTGATGTATTTGTACTATATAGTGTCTATAAGTCAATACTTGGTACCAATGCATTGCAGAAGAGAAAATTTTTAGACTCTGATGCAATGCATTGGTGCCAAGAATTTTGAAAATATGCATGGTATTAGTGCCTTGGTGCTCTATACCCTGGCACCATTTCATTAAAAAACTACAATGACCTTAATTCTCAGGAACATTCTTTTTGGAAAAAGAAATGCCAATTCATGAGAATTTGATCCTGAAAATGGGAATTCACACTCCCATCACAGAACATATACCACGTAGAAGGGTGAAAAGTAGTGATGCATAACTATCAATACTATTGATAGTTCATCGAGCTTTTCTCAAAAATGTTTATTGATAACTATCAAAAGTTTCTTGAAAAACCAGGGAATAAGATACTCCACACTTTTTCATTTTGTTTTCATTAATTGAGTTTCTGAAATTTATTATAAATTTAGTTATTTTTTGTTTCCAGTTCTATCATTTTGGTTTTTGTTTCCATTCCTGGTTTTACCGAAAATTTGCATTCAGTTTCCAGTTCCATTTCCATTAAATTTTTTTTTTCCAAATGAATAGTAATATATCTCGATGGAATCGATAGATTATGCAAATAAATCATAATGATGTTTGAATTCAAGGATTTCATAGTTTCAGTAGTTTTTTGAAAAAAATTATCGATAGTATTGATAGTTTCAGCCAAATTATCGATAGGAAAAAATATCAATATAATGTTATCACTAGTTGAAAGTGATTCAATAATGATTCCAGTTTTCAATTTTGCTGCTGATGTTGAAAAATAAAACTTTCACTTTTAGCTTTTACAACATTTATTTCATATTTATTTTCCTTATCATGTCCCAAATTTTCAAAACTTTTTGCTTAAAACTTCTCTCATGAATACAAATCACTAACACTTCAGCTTTTCAATTTTATATCTGACCTTCAAAAATAAAACTTTTGCTTTTTGCTCCTCATTTTTTCAACATTTATTTCACCTTCCACGTCCACTTTTGCTTTTTTTTAACATTTATTTGCTTTTCACTTTAAAAATTTTCAAACTTTTTGTTTTAAACTTTTTTCTTTTCAAATTCTTTATACCTCTATGTGTGAGTAAACATGAATCAACTTTTTAGTAGAAGAATGTGCACGAGTTAGTTATGGAAATTGATGAGTCAAACTCAGATTAGATATAATATAATTAAACACAAAATTTTATTTACACTGCACAGTTCAGCTATTTATTTCACCCAAAACTGAATGAACTAATGTAGGGTCAAACAATTATCCTTACATTATTGTATTTAAGTTGTGCTGCCATCACATACCCCTGAATTTAAGATTTCCTCCCGAAAAGCTGTACAACTGATATTGATGCACATAGAAATTTCTAGAAATGACTTTATCTCATAGAAACAGTGTTATGAAGGACTAATGTTCATAAAATTTTAAATTATTTGAAGCAAGTCAACTTTTGAGAGCATCATAACAGACTCAAGTATGCAATTCGATGGGCTGCCACCATATTAGTCCCACATAATTATGCAACAATGTTTAGTTCAATCAAAATATCATAAAAACATCAAGGTATATTCTTAATTTGAAAGGATAAAAATAATTCAATACACACACTCATATAAATGAAGGAACTTTAATTATAAAAACGATGCAAATTTCGATCTCAACAAAGTGAATGAGGTAAAACATTGATATACAAAAGATAAACAATTTTAATACAACTTAACAATAATAATAATAATAATAATAATTAGTGAAGGTAAAAAGCATTTCCTTTTGTTTTAAATGATCAAGCATTTGAGCATTTACTCAGAAAATGTTTCGAAAATAAATGCTTGATATTTAAAAGCATATGCTCAAAACTGAACAAGTGCTTAAGAACTTAATGAGCATTTTCAATAGTTCTGGTTTCTGGCCTAAATAAATGAATAAAAAGATTACAAAAAATAAATTTTCAAAATACACATTAATTTTATAAAATTAAAACATCGTTTGTAATCTAGTACACTCACACAGCTATTTCCGATACTACATTTCTCTCAAGTGAATACACTATCCAATGAGCATTAATGAAGTCGAAATTTTATCTTTGTTTAACAACTCATGGAACATCCAGACTGAGTAAGCATATAATTATTATAACTTGCAAGTTTTCAACTGATTATATTTTGTTTTAGGAGGAAATATTAAAAATGGTCTAGTATGCTAAGCAAATGCTGAACATACTTGAATCAATATTAAATGCTTGAGCATTTTAAACGTGAGCACATGTTGAGCAAATGTCCGAGCACACTCAGCATTTGCTCATTAATAATAAATGCTCAAGAATTTACCATAACTAATAATAATAATAATAATAATAACATTAAGAAAAACAGATCATAATTGGACAATAATAATTGATAATAAAACTAATCACTTCTTCTTTGTCAATTTTGCTTCTTTCAACAGTAAGTCCCTAAATAAATGAAATTCATCCAATAAGAGATTACCAGCTGAGTGTTGTGCTTCTCTGAGGGTTTTTATCATTCTAGGAATATCATGTGAATGAACTGTTTGACGCAAAATTCTAAGCTGGTGTGCATCAAAATTCACATTTTCTACAGCAAATTCAACCAAATGAGAGAAATGTTTCAGAAATCTCGCATGAGATACAATATTTATATTCAAGTGATGAGCTTTTCTGAAAAAGAAAAACAAAAAGTCATTAAAGTAAAATTTTAGTAACAGTTTTCTTGATGTAGGACTACATTTTATGAATTGGGTCATGGTACAGGCACAACTTTCACATCGCCAACAAACAACATTTTTAAAATTTGGCAATCCCAACATATAAAAATATTATAAAAATGATAGCTCCTTCATTTATTAATATTGTTGTTGACGTTGATGTTGTTATACTGACTGTCACAAACCACTATATATGTATAGAATTTTTGAAATGCTGAGTTCAAATTTAGGGTCTCTTTTTGGATTGAACCACTCTTTGACCTTCTGGGACCCCAAAGACAGGTCGAGACAAATTTTTTGAAATATTATATCGTTGGATATGTTTTTTGAGGTGCATCATAAATAGTGCCTCATTTAGTTCTTCTTGCCATTTGTAGGAAAAATTTATTTTGCAGCATTTTTATTGCCATTCATGGAAGAAAGCAGAGGTGTACCCTGATGGGGTTGTCTTTAAATACAAAAGAACGTGGGAAAATATAAGACAATATCTACAAGTAGTCGTGTTGCTATTATATAGGAATATGAAAATATTTTCAACGGTATGCCTAGCCTAAATTTTATAAGTGAACTACTTCTACTCTAGTGAAATCCAAAGTACATGATTGAGGCGAAAAACTACTACGCATCAGCCTGTTATTTTTGTTTTTACTTTTGTTATTACTATTTTTTGAAAAATTTGACACTCCCAAAAATTTTCTGATGTAGGAAATAGCCTATATTTTCCTGATGGAAAATTTGGCACTGACTATGGGACTGTGAGTGATACTAATCAGATTAGCTCATTCCAATTGATTTCTCTACTAGCAGTAGTGCTATTTTCTAAGTACAGAATAGGCTCCAACAGAATTGAAACTACGACTTTTTCTTTTACTTTTTTTAAAATCCAACAAAAAAATGACATGGGTATTGAAATGAATGAACAATTTTCAAACAATTTCATTGGTGTACATACCTACTTACTAAAATCTGAAAATAAAGTAAAAAAAAAGAAAAAATTTATTTGGTGAAACTTACTTTAGGTGCTCATTGTGGTTAGCCTCAAGCAACAATTTGTTACAATTTTCCCAGAATTCAAGGGTGATTAGGGCATCATCGAGGGTGCGAGAGCTTAGGAAATCATTGAATTTTTTTCTAGCTCTTGGGCTGTCTAAAACATTCACTATATTATCAGTCCATCGATCATAATCGCCCATTGTGACATTTGGCTTCGCACAACAACTGAAACTGTAAAAAAAAAATAAAAAGATCGTAATTCATTGAAAGTTCAAAGATAAAAATTCAAACAGTTATATCATAAAATTCAATCTTAAATAATAGATAAACTAACTAAAGCATTCCATTGTAAAAAATCTAGAAAATTTTTTCAATCTATTCTTTTCTTGAACCTTAATTTTATGATTATTATACATCCAAAATCGTTTTAGAATGCATCTGTGGGTTGGAATGACAAAAAAAAAAACATCATCAAAAAGATTCCTTTCACAAGAACCTCCTCTATATGATTTACTGGAGTGTGCGTCAGGAAAGTGAGAACAGAATTAGAATCACTCAAATAAACCAAATGGAATTTAGAAATCATTTTTTTTAATCGAGAAATTTGGAATGGATGTAAACCAAAACAGAACACCAACTGAATCTGAGAACTTAATTGGTTATGGCCTAATCTTAACTTTTTATATATTCAGTTCCAAAAAAAAATCCAATAAGAAAATTATTATCATCATTTTTTTCCTCTCTTACTTTCTAATGATAGAAAAAATTGTGAACTGCCACACACACTTTAAACGGAATCCAAATCCGAATCTGAAACCGCAAACTAAAACTAATAAAAATGATTTTATACTGGAACTGAAATGAAATTGAATCGATATTTTGAAAAACTAGAGAATAAAATTGGATTTGAACTGTAGGAAAAAATATGGTAAATCCATACACAAAATGAATTTTGTCATATTCAGGCGAGGTATAAGTAGTTCTATGTTGCTCTATTTTTTAAATTTAGAGAGGAAAATGATTTACCCACCCCAGTTTAGACTGTAAAAAAATTTCCTAGTAATAATTCCTGCATCATATAGGTACGGTTTTAAAATTTACATAATAATAATTACATTTTCAATGAGCTTTGAAATTATGCTTAAAAAATACTGCTATGCAACTTTATGTACACACATACATAAAACGTAGAATATCTCTCTTTTATGTAGGTATTTTGTTCAAAAATTGTTAATGAAATAAGGGGAACAAGTTTATTTGAAAACTGTAATCTCAATCTTGAAAGTTTGAATTATGGAAATTTTGAAAAAATTTAAATTCTCAAACTTCTGTAGTTCTTCTAATATTTCAGGTAGCCGGTTGAAACATAAGACTTTTTTTGTGTATTTTCAGGGTACTGAACATTGCCTGCTCAATAAAAATGATAAGAACAGAATTTTTCTAGAAAATAAACCAAAAGAAATTCACAATTTTCAAATTTCACAACCTTGCAGCCCCTTCAATTCAAAGAATAGGGAAAATGCATACATCATTTTTTTATTGTACTCAATGAGTATTACCTCCCCCTGAAATTTTGGCAATCAATTCGTTTGACATACCTACTGTATACAACAAAACAACTTTAGGATAAAGTTTTGATGTAAATAAAATTTGAAACAAAAGTTTTCACACATTTTTGTCATAATTATCATTTCAGCTGAGATATAGAGTGGTAAAAAGTGTATTTTTGTCGAAATTATATTAATCTGAATTATTTTATAATTGGGAGTGCTGAAAATGAATAAAGATATGAATTTGGCCAAAGAAACTAGTATACTGACATTTTCCTTTAGTAAGCAATCTACACCTCATATTTCATACAAACGTAGTGTCTCAAATAATGGAAACAAACCATCAGAAAAATCAAGCAAAAATGTTGATTCTGTTCAACTACTTTTAGATACTGTGGATTGTCTATCTATCACGGAAAATTGAAAAACACAAAAGTAGTCACACATTACAAGTGAAACTGCCCTTGATGGAAGCATAGTGAATGGAAGTGGCACATTTTTATAACTTGTTGAGGAGCCCAACCTCAACAAATTTCAACCATAAAATATTTTGTAACTATTAATTCTATTTCAAACCTTTATTTTAGTGACTGTATGGCCAGCAAAGATGAACTCTGTTTCATCATTAAAAGAAAATATAAATCAAAAATTTCAATTCAGAACCCATCGAATATTTTCTAAATTCATTTATTTGTGATGACAGAATTACCAAAATAGACGCAGTAAGTTGAAAAAAGTTACAAAAACACTTCACTTATAAGATGTAATGAATTGATGATGTTTAAGTCAAGTACCAAATTTCTGTATGAAACAAAATACGACATAGGGTAAGGTTGCCAAAATCATACTACTTTTCAGTTTAGCTGCTTATATTTACAAAAATAATATTTTTAGAATCCCCAACAATATATTTTCTGAATTTTACATTCTTACTTCTATTATGTTTTCATTCACACTACCCTCCCTCAAATATTGTCAAAATAATAGCTGATTCTATCAACAAATTTCAGATGGTACGACTTAGGCAACTAGTTTCCTAAATCATACCTGAAGTATTTTTACCATTTTTATAGCTTATTTTATTATTTTTGGTGTTCATTTTATTTTATTTTCATTTTTTACTATATTTTTGAGTATATTTTTAATGAATAAATTCCAATAGACTGGTCACAATGTATTAAAATATATAGCAAAAAAAAAAAGTGGTACGATTTAGGAAATAGTGTTCACTTCCAATAAAACTTAAATTTTCCATTTTCAAACTATAACTTCAATTAAAATTTTCTGAAAATATCATAAAAAAGGTTTTGAATTCAACTAAATTAACAATTTTGAGAGCTGAAACATTTTTTTCAAGCCTAAGCTTATTAAAGCAACATAATCAAATTATTTGTCTTTGGGTATGTTTTTTTTCTTAAGCTTAATTGTAAGAGGGAGAAAAAAATGAGTATATTAAGAAAATTGTACTTAGTTTTATTATTTATCACATGGATCAGTAATTAACTATATATCCCATTTTTTAAATATCATTAGTGATACGATTTAGAAGACGATACGATTTTGGCAAACGTACGCAAGTAGAAGAAAAAAAAATCATTTAAATCGTGCAATAAAATTGATCTTCGAGTATTTAGTTTGGACCTTTCGGGCAAATACTGCGGTATGTACGAGTGAAGAATACCCAGAGTGTAGCCATTAAAATACTAAAATTTAAATAGGTACTGACTAAGCCTATCTCTCGATACTGTGATGACACAATCATTTCGAACAAACGAATTCAATGTGGGTCAAAATTTACAGCTATCAAGTTCTCTGAAGTCAAAAGCACACGTATTTTTCGGTCAATATCAAAGCCAGCGTGATTCGTATTTCATAACTAAACGTTTTATACGAGATGTGAAGAAACTTGAATTTTTGATGTTCTTTACAAGGTTCATGCAGCAAATCCAAAATCTTAGTGACTTTCTCATGGGAAAAAAAAACAAAAAAAAAAAACTCGAACACACTTATGTAATAAGATATAATGTATTCAAATTAAAGGTGATAAACTTGACCTTTTTTTAAATAATTTTTTTTTTTATTATTCAGAGACCATTACAAATGACTGGTAAGTTTAAGCCCCATTTCGAAACTTCAGAGAATTCATTTAGCGTTTTGAAAAACCAACGACTGTTTGAGAGTGCGCCTAGTATTTTACGTAATGCAACAAGTCGTTCATTTTATTATGTATGTATGAAAATCTTCTTTAACGAACCCGTAGATAGGATTTCATTTTAATAAACACGGAAAATATAAGGTTATGAGTAATCAAAACGAGTAACCGTGAAGAAATAGAAATTAAATGATACACCGTACACCGAATGTCAAGTATTTATGAAAATAAGCATTTCATTCAGTAAATGATACAGACAATCAAATTCAATGTTTTAGATTTTACTTTCACTAAATACGGTAGGTGTACGTATTATTTTCAACTATACGAATGATTTCCCTACTAAACAATTTAGAAGAATTTTTTCAAAATTTGGAACCCTCAAATGGTAAATGGTGAAATTTCAACTTTTTCACCTGCTACCTGCAGTGACGCAATATTGAGAATATACCTTGTGTTATAAGCTAAAATGCTAATTAGTCGCCATCTATTAGCATCATATACAGTAGAGGTTTAGCGCTAATTAGGCACGGTTTTATTTTCTTTAAAAGAGTTTATGCTTCTCTTTTTTCTTTGTTTTTCATGTTCAGAGGTATGTATCGTGATTCCAAACATTTGCTTCTTTTTTTTTCTAACACAGAATATTGGCATACTGTTTTGAAATTCATTTTTACGTTATGAATAATATTTTCGAGTCGATACTTTTTCGTAAAAAATTAACTTTCAAGTAAGTCGAAACATTGGAGCCCCAGTAAATAGTTTCGAATAAAAAGTAGTATATGAGAAGAATATATTATATCATAAATAAGTTTACGTTAAAAACGCGGTTTTAAAAGATAAGTTTTTATTTAATTTTTTTTTACTTTAGCCTCATGGGAAATAAATATTATTTCGTTGCGGAAGGTTGGCTGCAGTATTGGTATATTCTAAAATCGCAGTAGTGAGTAGAATAAAAGCTTATAAAAACAGGATGACACAAATGAAGCCTGCAGGATGGATTGATGAAAAGGATATTTCCAGAAAAGTTCTTTCGACACAAATATAAATGGAGTTTTCTGAATAAATTCAAGTCTCACATTCCTTCATCAATATCGAATGTCGGGTTTTCTCTTCTTCAAATTAAATGGAATACAAAATTGTATGCTTACATTGCAACGTCATCAGACTGAAACCACACCTTAAGGTGAGTAGAAAATTAAAAAATGGTGAAAAAGTTAAAACAGGCGATACCTATGACTTTTTTTTATTTATAAATACTCCACTCTCCTCTTTCCGATGGTATACCTACTTACATAATTATAATACATAAAACGTTTATTAACTTCAAACAACTTTCATATTTCAAATAGAAATGTAGGTAGTCAAAATTCAAAAATTTTCAAAAATAATTCTTTCGAAATCTTTTTTAAAAATCTCAACTAAAGTATAAATTGAACTAAACATTCGTGGCAAATAATTCTTCGCAGAGTCAAACTCTCAGTGGTGTAAAAATGATAAAAATTTGAACAAAGTTTCGTTTCATACACTGTACTACTGTAGGAGAAAAAAAAATTAAATTATGTGTTGAAATAAGAATTTATTTTTAAACTAAATTTTCAGAAGAGAAAAAATTTCTCAACTTCATGTTATTGGATTTTCATTATTTTATCTTCATTGGTCAAAAGATCCTTAAAAAATACCTAGGTGATGAAAGGATGCATTTTTAAATACTTATTACACGAAAATGAGTGACTGTTTGTATGAGAGAAAACGTATAAAAACAAAAACATTTAGTTAAAAAAATAATAAGTGAAACACGAATCATTTGAATCCAAAATCCCCGCGTTGAAAAATCTAAGCTAATGTGAAAAAGTCGAACCAATTGACCAAAATTTCAACTATATATCTTTCTTGAGGAAGAGGAGCATAAAAATTAGTAATTTTAATTAAAAACAGCCGATTTTCCTCTCCTCTTAAGAAATTTTTTAGCAGATTAAAGAATGAATTGAAAATAAAAAATCGGTATGGACTTTCTAACTTTATAAAATTTTTTTAGTTAAAACCGAACAAACATTTAGCAATTTTGCTCTGTACCTCTACATACAGAAAAACCAATTGGGCCACAGTAGCTGTTTACCTCCTAGAAGTTAATTTGTACTAAAATGGCTTCTGTACCTTGCTAATAACGTAGATAATGAGATAAATTATGGAAATTATCATTTCTAATTTAATGTCTGCGTAAGCCCCATTACACACTAGAGCTAAGCTACATTTTAAATGTTGCTCAGCTATGACTATGCTTTAAAATATATGAAAAAATGTAAGTCACCTTCATGTCGTACCTATCACAGCTAATGTAGTTCATTGTATTATATCTCCTTTGTCGGTCTTAAACTATAGCCTGGTGTGAACGTCACTTATTTTTCATAAAAATTCGAAAGGGAATAGCCTAAAAGCCTCATCCAAATAAATTGTGTCTCAAAAGTGGTTGCGATTTCAATCCTATGAATTAAAGATCCATTAGGCACTAGGACTGAAAATATTATTTGTTTTAATAATCGAAAAATGTTTCATTTTATTAAGCTTTATTGATATTTTCGATAAAATTTCTCGCCTTTTAGGTATTCATCATTTAATTTGGTTAGGTAAATATACACAGAAGGTGGAAAAATCAAAGCTAGGATGTATCACGCTACTACGAAAATATAATAAGGGCCTCATATAAAATTCATAAAGAAAAACTATCGGATAGTCGACACTATGAGTATTGTGAAAATGGACACTCACACTCACACACACACACATATACATACACCCCATAAACGTTCCATTTACTCTTTCTGTTAGTCATTGTCAGCGAAGGGAAAGATCCCTTTTTCATTTTTTTTCTTTTTTTTCTTTCTCTCGATATAATCACGCGATATGTATCGATTTGGTTAGACCTATACGATGAAAGACAACATGTATGTACCAAGTTATATTTTCACGAATTTCAGAAAGGAGAATAGGGAGGGAAACATGCAATCCGATGCGTTTCTCTACGACTACGGGGGTATAGG
Organism: Ericerus pela; assembly: GCA_011428145.1. Classification (NCBI taxonomy): domain Eukaryota; kingdom Metazoa; phylum Arthropoda; class Insecta; order Hemiptera; family Coccidae; genus Ericerus; species Ericerus pela. The sequence goes on from WOFM01000341.1 coordinate 1,463,462, forward strand.
GTTACACACTTTTTACGGCCAATAAAAAGGAGTCGTAAAAAAATCGAAGTTCGTTCACAATAGGGGTATTGTCGAAGTTGAAGAAAAAAACTGAAACTTGGTGAAAATCTAACCATACTATACGTGGTGTTTTTTGACGTTGCATTCGAAGTTTTTAACATGAAATGTAGGTTAGAATGCATTTTCAGCTGTAGAATGCTAAAAGTTCGTTTTGAAAAAATTTTTTCTCAAATAGTTTAAAAGACTAATTTTTCAACAAATTTTGTTTTGTTTTTGTTACTCTATAACAGAATAAAGCGAGTAATGTGAAATGTTCACCGTTCAGATGAAACTAGGAAACCATAAAACAGTATTTTCATAAGTGAATGTAAAATTGTATAAGCTGGAGAAAAAATTAAATTGTTAACCGACTTCAAAAAGGGAGGAGGTTCTATGTTCGTTGGGTGTATATATATATATATATATATATATAAATAATAATTATATATTTTGCATGTTCACTGATTTTCTCAGCAACAGCTAAACTGATTTTGATGATTCATGATTCATTTGAAAGAGAATGGTTTTGAAGTGGTCTTATTAATTTTTCGTTAAGATCGACTCAATACCGGATTCATTTTAGATCCAAAATTATGAACATAAAATTTAAAATTCAATCAATTTCTGTGAAAATCGGTATCTTCAAGTTTTTTTCGGAGGCTGGTTACAAATCCGCTGTCAGATTTTCGAAATTTAAAATTAGCAGATCCAATATGGTGGAATTGAAATAATGAACTAAACCAGGCTGAGTGAAAGTTAATAGGTAAGTAAGTAGGCAGAATGGCGGATTTTATGGTGGGATCCTTCTTTTTCGTATTTAGAAAGTTGAAACTAAAAATTTAAAAGCAATAAAACTTTAAAAAAAAAATAAAATGAAATGAAATCAACTTGCGTTCCATCTCATTTCTATAGATTTTTGTCGTTTATAAAAATGCGGCGAAACAAAATATAGATGGCTATTATTCTTATTTCTTAGAATAATTGCCCCCTATATTTTGCCTATTTTCATAGACAATCTCCACCAAATATGCTTACTTAGTCAAGCATATTCAGAGGATATTCGTACTGTCACGCTACCTGATGGAACATTGGCTATTTTTATTATAATAAAAGCCCAGTCAAATTCGTCCTCTACATCTGAAGACGACTTCATTCCTATTTAGGTGTCCCTAGTGGTTTGTGGATTTGACCGGGTTTCAATTAAGAATAAGTAGTAGATTAATAAGTAACGAACTGTAATATGATGTTTAGAATTTGATGCGATGTTTATTTTTGAGAATTAATAATAAGAAGGATATTAAAAAAAATCTCTTATTTGATTGAGTTTTCCAGTCATTGGAAATACTCAGTACATCGTGAAAAAAGATACCTAATCCAACATTAAAAGAATGAACTAATATAAGCACTAAAAAGGAAAAAACAATTTCTGAGGATATTACAACCCAATCTTTTTTTGATTGAGCATGTTTTAACATCATCTTTTTCTTTTATGAACAATACTTTTCAAGTCGGTGCAAAATTTTAAGCAAATAAAGTAAGCTGATTTTTCGCTTGAAATTTGAAGCCGACTTGAAAACTTTCGGTCAAAAAAGAAGAAGGTGTTAAACACTCTCAATTAAAAAGAGAGGGTGTTGTAAAATCCTCAAAAATTAATTTTTCTTTTTTAGGGCTTGTTTTAGTTCATTTTTTAAATGTAGACTCATCTTTTTTAAAGTCGGTTTCATTTTTTTGAAAATAAATTTTATTATTTTTCATTTTATTCTTTGTGGAAGTACCTGTTAAATTGCTTTAAAGTTTTTCGCAATATAAATTTAATACATCTAGTAGGTAAGTATAATTCATTCAAATATTCAATTCAGAGACATGATTCGAAACATTGTGAAACACCTAGATAATTTTCTCAGCTTACACGGACAGAAAGAGCTCAATTCGAAACTAATTGTAAAATACCTACCGAAAATAGCACAAAAAGCACCTGTTTTATTTTTTTATCATTCGACTGTTCGGCATGTTTTGCCTTATTCGAAATTTAAGAAGCAAATTTCACACTTTTCCGAACAGGTGCGACGTTACAGACCTTATTGTCCTTTTTAAATATTCAATTTGTATTCGCTCTCATTCCGTTTTTTTACTCATAAACAAAAATATAGTTCACCTGTTTCATTTTGGGTTTTTTTCGCACAGATAATCTACACAATGTACGTATTTCTGCAACCAGTTTTACAATTTTTGCTTAAAGAATGTGTTAGTGAACATTATTATTATCAACTTTTTTAATTACAAATAAATTAATTCTTTTGAATCATGCATAAAAATTTTACAAAATACATGTACCTATACTACTAAATTATTATGCAACAAACGATCTATAAACGTCTGCAAGCCAAATTTATAAAATTAATTCTGCAAATTACTGATACAATGGGGTCGAACAGTGCTGTATCCCGCGACTTGTTAAGATAGGGATTTTTAACTAAAATTTTAGAAATTAATTTTGTGCTGTTTTTCAACCATTTTTTTCTTTAGGAGCATCTCCAACAGAATTTGGTGAAGGTGCGAGTTAAGAGCCCAAGACCAGCTCAGCTAGCCAGGTGATCGTTTGAACCGCTTTATACCATACAACAGAAAAAAAAATGAATTGAAAAAAATTACCTCATAGCTGATTTCTGAGAAGGCGTCTTTTAGAAATGATCTGCCTGAATTAACCTCAGTTAATTTCCTCGAGCGGGCCCGATGCCCGCAAATATAAATTAAACCATATTAAAAAAGAAAAATATTATGTATTAAAAATCAAAAGTATATAAAAATGTAGACAAAAATATTTCGACATGTTATGGTCAACGACAAAACAAAGGATGAATTGTACAAAAAATTCATAGTATGACAGTGTACCAGATAGAACATAATAATTTGCAAGAAAAAGGTAAGGGAAAGTCCGACAACTGAGGTTGTATTGTAATTTACCACCACTAAAAATAAGATGGTGGCGTGAAAGATCAAAAAGGTTTGAAAGAAAGGGAAGTTAGGCTGTAGCTAGGCTAAGAGTTTAGCCTAGCCAAAGACGCTCACGGCGTTTTGAAGTTCGTGTGTTTTATTTTATTAATATTTTATTTTATTATTAGGGAAAAAAAACGAAAAATTCTAATTTTGTTATTTAGGGGATGGTCGCATCCTACAAAAAGTGTTAATACCCAGCTTTTTCTCTTTTTAGGCATGTTTCTTATAAAATTCTGCATATCCTGAAACGATCTGGGGGTGGGGGTAGGGACCTTGGGAAGGTGAAGGATAATTTTTTCGTTTCATAACCCAAGGAAAATTTTTGCACCAAAAATTGAAATTTATATACAGAGTTATTCACATGTTGACGCACCATAGGAAAATAATATTTGGGGCGTCAAAAGTTGAATCATTCGTTTATTTGTGAAGAGTGATTCACAATTCGTTGTACTATTTTTTTAATAGTTTTTTTCAAACAAATTAAGGCCTATTCTACTAAAGATCTTTTGATTACAAAATGAAAAACAAAATATATGAAAACAAACAAGAAGTTATTTACAAATTTATTGAAAAAATAAAATGTCGCACATGATAAAAAAAATTGTGAAAAAGAGTAAAAAAACAAACGAAACTTAAACGCATGATAATTGATCGCTGTATTAAATTTTTCAACTCTTGACCTAAAATTACACAGTTTAAAACCATTACCTCTATAAAAATTAAAACAACAATGGATTTTATTGAAGTACCATCCGGCCGATCAGCACCAAAATTGATAGCATAATATGTTATAATAAATAAAATTGTAGTCCTTCCAGTGAGAGTAGACTTCAGAAACGAAATGCAATCCGTAACTACTGTACAATTTTACATTCATTATTTACCATTACTGCCAGCTGGAATAGGTAGAAATACGAATTGTTCGATTACCATACGAGAAAATGTGAGTATTTGGCAACGTTGTTTTAAAATGTACAGGGATCATAATATCTTTCGTTGGACAGACTACGATAAATATTTTTTGCAAATTTCGTAGCTATTAGTTAAAAATCGAACTTTTTAAACATGAAATCATAAATAGTTGCATTGGCGTTAAAAACAAAACAGATTAAGGCTACTGCCATAAAAATATGAGGGGAAGGTAACTTCAGTAATTTTGGAATATCTTTTGAAGAGAATAAAATCGAATATTTTATTTCTTCATCATGAAAAAACAACATTGAAAAAAAAAGTTTATATTTGTTATATACACACAGACAGCATCCATTATTATTTGAATTGGTTGAAAAACCATAAAATCAAAATTAATTCACAACTTCCATCACGAAGAAAATAATAAGCACCTTTCAAAATATTTTTTTAAAACCTAGGCCTACTTTTTTTCTTATAATGCCCTTCTCTCATAAAAAATCCATGGTCCGCCACTGAAAAAAAAAATTTTTTTCACTCGTGCAGCAAAATCAAAATTGATCAAAAAGTAAGCTAAAAATTACCGGCTTCTCATCAATTTATTCATCAATAACAATGACCTTGCCAAGATGACTAAACAAAAATTATTACATCACGGAAAAGGCATAGTAGCAAGATCAGACCATGAAATACGTGATGCATAATTATTTGTCAACGGCTGCGCCAATTTTCTTGAGATTGAAAATGACAAATGGGAAAAAAGTATTTTAAACGATGTTCAAAACATGGCGAATGTTAAAGATGAAGATTAAGATAAAATCGAATAAATAACAGTCTACGAAATACCCCGAAGTTGCCGAAATGGGGATGATAACTATCGCCTGACACGTGCACAAAAATAAAATACTATTTTAACTGTGTAAGGGTGTACTTCGAAGTTGTTTTCTGAGCATAAAATTAGAATTTTAAAATCAAATAAACACCACTACAGTAATGCTTGTTTATTGCTTCATTTTTTTAATGCTTATTTCGATACAGGTAGACTATTTCCATACAAGTCATTGAAACACTGTCACTATCCAAATATAAATGAACAAATCAATCTTCTATATGTATATGTTAGATACCAAGTTCGAAATTTTGGATTTAGTGCAAGTTTTCTTGTACGTCCCCAAGGATAGCATGGACGTTTTACATTAACTTGTATTTTTGATCAGATTTTTTACAAATTAGTTGAACCAAGTCCAAAATGATCAATTTTCATATCATTCTCTGGAAAGGAATTAGTTATCTTAAAAAAGTTATATTCATATATATGTTCAAGTACCTATAGATGCAATTTGAAAATGGAAAAAATGTAAGAATTACTTTTTTGCATTCGGCTTTAACTCTTTCCAGTTGGTGAATAGAAAGAACAATCAGTATGAATATTGTATGGGATTGAAAAGGTATAAAGCTCTCACAATTGGAACAACTGAAAAATTAGTTGGTGCCAAAGATTGGGTCTGATAGTGAAGTCAAGTATTATTTTCACAATGACAAAATATTTGAATGCTAAAAAGAGTAAAAATTGAAAGTGGACATGGCAGTCAAACAACATGTCCAACGAGGTCTAAAATAAGTACGACAACATTACAAGTAAATTTGAGAGAACAATTTTTTGTTTGCTTTTGATTCGTAAGGGCTGTGATAGAAGTAACTGAAGACAAATTCTACAAAACTAGAACAAAGGTGTTATTTATTAGCTCCACTGCAGAAGCCAGATGAAAACATCACTTGAATTCACCATCAGACCTACTCTTTGGCACAATTAATTTTTCAGTTGTTCCAATTGTGAGAATATCATATGTTTTCAACCACATACAATATTCATACTGACTGTTCTCTTTGTTCACTTATTATAAAGGGCTAATATATAAAGGCTATTTTCTGTAGGAAATCATATGAAAAATTATCATTTCGGACTTGATACTAAATGCCTTGCAGCATCCTTAGATGATACAATTCTGAATTTGGTACGTACCATATAAATAAAAAAGTATGCTTCAGTGCATATATTAAGTAAAGGGAATGAATTATTTAATATGCACACATTTCTATTTTTATGGACTGGTAACAGCATACATATAATGTGTTGTTTTGTGGAAACAACCTCTGAGTATATACGTTATGGAGGGCTGATTCGCATGACATTTATACAGGTAGTTACTATCAGACACAGACAGCATTTTCAGGGAATGAAATTACTCCATTTTTTACATTACTATATCTATATACACAAATATATAGATATATGTTTTACAGTAATTTTACTACCCGAAACAATTTATCACTGAAAAATGGAACTAGGGGAATCAGCCCTCCATTACATATACATACTCGAAAGAAAAAACAATAGTATTTTACCTAACTAGTTAGTAAAACGAGTAATTGTCAATGTGTGGCTAACCAATTGAGTACAATATTTTTTACAATAAATCCACAGAAAATAAGTTATTATTTATTCGATTAAACAGGTAAACTTCATTCATGAATAAAATTTTAGATTGTTTAAATATTATCCAGAAGTGAACTTGGTTGTTTTGTGGTATGACAGGGTGACCTAAAACAGACACCACTACTTGTCACTCCCTACAATGTTTCTTACTACCATTGACACAGCCAGTAACCTCGGGATAAATCACCTACACTGGATGGTGGCCACAGTATTATCATCACCCAACCATAAATAGCCTGCCAGGTATTCTTAACTCAAATTTTGACCATGTTTGGGAATAAATTCTAATTTCTCTATACTTCAGCTATTACTGAATCTGTAGAAAACTCAACCAAAATGATATTGAATCAGAAATCATGGACTATACAAACCAAAAAACTACCCCATTGCCAATTAAAAACAAATCAATATATCGTTAATGAAGAAGTACATAAAATATTAAAATAAAAACCAGTATACATATTCAACAACATATAAAAATATCGTCATAAAATAATTTAGTCTGTATAAGAGACAGGTACAGCAATATATGATGTGCACAAATACAGAGTTAAGGAACAAGAGAAAGAAAAGTGAATAAAATATATTTATTATTGTGGCAACCACGTAGGCGGAGCTAACTCTCGCCACCATCAACCATCAGCCACCGTGGCTATGTGTACACGGTAGTTGTATTTTGATGGTGACGATTGAGGTAGGTATTCCCATCAGTTGACGGTTCTATTTCCCAGGCTGGAGGAATACCTACATTGGTGACCTCGACGTGATCTGAGAGATGTGAAGAGCCACGCCATCTCTCAGAGGAATACATCAACCGCCTAAGACGCAACCTCTTCACCTCACAATGTGAGGATGTTGAGCACTAGCGTTGAGGCAGTAGGTGTACAAGGTGTGATGCAGGGATGTATTGCAGGGGGGCATCCACCACTCCCTTAGACACACCTACCCCTTTGTTAGTAGCTCCACCTCCATTTGAGTTGTACTGCGCACTGCTGTACTGGGGGAGTAGTGTGGCAACCACGTAGGTGGAGCTAACTCTCATCACCATCAACTGGCACCGTGGCTGTGTGTATATGGTAGCCATATTTTGATGGTGACGATTGAGGTAGGTATTTCCGTCAGTAGACAGTTCTATTCCTCGGGCTGGTGGAATACCTACAATTATAATTATTTAGAAAAAAGATAGTCCGTGGAAATAGAGATGGAAAAAGAATTGGTGTGGGAATGTAGAAAAATTACTATTGGTTGGATTTCTAACTTCGAGGCAGCAACCACAGAGGATGGGAAGAAGGAAGTTAAAAGATAGTCATACGTATTTATTGTAGGCAGTGGGGGGAAGAGAATGAAACCAAAGTAATGAGAGTACAATGAATTGGTGAAAGATAAGAAAGATGAAAAAGTGCAAAAAGAAGTGAGTGACAAGAAAAAGAGTGAAAAAAGTGAAGTGACTGAACATAAAATGTATGAACAGAATAAAGATGCCAGTCTGCAGAGATGTATATAGAAAGAGAATAATAATTTAGTGGAACTTTGGAAAAAAACGGACAAAAATATACACGTAGCCTAAGATTCTCGACCATGAGAGAATCTTATAATAGGTAAAATCTAAATCCATGGAAAAATAATTTTGAAAGGAGGTTTTTTGAAAATGTTTATTATTGTTAGTTAATTTTGAATTTTTGAATAGCCCATGCGTCAGTTTGTGTAAACATCACCATGTAAAATGGCACTTTTCATTGAGACATTTTGCAACTTACATACGTGTAAATGGTGTTGTGAAGAAATAAACAACAAACAGTCAAGAAAAAACTCATCTCTACACTGTTTTTATAATTGATGAAGAAATGAAGATAATTTTCGTTGTTCAAAACTGAATTTGGAAATCTCAAGTTTTGCTAATCAAAATCAATTTAATAATAAATTGTTTTAGGTGTATGAGTTGAGAAAAATTTGTTTTTTTGTTAGTGTGTATGTTGAATGCAAATACGCACACGCAATAACAAATTTTTCTTATTTCTCTCTTTCCTCCTGTTCTTACACTGAAATTCATACCAAAACTTGCACTGAGATTTGTGCATGCTGCTTCACTTTGTAGTTTTTAGTTTTTAGTTTTTACCCCGTGGTAATCATAGAAATGTGTACCACATTAATAAGAGCCCAGAATGACTGACTGATTTACTCATTCATAAAATTATTGCTGAATACAAGAAATTACATTAATAAAAAAAATTAATTAATAAAATTTGTTGGATTTCAAGTAACACGACTAGGTATTAGTGAAAATGAACATATACAATTAAAATTTGTGATTTAGCTTACGCAGTAGGTAATAATCTTTATATTTAGTTTAACCCCACTTTACAATACTTTCTTCAGCCTTTTTCATGCAGAATAATCAACTTAATGGACTTGTGTAAAGCATGCACTGTCTGCTCGCCTCGTTTTTGTTTCCCCTAGTTAAACAAAAAGGGTTGGGACCCTTTCTTCGCGCGCACGAAAATAAGCAAAATCTTCATGGGGCAATATTTGACGATTAAATTATGATATTTTCAACCGAGGGACTTTTGCACATTCTACGAATCAAGTTTGATATTGTCGAATGCATGTAAAAATAAAATAAAAAAACCGTGAAGCAACGACTTTATCGTTTCGAGTAAAAGTATAAATATACGATTTACTCCCTAAAAATATCTTTCACCCTTATTCATATTACTCATTCGACGGATTTTTCGGGACATAATCTCGGAAAAGAATTTCACATTTCACAAGAAAATCCGCAGATGTTCGTAAAATATTTTCTACAAAACTTGAAAAACAATTTTGACAATTTCTTTAAAAATATAAATATTATTTTTAGTTTTCACAAATTCTATTGACGAGTGAGTAACATCCTAATGAGTTCGCATTTTAAACACGTAATTGAAAGGAAATTATTACCAAAATTCTAAGGTCAAAAACGAACAAGACCTTGTACTATTGGTCGGCATCAGTTAAAAGTGGGAGTATCACATTTTTACACGTTCATTTTATTTTATTTTTTCTCCTTTGAGTTATAACGTAGGTATAGCTATCTCATCTGTATAATTAATGCGTATTTCCATCGGTAAATAATTTGGAGTTAATTTTTATTTTGGACAGGCCGTCGACATACCTAGGTAAAAAAGTTCAAATCCATTATAAAGCGAACTCATTAGAAGAGGACATTTTCCAAAGTTAGCCAGCCAAATAACGCAGGGAAGGAAAGTTTTTCTAAGTGGGGTAGCCTAACACCAATGTGCAGATGATGCAAACTCTTTGTTTTTTGAAATGAAAAGAAATTTATTCGTTCGAGGTTCGAAGGTTGGATATTTTTCGCTCAATAAATTTAAATTAATGCATAACGATTTATAATTAGTTGAAAAAGTCTTTGCAAAAATGTTGTCACTTACAAAACTGACAAAATGGTCCATTCTTTAAGATACCAAATCTATCATTTGCAAATTTCATTTAGTAGTGTTGTAGAATTTCTTATCACTAATTTTCCACTATCAAGTGCCCGATTTTCTTATGCTCAAGAACATGATTATGCTTGCAACGTAAGTTTTATTATTGTCCATGAAAATTTCGTCGAATATCATATGCAATTTTAGAGGACCTCTGCTTCAATCTATGAGTGAAAAATCATAATATGTACTTACCTATTAGGTACGTCACTCATGCGTTAACCGCATTTTTACATGCACTCCGAACATTTATTTTTGTCACGAGTAAAAAGGAAAAATTTTCAAACAAGTCAATGAGCTTCAAAATTGAGAAATGACTAAAAATATGTCAATTTACATAAATGTCAAAATTAAGTGACTACAAAAATGACTACACTGTATCATTTCTCCAAAGTAGGGATATTTCTCAAAATTTGTTCCATTTTTAGTGTACTCGTGTCAAAGGTACTCAGTAATCATCATTCTTTTTGAGGTGCTAGCTTCGTATTTCATTGCAGCATTTGTAACCAAAGATAAGAAAAGAGAAGGGACCTGACCTGCGAAGCGAAAAATTGATTTTTTATATTTGTTTAAATCGCCATCACTAAAAACCTGATCTGTCACATACTGCATCTCAAATTCAACAATTTGTCCAACTCGTCTCCCATTTAGCCACAATAATGCATCTATAGGAGGCAAAGTTGGAAAAAAAACTTCTGAGGAAGCTCAAGGTCTTTTCATTTTCTCCCTCAAATAAAACAAATGAAAATAAGTACAATTATTTATATTTTTTTTTATCAATAGTACATATCTACTTTATTTTTATGATGGGAGGGGACGGGAGGGCATAACTTTTTCAGAGGGCTCATCTTTCCCATGCCCCATTCATATTCATCTGTGGTCTCGGTATATTAACTCTATTTCAAAACGAATTTCTTTTACCTACATATATACAAAATAAATGTGGCTGGAATTTGGCTCAGAAAAATTGAAAGATTAAAAATTTATTCAACCCAAAGTCTACATTAATCACATTTTTAGTTTTATTTAAAACTCGAAAAACAAACCGAAACTGATGAAAAATATGTATTTATTTGAAATCGCTTCGCCTACATTAAGTATACGTCGTTGGCACTGCAGATCCCTTTAGTCACCAAAGGTAACGATTTCATTGGCTCAAATTTTTGCTTTCACATTTCTTCATTAAAGATTAAAAATATGGATATTTTCCAAAAACATTTGTCTTAATTTTAGCACAGAAGATTCATTTCGATAGTAAAAAGTTCTTGCATGGAAAAATTTAGATTTTTCGTAGTTTCTTACATTGAAAATTTTCAATGCCTCCTCTCATTACATAACTAAATTAAAGAGAATTGCAGAAATTAACTTTATTAAAGATTGATTAGTTCGCACAGTAGCCTCTATTATGCGGAAAGCTAAATTCCAATATTTTCATTTCCGACCTTCCCCCAATGTTTTTGAAGAAAGAAAAAAAAATCACACAAAAAACAAAGAATACTTTGAATCGTTCAGCCATAAAGAAGAATAAACGAATTAGATAATGTGAAAAAAGTTGAAAAGAGTACCTAGGCCTAAATTAGTTTCGTGGCATTTTCGATTATTCTCACCACTACCAACAGTAATCTCCGTTAAGAACCTATTGTTTCTTCTCAGACGAAAAAATTCATTCGTTTTAGTTTTTTTACATGCGTAGAAAGATCAGTGATGGTACAAATGTCGAAATACGAAGATCTGTATGGGTATAAATCTGAATATAAACTTCACATTAAACAAGGTACGTATAGCACATTAAAACGGTGCATTACAGAAGCGAATTGAGCCGAATATTTGGTCACACTGTTTGGAAAAATGTTTTCTTTATAATGGACTGCAGTAAAGAGAAAAGAGAAAAAAACATCACAAAAATAAACAATACCGTGGGATACTATTTTGTTTGACGATACTCCTTCAAGTATGATTCCGGTGCGAAGACACGAAGTTGAATACATTTTTTTAAGATCATTACAACGTTTAAAGTAAGAACCCATTTTCCAAGTTACAGCCCATAAAAGAATTTCGAATCACATAATGAAGATACACTCGTATCCGAATATATATATTCGGTAGTAGTCAAAATAATTTGTTGAACCTTTTATAATGTTACCAATTTGGAAACTAAAGATGGGAATAATATTCAAGAGTGGTGGTTAAACAATAGCCATAAGCAGTAACGTAAGTTCGTTGTATTCACAACCGTTGCTCTTCGTTTACTCTCTCAAGTATTATTTTTTGGATTAGATAATAGACCTAAAAACGAAAAATAAAGTATCAAGGTCGAAAGTTTTATTTTTATTTTTTTGATTTTTTTTTCCGACATCAGCTAAATTCCAGAGGAAAAAGGGAGATACGTCTTAATGAGAATTGGTCAATAAGAGTTGAAGAGAGAGGGGATGCTTACGTTGAAAAATATGCAAGATTAATGCATTCAGCTCATCTATTACTTCTTAGGCTCGATGCGAAGTTGCGAAGTTGCGAATAAATTAATTGACTAGAATAACAACCGGTAAAAGTTGGTATAATGGCCAGATGCTAATATTTAGACTTTCTGAACTCGTATTGGAGAGCAGATAGCTGTGAACACTAAACAGAATGGCAATAAAAATAGAACCGACTTAAAAAAAAAAAAAAAAAACAATAAAAAATGCAGTAAAAAGTGAAAAATAATTTTTTTTTATTTCTCCAGCAACATCTGTAGATCTAGAGACTGTAATTACTGAAGTCGGCGCTAATTAAAAAGTTTTGTCATATAAAGCAGGAGGGAATTGATGGAAAAAAGTGCCAGTCCCTATTTAAAGATCAATTATAGGATCACCCACCCTCCATCATTGAAAAAACAAGTTCATCACATAAAAAAACTTTTTTTTTAAGTCTGTTAAAAAATGCTACAGCGCCGTAGTCAGAGGGAGAAATGCCACTTCTCCACTTTCATAGCATTTTCCCCCTACGAATCTTCAAAAAAAAAAAAAAAAAAGGAGAATACGGTATTAAGAGAAAATTTCTTATTTTGAGAGAGAAACGATCAAAAATTTTTCTTGGCAAATATCTACATTTAGGTTTATCCCTCAAGAAATCAGTTTGCCTCTTTAGAAATAACAACCTGGCTATGCGCTTGAAGTGCCAGATTTAACATTTCGGTTCTTAACTTTAGCACTCAAAATTAGTATTCAGTTTTGACCAACGTTTTTTGTTCAGTGTCAGTTTTGTGTAGGAGAAATTATAAAAAGGACATGTGTGTGGGGACGTTTCCCTCTTTGCCTCCCTCAGGGATCGGCCCTATGTTGACAGACAGGTCACAGACCAAAGTCTGCGACCCATACTAATTGTGCATTGCACGTAAAACGAACTTTATTGTCTGTATGCACTCATACAGACGATGCGTTTCTATGTTTACCGTGAGTTGGTAAACTGAGGCAAGTGAGTATGTAATAATTACATACTCACTGACAGTATACGTGCTGTGGTCTGTATAAGGTACCGCCTCGCCTTTGGACAATTGCCCCAGTTAGGAAGTACGCTTAGTGTACAGTAAGGCATCTTAAACCAGCTGTCTACCGGTACCGAGAAATAATTCGGTCGCCCGCACGTAAACCACTGTCTCCCTCAAAGGTTCCATGAACCCCGTGTAGGTAGCATCTACCTACACCAAACAATGTGATACGTACATCTGCGCCCGTATCTTTGGAACAGAACTTTTTATTTGAACCGTCATTTTCTTAACTGGATCAGAAAATTTAACACTTCTTGAGAAGAAGTTGTTTCCAAGTTTTGCCTCTGAAAATCGAACAGTCTCTTAGGAGAACTGGTGCTGCACTTTCACAAATGAAATAAACATAATTTACAGCATGTACAACAAAGTGTAAGCAATAATAGCGAAGATACAGAACGTATGTCATGTTCACCCAGGTCAGGTCCACATAAACGAATTTAAAGTGTAATGTATTATGAAATGTCAGGCAAATATTTCATTTGGACGTTATTAGAAGCAAAAAGGCAGGTAGAATTCACTATATGCACCAACAACAAACCAAACATGTAAAAATGCGTCCGCATTTGTATAATTTTGCCATATTGTATCATCTTACCTCTGATTATAATTACATACTACTACGTATGGACAGATCGAACTGATAAAATTATACAGAAAATTTACCGAGGCTCGCATCCAAACATTTTTCGAAACTACCGCTACATGAACAGATGTTATCAAATTAAAGTGCTGAAAATGCGGAACTCCAAACACTATTTCAATGACAAAGTTGTTCTATTTATTAAAGAGGAGATTTTGCGTTTATATTGAAGTTGAATTACTTCTAGCTAATTATCTTGGCTTCTGTGTGTTCGATTGGTTAGTGGACTTGTACGTAATTACAGCGGTAGTTTCAAAGATATTTGGATGCTGATTTTTCAGTTTGAGCAGTCCATACATAGTAGTATATGGTTAAAGCATCTTACCTAACCTTTGTTAAAGCTTTACAGATGGAGTCCAGTATTATGCCATTTTGTATTCCACAGCTCTCAAGTGGATTCATTGTCATTGACATTAAATTTGAGAAATGATAATTGTTTTATGTTTTCATTAATTTTATGAAGATTTTTCATTGTTAAGCTTGTAATCTACTTTCTCTTGACAAACTGAAAGGTGAAAAAAACAAGCCTCTCATCGTACACAATCTTATGGTGACAGACAATAGCCCATACCTCAAAATTTATCAACTGTAAGAGAACCACTGAAATTTTGAAGAAACATGAACATATATATTAGATGAAGATTCTACGAAAATTTTGTTGAAATCGTACATTTGGTTCTCGAGATATTGTGGAAATTCTGTTCAAAGTATATTCAGATTGGGGGTATACAAAATGACATATTGCCATACACGTATCGATAGGGCTGTAACCAATGAAGACGAGTACTGAAGTGTAACCTCATATCGCATTAAAAAATGATACAATGATAAAATATGACCCTTTCCCAGATGATATTGGTATTCTATTGTCAAATCAAAGAAAGGAAACGGAGCTATAGATGATACAAATGTGTACGTTAATCTGTATCATACTGGGATTTCATTTTGATTTTTCAACTCAAGATATCTTCACGAGAAAGAGCATATAAAACTGGGAACAGGATTTGACACACCTGAGAGGAAATTTCCTACTTTCCACACTAGTACGGCAATATGCACCATTGACCAGTCAAATAATATGAAAATGAAAATTGTAATTTTTTAAGATTATAAAACGGATAGATAAGCGAATAACAAAAAACAAAATCAAAAACTACCAAGTAGGAGAATAATTTTCATTGAAGCAGTAAAGAAATTGTGTTGAGGGGAAGGGCTAATTTTTATACCTAAGCAAATTCGAATACAGGTAGGTATCCACACAGATAATTGAATTCTCCCAGTCCCAGCCATTTCTTAATTACGATTCTTTTGCCAAATTCATTTTTCGCGAAAGGCCATTTTCCCAAATGGACAATTTTCCAAAAAATTTTTCTCGAAGGGTTGTTTTCCAAAAGGGACATTTTCTCAAACGGAAAATTTCCCAAAAGAATATAAATTATTTTTTAAATTAAAAAAAAATCCACTTCTTAGTACTAACCTCGTACAGTATCTGACGACGCAAGAGAAATCCTTTAAAAAAAAAATAATAATCCACCTCACTTGACCTCCCACAATGTCACCATACGAGTTTTTATGCTTTAATTGTAAAACAAAATTAAAGAAAAAAAGGAAAAAATTTTCGGGTTTTGGCCATTTTGGAAAATATCCGGGAACCTACAATTATTGATGTTGATGAAGACATATTTGATTTTTTTTTGTAGAAATTAAAAATTAGACGAACAGTAATTTCATCTAGATGATTAGAAGAAAAATAATGTTCCAAAAAGTTTGATTTTTGTTTTTACACAAAATAAGATTGATGATTGTAATTATTGTAAGTAAAACACTTGATTTAATTAGCAACTACAATATAAATCGCAAATTCGACCAAAAATATAACCAAACCTACAATTTCAATGAGATCAACTGCAGAACTTTGAGGCCAACTTTTAAAATGACTAAATACATTATTTATTTAAAAAAAAAACAAAAAAAAAACAAAACAATCGACTTATTTAATATGAATGAGTATTATATTCTTGGTGGATATGCCCATATTTATAACAATAATTTTTTCAGTTTTTAAATTCTAATTTTCTTCAATTACACCCTTCTAATTTTTTCATTTTCAAACGTGAATGGCCTAGGATATTCTCCGGATGGTCAGAAACATTTTGAGCCTACTTTCATTAAAATTTATAAAATAAGAGACTATTTCTGAGCGAACGAAATTCCGTTAGTTCCGAAGATAGACATACCAAACATATTACTTCCTCCTTATGCAGTCGGTAATACAAAACAACAGCCATATCGTACATCGAATCATATCGTCATTCAAGTACAAGAATAATACAAAATATCGTATACGAAATAATTCATACCTATGAATTGCTTTCAATTCAGAATTTTACATTTTTATCATTCAAAAGGTAATTTCTTATTAGCCACAGCTAAGAAACAAGATATTTAACTTAGGTGCTACGTATTTTATCACTTGCTGTACGTAGGTACGCAAAACTGCGCAGATCAAAATTGTGAATTTTCCATTGGTAACGTTGGAAAACGTAACTAAGCAACCGAAACCTCGAAGGCATGATCAAAACTAACCTCTCCCCCCTTAAAATGATAATTTCATTCGTATGTAGGTACCTACAAATTTCAGTCGAATTGTAAAGATTATTTAAAAAATTCGAAATGAACAACCATCAAAAATTAATGATCATACCAGAGCAAGTTTATCTTGAGCATGTGGAGTACGATTGAATCTTCAATATGAAAATATTTTTTATTCGTTGTGTTCAGAAGATCCGTCTCTAAATTCTATTCCCATTTTTAGTTTGATTTTCTTTGTATACAACTCGCGGTCACTTCAAATTACATTTTCTATATATTTTTCAATGGCAAAATTTAAATTTTAAAATATTGCTATCGCTGAGGACGTGGTCAGGAGACATTGTTCCCCTGAAGTTGTCATTTGATCTCCCCCATCCCCAGAAAAATTGGAAAATTAAATTTTAATTTTTTGCATTAAAAAGTTTTAAAAATATGTCCTTTGGTTTCGCTTATTTATTTATTTATTTATTTTTTGAAATTCATAACTCAGAAAATTTTCGTTTTCTCCCCGCCAGAATAAATTTTGCCCTTCCTGGAATGATAGTTTGGCTACGGAGCCGAATGTAGTAAAAAGGTTCTCAGAATTACAGGAAGACGATATACGGTAGTAAAAACGATAATATAATAATTTACGTGAGGTACTCTAAACTTATCAAGTTCAATATTATCATGACAAGTTGCCCATACACAGACACTCATTGCATACTACAGGGAGGGAAAATTGAATATTCGTCAGGTACTACAAACGCAAATTGGCACTCCCACTGAAAACGAAACCTGATAAAGTAAAATATGAGTGCCACCAACTGTAGTATAATATGTATTTCGACGTCAAATTTTTGAAAGTAAATAAGTTGAACCTTTTTACAACTTTAAACATAGACCCAGTGATATGGCATTTTGAAAAAAAAATAAATAAATAAAAAACTCTAACGCAGCAATACTTTGCTAGAAAACTCAGTTTGCCAATTTTCATCTATAATTCAAAAAAAAAACTTGAAAAAATTGTAAAACATATCAATAGTAATCGATATCTAACAAACATATTGATATTTTATTACAAGTTTCAGGTAAAAAAATTTCGAAGAACTATCTACAGTTACGTTGATATTTTATTGCTAAAAACAGATTTTCCAGGAACTTTTTGTTTTCTGTTTTCTTAGAAACTACGGAACCAATAAGCACCAAAGTCCAATCAGGTCTGATCCCATATGAGGAATACTTATCTGTTAGGTAGTTTTCTCAAAACCGTGAACACAAAATTTTTTTCAACAATTTTTCTTCTCCAGTTTTATAATAAACTTCCAAATCAATTAATAGGCGTCAAACTTCTATCACACTTGGACCAGTATCGAGAAAGTTTCGATTCAGTCCTTTTCGTCGTTCTATCAAAATCCTGGAAAAACGACTTTTCCAGAAATTTTTTGTTTTCCAGTTTTCTCAGAAATTATCAAACCGATTAGTACTAATCTTCTTTCAGACTTGTTCTTATATGCGATAACTATCTTTCGTAAAAATTTCAGTTCTATCTGTTTGATAGTTTTCTCAAAACCATGAACACAGTATTTTTTCCAGCAATTTTTATTCTTCCGTTTTTTTGGAGAATACTGAACTGATAAGATTATCTACTGTGAGAATTTCAGTCTGATCCATTTCATCACTTTTTCAGAATACAAGAAAAACGAATTTTCCAGGAATTTTTTGTTTTTCAGTTTTCTCAAAAATTAATCAACCGACAGGCACCAAACTCATTTAGACTTGCTCTTATATTAGAATTATCTCTCGTGAAAATTTCAGTTCTATCCATTCTGTGGTTTTCTCAAAATTGTGAGCAAAAAATTTTGGGTGATATATACGAATATAATCTACTATCTTATATTATATCAAAGTTACTAAAAGCCCTTTCTGTAACGCTATCAAGTGATCATAGTTACAGATATATTTGGGTATGCGTTTATTTCAATTAAATTCTAAAATCTTTTTTTTTTTTTTCTGGTCAACTGATAATTTCAAGTTCTAGGTAACATATTACTATATGTAGATCTACGTGAATAAAATTATTGCTACATAATAGCATTAACTACTCTCTTATCTACTATATATAAGATTAAAAAGTCCGGATTTCCATTCGCATTTATTTTTCGTACTTCTCATTGAGCTAGAAGGCTGAAAGTTGGCATGAAGGTGCATCAGTATCACATCTAGATACTTTTTTTTTGAAAATTTTGAAAAGGTGAAAGGGGCAGCGGATATGGGTCAAAAACCTCTTATGAGCATTTTTTCCGCTGTCAGTTGGATGAGTGACCGTCAAGAATGGCTTTTTTCTTTTTTCTAATCGAATACGTTTTTATTGATACGATTTTTCGGAAATTTTACTGATCGGTGCCAATGCGCTGATAAGCGTAGACTCTCGATTTTTCCGATTGTGATTAATTCATCATTTTTTCACAACCCGGCGAAGACAGGGCTGACGACTAGTTTATATACGTACGTCACAAATACGTTAAAAAAATTAGGTCAAAATCGTACCAATCGTTTTTTTTTTTCCTCATGAAACGGATAATTTTCATCATCCTCATCCCTAATCTTTTTGTGAGGTCAATTTTAATACTCCGTTTGTAAGCAAACTGAGTAAAACGAAGAGGTTTCGTAGGTGATTGTGACAAACACTCGACTTATCTTTCACCTTGCAAACTGAAAATTTTCAAATCATAATTAAAACGATGGGGGGGGGGGCGAAAAAAAATTGTGATAAAGATAATTTTTCGCATGTTATCACTAGTAAATCCACAACCATTGGGTATAATTTCTTTCATGCAGTCAAAATAAAATTTAAAGAGAACTAAGTCGACCAATAAAATAGAAATGCGGTTATATTTAGAGTAGTCCACATATCAACCAAAATATGACGAAACGAATTGCTGCAACGTTCAGCAGTGAAATTAAAAGTTTATTAGATGGGGAAAAAAATCATTGCCATCGGTACCGAGTCAACAAATTATGTTCGTTACCATAATAAAAAATTGATTTTTCATTTTTCAATAATGTTCCACCAAATAGTGTTGAAAATACAGTGGTTTCTGCAAAAAAAGCTGAAAATCAGGTTTACGACGATAAATAAATTATTTTGAGATTTTTACGGAGTTTCTAGTGAGTTTAAGATTCATATACCTACAGGCCCAACTAGAAAATGCATCAGACGAAATAATTTGCTTTTTTTAACGAATTGTAAGCGAAATCAAAGGAATTTTATGGAAAATGACTTGAAAGAAATTTTTTTGAAATGTGTTAATACAAATCTAAATTCTAGCCTATAGGACCGACAGCTCAAGTGTAGCTTACAGTAGTCTGTAAAGAACAGTAAAATATTTCCTTCCACTCGTACACAAGCTTGACGAGAACTAAACGTGAATTTTAGTAAAAAATAATGCCTTTGAATGGAATTTATCGTCATATTATATCAATTTTGAATATTTTTTTTGAATTCCGGTCTTTGAAAGTCTCCTGGTCACGTCTGTTTATAGTTCTTTTTGAGGGATAACTGACAAAAGAGAAGTATCAAATTTTAAAGTACAGAGAAAAGCCTCTCCCTTTTGAGCTTATGGTCTTTGCTCCATCCATTCTAAAGATAGATATAATATACGAGGGACGTTCAAAAAGCAACTTCCCTTATTTTTTTGTCCTGTGTTGGACAACATGGGAGTAGGCGCATGCGTCTTTTATGTATAGTAAAATTCAGAATATGTATTTTTTTTACGTAATATTACTGTGTTGTGTGTTTCATCGCGTAGAATATGGAACTCACCCTTCCACAGCCCGACAAATGTGAGGTGACCTTTCTGCAGGACAATGACCGACCCCATAGTTCTGGCATTACACAATGGCTTTTAAAATCCTTAAAATAAAATATTTTCTCCCTACCACAAGACTCCTCCACCCTTGCCCCATTCGAATTTCACCATCGGCATGAAATGGAGCGGTCAAATTTTCGGAAAACTTTTCAACTGCTGCACAGACTTGACCTTTGTTTTCGAACTTTCCTCCTAAATTTTTCTTGAACTGAGGGGAACTGGAAAAAGATGGAAATTGGAAAGAACAAGGGTGGGGGAATCTTGTGGGAGTGGAAAACATCTAATTTTAAAGATTTAAGGAGCCAAACTGTGGGGTCGGTCATTCTCCTGCAGAATGGTCACTTTACAATTGGCGGGATGAGGAAGGGGAGTTTCATATTCTATTCATGAAACACAGCATACAATAATGTTATGTAAAAAAAATTTTTTTATTTTCATAATCCTCCTATATAGATAATATTCGCAAGCGCCTACTCCAGTGTTGCCCGATACAGGAGAAAATAAATAAGGAATGTTACTTTTTGAACATTCCTTGTATATATGTATAATACGTACAATAATAAACAATGATCTACATTTGGGTTGTTACCAACTTTCGTGGACATTTTCACAAAAATACAAGGCAGAAAATTCAGAAAAGCAACTCTGATCTTTTAACAGAAGCTATAATAGATAACTCGTTGGGTGAAAAAAAAAGTAAAATTTTAGAAAAACATTTATAATTTGTAATCTATAAAAAATTTTTGAATCCGTTTTTTTAAATGAAAAGATTGTGTCTCAAAAGAACGAATCTCATCAGTAAGTTCATAACAGCTCATTTGTATAAGGTTATCGAAATTATCAGAGATCATGATTCACAAAAATAATGAAGTAATATTATATTCGTCTCAGATATTATTCGAATGTTGAATAAAATACACAATTTGACCTCTAATTTTATGCTAAAAAACCTAAATGAAATATTATAGCTTATGCGTTATTTTCGTTTCCCCTTTAAAGACGACGAATACCTAATAAATGTAAGTACAGAAGTTCTCTTCAATACATTATATACTTTGGCAAGTTATAAAATCGTTAAGGACTATATTAAAAAACTCACTGAACTCTATCCACGGATTATTGATACGAAAGATAAACGATCTTAAAAATAAAAAGTGATTCATCGAGTGCTTTCCTGCATGGTTGACCTTTTTATGTTTTTATTTTTAATTACAATGTATGAAACGCACTTCACTCTTCAAATATCAGATTTGAAAGAAGTAGGCTCATCGATTTACAATATCGACTTTCGACGAATTAGCAGTAGGTACCATCGTGATTTATTAGTAGTCTATTCGCGTTATATTCAAACGAAGAATTGCTTTGCATCAAACCATTTTTCTCCATTCTCATTCTTCTCTTATTTTTCCTCTCTTCTCTCTCACTCTCCGCATAGAGCCTATATACCTACAGCACAAAGCGATAGGTGGTTATTATCTATTTTTCATTGTGTAGGTACTTCAAAATGAACATAACGCGGTGTTCGCATGATTAGAGCTGAAATAATTCCAAGTTCTTTGCTAGTCACGTTTCAATATTCATTTTTTTCAATCTGGAAATAATTTGGAGCCTAAATACAGGGCTTTGTGACATTTACATGTACGCACATACGATATTTCCGAAAGATTTAACCACTTTTTACGCTTGAACTTTAACTCTGACCGGCGGACACGAACGAAGATGAACAGACATAGGCCTAGTAGGCTGCCTACATAGTATGAAATCTCACTAGAAGCTAGGTGCAGTATATTCTGAATGAAATTGTTTTAAAACTGAGAAATGATTCTGAAATTGCGATGAAAGTAGGTAAAAAAATTTAAAGAAAAATGAAAGATAAGTCCATGCACATTGTTTGGAAGTTGAGAATAGCACTGTGAGGACCTACCGCTAAAATTTTAGATAAAGAACCACAGCTTCACAAAGGTTTAACGAAAAACTGACAACAAATAACCCCCTACATACAAACACACACACACACTCACACTCAGTAATAAACGATAAGTGTAAACAAACAAATAATGCTTCATTAATGCAGGTTTGGTTTTTGAGGAATACGTTTTTTGATGTGACTGTCGATAAATTAGTTTTTGAAGTTCAACCGAGTTTTACTCAAGTAAGACTTTTTCACATTGCGCAGAATAAACGCACACATTTTTTAAACGTAGGTACAACATATTTTAGTGTAATAATTTTTGAATGGCTGGAGCGGGAACGAATTTATGGATAGCTTACTCGTTTCTGAAAAAATGATTGGAAATTATTTTCTGTTCCAAAAATTTAATTGAAATTATTTGTTGCGAGAAAATATTCAGGATGGTCGAAGAGAAACGTCACACTTTATGCAGGATTCAAGGTCAACACATTAGTGATTAGACTTCGCTTTTGAATCGCCATCGCAAAATCACCAATTTTCACAGAACCTCCAGACAGTGAAATTTTGTGAAATAGGTCAGTTATTCATAAATCGATATTATTAAGTTATGCGGTTCAAGATATTTTGAACTATCGAGGCCCATTATTCAAGCATGAAATTTCAACTTTCTCCATCATACAGGACAAAGCCGACAAAGGTATATGAATATCGACATTTTTTTGAAGGTACCTATATTATTTCTCTCGATCATTTTCATTTTTTTTTCAACCCTTTCTTTTCGCTATAAGTTACTTACTTTTCTTTTTTGCGATTAAATTATACCTAAGTACACACTTATTCTACCGATGGGGTTAATGAGTACCAGATCTTCCAGCAATTACCTTCGAGTTAAATAGGAGGCACTATGATTATTGTAAATAAAAAAGTAATCAAAACTATTATACTTCTCTTTTTCTAGCGTTAACCATTATCAGAAACACATTACAAAATTTGTTCCATAGAACATTTTAGTTACTACTGTTTTGAAAGATGAGACTAAATATGGGTGAGTTTGAACCGGTAGTCTAATCTAATTTAAATTAAAACGGATCTTGAGAATAGTTCAACTATACATATAGCAACATATAATTACTCTGATGGAATAGAAAAACTTCCAAACTGAATAGTGTCTTTTGCGAGAGGAGGTAGATATGCACAGGCGCCATTGAGGGGGTCAAAAGGGTGTACTTGCAGCCCTTGGATTTTATTTTCTATTTTTTTCTCAATTCAATGTATCATCATCATTCATGTCATTTGGCCACAGGATTTTATACTGCTTTAGAAAGTTTTTTTTTTTGTACCCTCCGAAAAAAATCCTAATGGCGTGTCGCCCATATAAATAGGATGTTGATTTCAAAAATATGAAATAAAAAAGAAAATGTTGCAAAAAACACTAATTAAGATACCCATAGAAGCATTGTTCTTTCATTTTATTCTGAATTTGTAACATCATTTTTGACTGTTCACAAACAATCCCAAAAAACAGGGCCGTACCTGGCTTTTTTTGCCGCCCTGTGCGAACAAACTTTTTGACGCCCAAACACGTATTTTTTTGCCAGTCAAATCAGAATGATATTCTTTGTCGTTGTCCAGATGATGTATCCGACAACGACGATGTATTATATTGAGGTTTTTTTTTGTTTTTTTTTTTGGTCAGTATGGCGCCCTTGCACTCTGCCGCCCTGTGCGAATGCACAGATCGCACATACCTAGTTACAGCCCTTCCAACAAAGAAAATAATCGGTGAGTGTAGCTACATTCTTCGTTCTATTACTCTCTTGGACCCTCCCATTTTTCATTTAAAAAAAAAAACATGTTTTTAAAAAAAAATCATACTTTTTAGAATCATTTCAAGATAAAAAAATTTATATATTTTGTCAAAACCAGATCCACATGGGACCGAAATATTCTTGAGAAGGAGAATTCCCAAGTGCAGCCATTAAAAACTGTGCAGAAGTACATTCATACGGGGCTATTTTCAATACTGAGTGTTGATATCCAATTAGTACATTTATATATTTACAACAAGCCTTTTGTACGTACGATATATGAGCTGTTATTCGCAGTTTCACTTACATAGTGTCTATTAAATGTTTTAACCCCTTTTCTGTAGACCCAAACAAAACCCGATGAAAAATAAGTTTACGTTAAAAACGAATTTTGAAAAGATGAGCTGCTTTTATTTATTTATTTTTTGGATTTAACTTCATGCGAAATAAATATTATTTCATTGCGGAAGGTTGGCTGCAGTATTGGTAACTATATTTTGAAATTCGCATTAGTGAGTAGAATAAAACTTTATAAAAATGAAACCGATTGAGACAGAGAGAATTATGTCCACCTTACCAACCAGTAGTCGTCGGGAGATGAAAAAAGAGGGGGAGATTTTTTTTTTGATTTTCTTTTCTGCTTCTTTTCGTTCTGTTTAAGAAATGTTTTGTCCGTTTTCTGTTGTCGCAAATGGTAAAAATTGGTCATCTTACGATGGCAATAAACTTCCTTTGGAATAACACAATTTTTTTTGGAAAATCTCACGCAAATCCGTTTGGTCGCTCTGGAGTGATAGTGTTTCCATCAGTTTTTAGCCCATAGTTTTTATACGTAGAAAAGAGATGTCTGCTCCGTTTAAGGGCAAAGACCTACCTTTGTACATTACTTCTAAACAACAAACTTCACAATGTTTTCCACAAAATTTTATTATTAAGCCTACAAGGTCTACTAAAATAGAAGAAGAATGGAAAATTTCTGCCGCAAATACGGATATTTTACGTCAGAATTAGTGAAAGCTAGATTGAAGTAATGAAAACGAAATGAAAATTAATAAGAGATTTTCCAAAATATCATTTCCATCGCATAAACTTAAAGAGTACAACATTTTTGAAAATTTTCGTCAAACAATGCCGTTCCAAACGTCGATATTATATCCTTACAGTTCGAAGCTCATAAGATTTTCAATTTATTCAAATGCTGCGAATAATATTTGTTGAAAATGTTTCATACTTCATCCAACTTAGTGACAGATATTTGACCGAATTTTAAATGTAGGTAGGTATCTGCTCAAAGAATTCGAGGATTTTGAAAACTGCAAAAATCATCGTTGATGATAACTTTCCAAACGGGCAGCAACATTCGCAAGTTTTCTTTGATTTATACTTACTGTTTTGAAATGACTTCAGTTTTATTGTTGGCGATTTTCAAACACGATTTACATTCTCCATCTCACCCGCATTAAACGTTAAAATTTTCGGTAACGGAACTTATTACAATATCAGGTGCAAGTAACATATACATATATTTACCAACCGGCATATAAAGAATTGTTAAACAAAGTTAAGTGAACCTCTACGTGTATCGTTAAAATTATAAAAAACACATACAACTTATGCGAAGAGAGAAAAAAAAAACAAGAAACGTACAACAGCTCTTACAAGAATAATGAATTGAGTACACTTTCATGAGCGAGTCACGTCTTTGGCATCGACAAAATTTAAAACGAAACTGCGTGCTCGAAACAAAACTGAAGCCACCAAATAGAAATGGACCCAAGTTTCTGTAATACTGATATAAATGATCTAATAGGATAGATAAACACCTTACCAATGAACATCAAACATCAGGACTACGGTACATTAAATTACGATCAATTATTTGGTATAAGACATAGAACCCAAATAACCTAATATGACACACATCTGGTTTTTTCATCGCCTCCGTCTTAGCAGCTTTAAAAGCCGTAGGTTATTGATTTATTAGATCATTTTTGATTTCAACATTTTCTTAACTTACGTAGGTACAGCTAGGCCTACCGTCGAACTATTCCAAAATCAAAGTGGTTCGGAAGATGAAAGGGGTGCACTACCCCTATTACAGTGGCATAGATAATGCTTTCTTCTCTGAGAAGGCACTAGGGGGCCATGAAAGTTTTTTATGGGCCAGGATAGTATTGAGGTAAAGCTTTTTTAAACTCGTTCTCGATTTGAGAAACCTCTACCCCCACCGAGAAGATTAATACCTACCTATTCTTCTAAATGGGCAATTTTTAATTTTGCACTTCTGCGCTGTGAATGCGAAAATGAAATTGAATATTTCTCGTATTTCTCGTTAAAACTTCAAATATTTGTTTCCAATTTTTGTGGAGGAAAGAGAGAGGGGATCATGGCGCTCCAGTTCCACTCTTGGCTCCGCCAATGTCCCGTTGGTAAATTCGTTTATTTTTCTAGGCTTTTTAAGTGTAAGTAAGTATAACTAGGCACCTAAATACTCTTTCAACTAAACCAATATTGCAAACGTCCGAACGACAATAATTTTGTGCCTTCAAAAAAACTGTTTGTCTCCTCCCATTTTTGTTGTTAATCCAATATTAGGGCCGATAAAACAAAAATTGAGATTTTTGAAATAAACCAACCCCTATATGTTGATGCGGAGATTAAAATCTATCTTACCAGGTTATTAGAAAAAGGATTTGCGAAGAACTGACGTTGAAGATTCAAAAAAATTGATACCTACAAATTTTGTACTTAGGGAATAAGAACCGATTAAAGCGAATTCTTCGATAGAGCCTATAAGAGTAGAATGAAATAAGGTGGGCCTAGCTTAGAATTTTCTTTTTTAACAGCACATGAAAATTAATATTCTTGAATAGTACAGAGCTAAATCAGATGGGAAAAGAATGACACGTTCTTGTTTTAGGCTAAAATATTTTTCTAGATGGATAAGAAGCGAAAAATAAAACAAGTTTATTTCGTCCTAATGTTTAAATACTGATGACATTCAGCCAATTGAGCGATTATATTATGAGTTTGCGACGATGGAAGATTATTTTTGAAAAATTATGAAAATATATTACACAGTTTATTTCTGTTTGTCGCAATAATTTCATAACGATTTGAAATTTTTCAAAAATTAGTAACCGTCGTTGAGTTGGCAGGAGGCTGGACAACGTGTAGAGAAATTAGTGATGATTCACATCACTGAAGAGAAGTAGGTACGAATAATACACATATCCAGCTTCAAAAATAGTAGGCTACTTTCATACTGTGGTGATGGAAAAATGACAGAAAATGACATAATGGAAATATTTACTAGTCAGAATTTTAAACGAGTCCTTAGTTCAAATGTTTGAGAATATTGCAAAAGTAAGAACATACTCGGCTATACACATATCTTTCAGAATTTCTATCATTTGGTATCCTAACTTCTCAATGAACGTGCGAAGATTATAGACACAAATGTTTATCCTACAGCAAATTACCACTGTGAAGTGAAGATGTTTACTTAGAATCTAGATGTAAATGGTCAATTAATCACATCACAGAATAGAAGTTAGTGAAATTCATAACAATGACCGTAGAAAACTGATAAAAATTTTGACCAGCAACCTAATTTAACGTTTGCTGAAGTCTGAAAGATTCATGAAATTTTTCTCAGATTCACAGAGGGAGTCTGATATAGTACATGTGAGATTTTACAGCAATAGGCTGTGAGAACATAAGGTTACTCAAAATCACATCATTTCATTTTTGTTGTCGTCCAAATAATGATATAACAGCCGTTAAGACGCCATTACCAAGGCCACCTTATCGCAGTGGTACGCAGATTTTCACCTAAAACCGAGTAAAAAATATCACAAAATCGAATGATGCACAAATTTTGGCCTCTCATTTGATGTAAAAAATTGAAATAGAAACGACGAGGCAATTTTCTAATGAGACGTTTTCAGAAAATCTAATTTTTCACAATACAATTGGGCTATACAGACACTTGGGAGTATAACGTATTTTCTTAAATTGTTTTTTTGGCCCCTCAGATATTCGTCGAATGAGGAGATTCTATATTGGAGACTACGATTCACTTCACATTAATATGGAAAAACCGGAGTTAACATGAAATTTTCATGCTTTGGTTGTTTTCGTTTTAAGGCAGAGTATATAATTACGTGAGGAGTTGGAAAAACATAAGATAAATAAAGAGGATTATTATTGGTCAAAAACTAAGAACAAATGATACGAATCTTGGATGTCTAACATAAAAGTTGAAAGGATAATGTATCAATACGAATAAATGCCCTTTATAAAAACTTTTGTTTTCATGTTTTTTTTTTTGTTTGTTTTTTCTAAAAGTGGAAAAATAAATACTTACTTAATATTCATAATAAAATGTATGGAACATTTCAATTTAGGAATGAATTTTCAATAGATTTTTTCGTCGAAGATTTCCAAAAAATAACAAACTTACGTTATGAAACTTTGAATTTTGGGAAAGTCTCGAATATATTATGCCCCCTATAATTTTTCAGACGGAACATATTGGTGTACAACTATCTTTTTTTCATCAATTAAATTCATCCTGAAATTTCTTGAACCGCTCATTTATCACGGCTGGGTGTCACTATAGTAAAATTTTACGATATTGAGTAATCATTGATGATCGCTCTCAGGAAATGGCTATCACTCATTTTACTCATTAATCATTACTCACATAAAATGATTAACGAATAATTATGATAAATACCTTAAATAATGAATTAGGTCGCGGGTAAATAAACTAGTACCCAGGGACATGAACAGAATTTTACTATGGGCCTAATAGTAAAGGAATAGAATCGAGTTTGTTACATCCCATTTATACAGTGAATCGACTGCATAAAAGTGCAAGCGAAACAATTATAGATGGCCACTATTCCAAATTCTAGGAATAATATCCGCCTATACATTGCCTGTTCTCACGGACTTACACCTCTAAATATGCTGACTAAATCATGCGTCATCATATTCTGCGGATGTACGTAGTGTAAAACCACCTTTAATATGATCAGCCATTTTCTGTCTTTCCATAAATTTACAGGCGAATTCGTTCTCTACTTTGAAAGGCGAATTCATTCGTTTTCAGAAATTAAATCTCAAGATGAGAAGGGATGCGGATACCTCAGTCGTGTTATAAACAGGGTGAAAAAATAATTAGCCTATAGGCGCAAAATTCCTAAATTTTCCTCCACTGGTAAGCAAGAGTATAGGTGACATTTGTTGTAAAGTGTTGTAACCATACACAAAAATAGGGTCAGATACGAGATTTGATTCTGTAACATATCTAAAATAGATAACATACAAGGTATTTTAGAAACTATTTTCATATGATCAATTATAATTGGTACCTATACATTTTTTCAACTTGAAAATCGTAATGAATTATTATTTTATATAATACATGATCAGAAAGGCAATGTTTACGCTGGTATTTTGAGAGTGAAAAGTAACTCTTATCATCGATAAATGTAATCTCGATGTAAATGACGTCTTCATGTAAAAACGCAAGGTATCTTTTTACATGAAAGAACGTTCATTTTTCACCAAGGTAGAGGATGCATTTACTGAATGAAACGTTAAATCTGCCACATTGAGGACGTTGATATTTTTCCCATTTTTTATAATTTTTGTGAAAGACTCATCATTATGACAGAATTTTAGCATTTTGTAGCTTCCTAATCATTAATTATATAAAACATTTTCATTAACAAGATTCAAAAGTGAGCATTTAGATATATGTGAGCAATTCCCGAGACATGTAAATGCTCACTTTTGAATCTTGGTGTGTAATGTACTATTCCTTTCGAAGAATAAACAAGAGTAGGCTATTCACAACATACTGAATAAAATATTCAAAATTTTCCATGCTATCACTTCTCAACATCTGAGGAAAAGCAGAACTTGTGAAGGTTCATTTGATAGTATTTACATTCCAAAAAATATTAAAATAACATTACAGTCCTGTTGGTGTCATAGGTGTAGCTACAGTGGTGTAAGCTGGTGCACTTGGCCTACCAAAAAAACTGGGAAAATGGGCGAAAAGAGGCAAAATGTGGGAACCAAAGAAAAATAAAATCAAGTGTTGTGAGTGACTTGCAAATAAATTATTTTATACAATACATGATCAGAAAGGCAATGTTTACACTGGTATTTTCTGAGTGAAAAGTAGTTCATATCATTGATGAATATAATCTCTATATAAAGTGAATGCACCTCTATGTAAAAATTTGAAGCATATTTTTACATGGAAGCATGTTCAGTTTACATCGAGGTAGAAGTTACATTTTCTAAATGAAACGTTAAATCATCCACAATGAGGAGGATTTTGTTAAATTTTCTAAAATTTTTGTGCAAGATACATTATTATGATAAATGTTAACATTTCGTAGCTTTCTGATCATTAATTATATGTATACAGTAACTTCCTTAGCAATTAAGGTTCAAAAGTGAGTTTACATGACTTTGGAATTGCTCACTCGCTGCATTCATTTCATAAACTTTCCTTCACATGTAAATGCTCACTTTTAAACCTTGGTTTGTAATATACTATTCTTATTAAGAAGTGTGATGTTATTATTTTCAAATTGGTTTTTTATGAAAATCTACCAATTTATTTTGATTACACGAAACAATCTGGTGGTGGGGTAGGTACGTTTTTGGTTTTATAACCCAAGGAAAATTTTTGCATCAAAACCTGAAATTCATAAAATACATCATACATACTTACATAGTATATATGTATAGGCCATGTTCTTATTACCATGATACAAGTCATAATTTTTGTCCAACAGTCACAAAATTAGGTACAAACAATTGGTACTAAGTCAACCACCTAATTTATTGTTTTTGGTGCAATTGGCAGGATGGTACTTTCAGTACTGCTATTTTTGTCTTTGTTTTGGCTATAAAATGTTCATTTTTAGACTAATAGCTAAAAAAGTTGGAACAAATATTCACTATAATCTGTTGTAAGATGCTACCAGTTTTGAGGCGGATCGGCAGGACGGTATTTCTGGTACAGCTATTTTTTGTTTTTGGCCATAAAATATGCTTAATTCTGAATCATAATAACTATAAAATTTGGAACAAATATTCAACATTACCTAATTTTCTACTTTTTGAAGGTCTGCTTTCTTTAACGGAGCTTCTGCTGCGTTAAGAGTTCCTTCAAACATATGATGATGACATAAAATCTGAACATTCGTACTTAGTCAAATTTGAACTACCAAAAAGTTGGTGGGGGGAAGACCTATGAAATTCCTTTGTTTTAGCAAAAAAATTCAAGCTGTGCCAATGGTGACAAATGAAAGTAGGGGACTATAAAATACAGGAATACCAAACTGGCCATTTTGTTCCCAAGTCTTAATTTGAAGAAAAACTTGTTCAAGGTACGTAAATTTGGCACAAAACATCCATATTTTCTTCAGTGGTCTAAGTAATCTCCCTAAATATTGAAATTGTTTGATTTTTCGTGATTTATTGCAAAAATATTGATAAAAAAAAACTGATATTCCACTTTTATTCCAATAAAGTATGAATAATTTACATTTAAAAATACATTGAAAAACTGAAAAAATTAGCCTTTTTTTTGCAAAACTTCTAATTATTTGTTAATCTAACGCTTTTTCAATCAGAATTATTATAATCTTGAAACTAGAAGGACCCATAAACCACAAAAACAGAAAAGGAACAAAATTGTGGATTTGGTATGCCCGTATTTTGTAGTTTTCTTAATGAAAGGTACCTATCTCGAAACGAGATACATAGCATAAACAATTCGCACACGGAGCACTAAAGTAGGAAAATTTCCTGTAAAGCTGCATACCACAATGAGGAAGTTTCAATATCCAAGTGTTAATTACAGTCATAACAAAGTGCGCGGGACCTACGAAAGATATATCAACTTAGTAAAGTTGGGTTAAATCTATTTTCTACGTGAAAGAAATTTGATAAAATTTTGTGACCAAATTATTTATACCTAGATTTGAAGTCGATTAACTTACAGACATTTCAAAGACCGATTAGGTTCTACCACACGCAAAGTAAAGATTAGATATGACAGATTTTCAAGAACGTTTCATTTTGAGGTAATATATATATATATATATATATATATAGGTACATACTACATGAAAAATTTACCTTTTCGCCATTTTCACAGGAGATCATTAGCAGCTGTCTCGTTATGACTTCTTTAGAACCTCGCGATATTTTCATGCAAACACTGCAAATTGAGACGCCCACTGAAAAAAAAGGATATAGCATAAAGATGTTTAGTCGTTCTATTATAGCATTCGTGCCGATGTCAAATATGCGAACAGTTGTACAGATATCTCATTACGAAAATCGACATTTGTTGGTTCCTGTTTGTGGAATTTGAAATTTATATAGTTTATGACTCATTAGGACCACACAATGGAAAGGAAGTAATTTTTGTCAACTTGTCGAGCCCATTGATCCGAAATTATGAGAACTTCTCGACAATAATCCGAAATAATTGACAAATTTTTGAGAAAATAGGACGCAGAAGTATGAAGCTAAGGATTCAAATTTGTTGCAATTTGTTGGTCCACAACATTATGTGGATTACGCGTTAAATGATTTGTCAGCAATAAGAATTGACTACCCACAAATATTATGGTAAACGGAACCAAACAAACCACACCTACGCATATCATTTTGTCATTGCGAAGTGCGAACTCACCTGAAAAATATGGAAAACTCAAAAATTCATATTGTCGAATAATTGTTAGTCACTGAAAACGTCGAACTGAATAGAAACATAATTTCACGAATCACATATTTTTAGGTTTTGGTAAGCTATATAATGTTGATTTAATAATTTTGGTAACGACCGGACGAATTCAGCTCGCACATCGAGTATTCGAGCAGTTGATGATTTTTTGCCATCACAATGTAGCAGATCTAACACTTGAAAATCACGACGACATATTATACGTGATTTATTATGTCATTAGATGACTTCATCGACACAAAAAATTATATAAAACTTTCGAAGATGCACAAATACGTCGTAGACGGTAAATGTTTACATTCGATAAAAATTGATCAAAAATCAAGCTAAGAAACCACGCATTACCGACGAAAAATTTCTGCAATTGAAGTTTGGTCGCAAAGAAAATTCCAAAAAAATGGCGAACGATCTACTCATTTGTGCGAAAAAAAAAAAAAAAAAAAGAATTCGATAATTAGACGTACGTACGTAACAAAAGCGAAGTCATTGAAATGAGGTACTCACTCCGCACAAGAATTTTTCGTACACCGCATCACAACGTCCACAACTGGGAGTCGCAGTAACGTGAGTAAAACCGAAACAGTGTAGCCAACATTACGAATGGTTAGGGTTACGTACGTATACTGTAGTCGAATTGAACATTCGAAATGAATACTTATTGTTGTCGTTGTCGTGTGTGAGCGAGGGGGTCTAAAAAAAAAAAACCGAATATTATGCCAACCTATGCCAACCGCGTGTCACTAAAAATAAACAACCGCCGGTAATTTCAACCAGTAAAATGAATATTCTATTTTAATATTGGATAATTTAGAGAAAAAAAAAAGAAGAAAAAAGCGCAGTCGTACTTACGTGATACAGATCCAACTCCTCCAGAGTGCGACAAAAAAAAAAAAAAAAGTACGAAAATACAAACGGGGTAATATACGGGTGGTAAAAATACCTACATAATTATATAATTCAACGAAGTTGTACAGGAAAACTTTATTCCAACGATTTGCGAAGCCGGTGACCGATTTGGTTTTGAGCCATATAATAGCTGTGTTCTGTGCGAGGCTCAAAAGGGCGGAACTAAGTTCTTGGATTTCAACAAGTTCTGTCAAAAATGCGAATTCAGCTCTGCCCAAGGTTTTCGAACAGCCTAATCTGACATCAGAAAACATAACTGAACGCTGATTCCTTATGTTTTCAATGAAACAGCCAGGCAAGCAGGTTTCAAACGAGGATATAAGTTTCACTTTTTCTTTTTTTGTTCGCACAGAACAGAACTAAAATTCGAATACGTAGGTACGCGAAACCCTTGAAATATGTGACAATTTCGCAATAATCGTAGATGCTCGCTTTTTCGAAGGGATTGTCTTGAAGACCTGTTTCCGTGAAGGACAAATACGGAGATGTGATTTAGAAGGGTGTTTCGCAGGTTGCACAGATTTTTTTCAGAAGAAAAGTGTATAATTATGGCAAAAATTACAAAATTGACGAGGGAAAAGAAAAGCGGAGAAAAACGGTTATCAAATAATTTTTTATTGTCGCAGATGAGAAAAAGTAAGAAATAAGTGTGCGAAAAAGTAGTTTTCAATGAAAATTTGGATACTAAAATTATGAAGAAACCAAAAAGAGAGTAGATATTCTAAAAAAAAGTACATTTGTGCACTCTGGTGTTCCAAGTAGTGTGAGTATGGGTACACTTTACAGTAGGGAAACTGTTCGTAAACTCAAAATAAATATCGACTAAAAAGTATCGACTAAAACTATTATCTATTTACAAGTTTTTTTTTTGTTTGTTCGTTTTTTCGACGATATAATCTTTGTTTCTATTGGCTATTGACAAATAATAAGAAACTCTCAGCACTTTTTGATAACTGGCTGTTTTATTCAGAAAGGAGTACATCAAGTTCTCTAAAAAAGCTGATCTTAAATCTTAGGGATAAAGGACAAACAGAGGCGAATTTATAAATTTGGCGCCCATATAGGCCAGGTAAATTTTGGGACCTTATTCTGTGTTTCCAGTTAAAATAATGTAAAAGAACATAAAAAAGTACAACATCGCAGATTTAAAACATGAAAAATTTAATTTTGCTCCTTTTTGCTTTTTGCGCCTACAGGTTTCAGCATCAATGGTCGCCTGGTAAATCTGCCACTAGGGATAAATTAAGTTCTCACTCTAAATGGAATTTGTAGAAATAGAACTTATGTTGCGCATTTGTTTGTCGTAAGGAACAGAATTATTGACTCTTTTCGACATTAGTGATATAAGTGGAACTTATCATAGAAGAAAACCGTTGAAAAGGCAAAATCCAATGGCACAGATATGGTGAGATAGGTTGGCGTGAAGGGTTTTGAAGTCTAGACCTTTGATTATTTACTATAATAGATCAATAATACCCTGTTACAGCAATGGTACGTTTTCTATGCCAGCATTTTTTCCGTACTCTCTCCGTTATCACGGTTCCATATCCATAAACCATTGAAAGGTACGAGGGTGCGTTCAGACTTGATCCACCGTGATCGAATGAGGTCTTGTTAGAATAATATTATGCCCATGCTCGCACTTCTGAATGGCTTATAAAACACAAAATTAAGTGGAAATTAGGGGAAGGTGTCTCAGCTCGACTAAGCCCAGTTTATTACTGTAGGTAATTATGTATGTACAGTCAAAGGTCAGTACTACCCATAGCTAAAAAAAGTATGACATTTAAAAATAATAGTGTCTCTTAGTTTGGTGGTGTTTGGTGTTTTGTTCTACAGGGAAGGGGATTCAGAAGAGGCAGAAAATGATACGTAGGCCCCTCCCTCCTCAAGATGGAGTTATCTGCTTCCAAGCCTTTGGCAAAATCTCTCTTGAACTCACCTCAAGATGGCATTAATTTCACAGTATTATTAATTGTGGGGATATTTCCCTCACCTCCTCCATTCGGGGCACTGCCCTATGTCAACAGACGAGTGATGAACCAAAGTCCGCAACCTAAATTATTAGTGCATTTCACTTTAAACAAAAAAATGTCATCTGTGTGTACTCATACAGACAACATGCGTCTACATGAGCCTGTAGACACCAAATGGGAGAGTGAGTCTGTAATTATTACGTACTCACCGATACAGCACGTATTGACATCTGTATATGGTACCGCCTTACCTCAGGACAATTGCCCCAATGCACTTTGTTTATGGTTAGGTAATAAACCAGCTGGCTACCGGTACCAAGAAATGACTTGGTTGCCCTACACACAAACCACCTTTAGGTTCGATGAACTAAGTGGAGGTAGAGATACCTACACTAAAAAGCCACACTAATGATTTTCACTTATTAAGTGAAAAATGATTAGCATTGAGTAAGTGCTTGTTTGGTAGTAACTATATGAATTTGGCTGCACGAGCGATTAGACTTTCTTGGGAAGTATTCACACACTTCTCTCTCAAACATTAGTTATTAGTTATTATCATTCATGAATTTAATCAACAATAAAACTGATTTCAGTTCTCTTTCTAATATTCAGCTAATTATGAGAAAAGGCTGATTGATAAATTAGTTGCATATCCAATTGTATATACACTACTTTTTTAAGTAGTTTTTGAAAAAAAGTATACTTATTAAAATTGCCCGAGTATTCGAATCCAAGAGTGGGAGTGGGTAGTTTTTCGTTTCATGATCTTCTGAGCATTTTGGCACTATTTTTGAAAATTCTTTTTTTTTTTATATACCCTCATTTGCGTAGAGTCCATTTCCAGGCGTAATTTTGATCGGATGGTTTCGAAATTTGAAATTCATTCATTTTCTAGCCTTCATCGAGAAAAACACTCGTTTTAATCTAAAAACAACTCGATCTCAGCCAAAGGTCAATTGTCGCTTAGCCTCACTCACTTCCGTACACCAGATTTGAATAACTAAAACCTCTGCTAATATTTTCGAAACTAGCACGTAGACAACTGCACTATATTTCTTGGAATATAAAGAATTTTTTTCTCATATATATATATATATATATATATATATATATTATATATATATATAATTAAAAATTTTTGTCACTGCAGGAAAGAAAATCAACAAATTATTTTCCAAAATTGTGTTTGTTAGAACTTGGAATAATTTTTAATTTCACAAGAAAATAACCTTTTTTGATACATTCATAAAATATTTTGAAAACGTGAAATTTAATCAGCATATTTTATCCCAAGCATCGTATTTGTGTGATATTGATAATTTTTTGCCAAAAATTCAAATATTTTATAAAGGTATTCCTTTATTAGAAGAATGTTGTTGACATAGGTGATTTTTAAACAAAGATCTACTTTTTCTTGAGAAGCTTGCTGCGTTTCGCAAGAGTTTATTTAAATTTATTTATTGGGTTTTGGGCATATGCGTAGGCAAGATTTCAGTTAGGGGGGCTCGTATAAATATTCCCCCGAAAACCCCCCAAAAAGATAGTGGACAGGGGTTAGTTTTAAATTTTTATTTGAAAACTATTTTTATTTTTTTTAGAAATTTAAGGGGGCTCGGGGCCCCTGATGCCCTCCTGGCTACGTCCATGGCTTTGGATACAGAGCCATTTTACCCAGCGTCTGGAAGATGCATTTTTTGTGATCGTGGGAGAGAAAGGGGTAGTCGGAATTCGACGATTAAATGGTATACCAAATAAGACTTTGTCCTGGAACCGAACTGAATAAACACTGCCATTTTGGGTCAGGAATTTATACGGTGGCTTTACTCGAATTCACAACCTTTCAATCCAAAGCTGAGCACCTAACTAGTAGGCCACGTAACCCAGAGAAGTAAGTTTACTTTAGTATGACTGGTTTCAATCGCGTCAGATAATCCTTATAAGAAAATGGTTCTAATTTTTGATTCCTACGTTAAGAGTTGTGATAGGTACTTACATCCATTATTAAATATCGTATTTTAAAGACACAAAAGGAAAGGTATGCTATAGCCAGGTATAGATCCGACCTAAGAGAATGGAAATCATAGATACTGTGGTAAGTGATAGACCATGCATCTGGTAGGGTATTCATTATATTTTTTAGGTTTTTTTTCCATTCGATCACTGCAGAGATATAGCATTTTAAAATATTCAAAACGGCGACGTATTCTCACCGTTGAAGTTACACATTTGAAAAAATTATTAAGAATTTAAAAAATTAATCTAAATTTTCATAAAATTTTTTAGGATTTTTAGAAGAGGTGCGTCATTTTGGAACTTTAGAAAAACGCTGTATTTTTGCATTTTTCGTAGGTTAGAATGAAAAAATTGTAAAAAAATTTTTTTTTAGTTGCAAAACTGTGGAGCAGTTCGGAGTACATTTTGAGGCTTTTTTTGGGCCAATTATTGTTTGCATTAATTTTTTTCAGTTGCATTATCAATTTTTTAATATTCTATAGCATATTATTCATGTTACTGTGGTACCTACTTCGAATTATTTATTTTTTTGTGCCTCGTGTACTGGTAAGATGACACTTGATAGAATTATCTTCAACAAAACTGATGATATTAATGTTTTTCTTTAAAATGCGCTGAAAAAGAGTTAGGTATTCAGAAGAAACCAAAGGTAAGTACTTAAACAATTTTTTGGTGTTTTTTAACATTCAACCCAAAATTGTCAACTCTGTATCTCAGTACCCACTTGAGATATCGGAAAATGTGAAGGATCAAACTTCTGGAAAATTTCATTTTCCAAAAATTGTGTTATAAAATGATGTTTTCCTACAATGAATTGAAAATGAGATTATTTCAAAAAACAAAATTTATTTGTATTTTTCCTAAGTTTTTTTCAATATGGCATCGAGTATACAAGCAGCTCAAAGAGAAAAACCCATATTTTAAATTGGTATTGGCACTTCTTCTATACCGGAATATCTTTTGGCCAAGTTTGAAGAAAACTGAGTATTCTATCCAAAATAACATACTTACCTGGTTATAACGTTTAAGACCAAATACAAGTATGATAGGTACTTTAATAATTTTTACATTTTTTTCATTATCAGTTATATCTATATATAAATATATACCTACAGATATAACTTTATTAAATAATTCTTAAGTCACTGTTAATATTTAAGCATCGTTCTTGTACTCAGGTCTTAAAGAATTATTCTTAGTTCATCTTAAAACCTAGAAAATTGACGAATAAATATTTTCTTAATGTATGTTAAGTTTAAGATACCACCTTTTCATCGAAAATATACGTAAACCTGACGTTGAATAGCGACAATGATTTGTTATACATGTTCATATTTCTCAAAATATAATCTATAGCTGTGGTTAGGTAAAAGTTAGCTGTAAAGTAACCGAATATTTTCGAAAAGGTACACTTTGTTTCTTAAAAATGTTCCAGATTTCCAACAATTTAACAAGAGCTGTTCTTACAATCTATGTTTGATTCATAAGTTTTAACATATTAGAACCAGACAAACATTTTTCTCAAAAAGGGTAAGCTCAAATTTGAGGTTTTCGTAACTCCTTCAGTTTTGAAAATAACCTACCCTCAATATACCAGTCGTTGCCATCACTAGAGAACAATTTCGAATTCTAGCTAGCTGCTCAGATAACAATCGAAATTCTCAGTTGTGTAATACCTACTCTTAATTTTATCAGTTACAAAAAAACATTTTTTCTCAACCCTTTCGCGTGACTGAAGGCTGAGGCTTACCTCTAATGTTTTACTATGATTTTTAAGCGACTTAGTCGTTGAAAGTTGATTATATCGGTAGGTACTTACGTAATTGCTTTTCCTCCAGATTTGAAAATAATGTTTTATAAATGGTTAAAATTTTCAAATCTCATGATGCCGCATAAGTAGGTACTTCAGCAAAAAAAAATTTATTTAGAGATAAGTTGCGCAGTTGCGAATGAAGCACTTCTGGATTAATTTTTGGTTCTGAAGATCGCTTTTTTTTTCTCTTTTTTACGTACGAATAACAACTATTAAATTACATTGTTTTCGAAGATTTTTTAGAATTTTCAATTTTTTTCAGGCTCTTGCCTAAATCTACCCTTTAAAAGTTCTATAACCTAAAAAATTGATACTTTGGGAGGTATAGTTTCAAAATTTTCATTTTATAGAGATATTAGTAGGGCTGTAAAAAAAAAGCATTAATTATCCTGAATTATGTGAAAATATACGCTTATTTTTCTCCAAATATACACATAAATACCTATGCAGTTATAAATTTTAAAAAATTGAACTAAAATATGTCAAATTTTAAAAAAATACAAATATATTTTAAATTTTCAACAAATTTATATTTAAATATTTACTAGAAAATATTATCCTCGAAGGTTTTACATTTATTTCATAATTCTTATCTTGAAAGCATAAAGCACAATTAAAAAAAACAAGGGTGTATAAGGTGGTCCTGGGGATCTGTACCCCATAAGCTAAAAAAAAAGACAACCTATGAAAATTGTGTATTTAATTATGTCTGTTTTTGTGATTTTTTGTTGGGTGGAGGGTTGTCAGAGAAGATCACTAAGAATATGTGTACCCGCCCTCTCACAATGGAGCTACTTGTACACTTGTGAGAAAAACATTAATTGGATAGCAAAAAGCAAATACATATTATTATTAATTCAAAAATATGTCAATATTAAAAGCGCCTCAACAAAAATCTACAAAATTTTCCACACAAACACCTACTTTGTCATCAAAATATATCGAAATAAGTGTTTATTCAGAAATATTCCACGTACGTATGGTTTTTTTGGGAAAATATGCGGTGAAATATGCATTTATGGCAAAATATGCAAATATAAGCATTTATAACAACATATGTTAAAATATGCGTTTTCAGATTTTACGATTAAGCTCAAGAGGACTTGAAACGGAAAGTAAAATATTCAAATTTTGTTTCTGATGCACAGAAAAAAATAATATATTTTTAAAAATTTTTTGAAGCCCTATTATTAGGCTATGTGCTCATATCGACGCGCGTTTAAGTTGAAATTGATGGGATAAAATTGAATAATTAAAAAGAAGTTATAATTTCAACTTTTGCTGTCCAATCTAACTGCCTTATAACATCATTCCGTGTAATAATTACGATAATTAAGATATGAGATAGATACTACGAATAAGGGATAACTCATTTCATTAGGTTATGACAAAGTAGGGCGCACCTAATTACGGACCGAAAACTTAGTTGAAATAGTGAAAAATATTCATCTTAATTAGAATATTAGCAATTAAAATTAAATTCTTTTTTTTTTATTGAGTGCGAGCAGCAGCTAATTATTATATTTTTAAATTCATGATGCACAATATTACTACGTTGTTTTCAAGTTGCATTCAATGCCTTTTCACAAAAGAGATATGCAACTTACTTAACATTAGCGTTAAAAGAGAAGTACTTACCATTGCCGTTTCTGAATTGCCCTTATTATTACGTTGAATACATGTATAGCATTTTTTCAGTATGCCCATATTTGAAAAAATGGTAGAGAGCAGGAGCTCTATTATTCGTTGAGAAACAAGTAGATATGCTTTGCTTTTGAATATCCAAACATATATTTCGTAATTCACGTTAAAAGTCCTTTGCATGTTTAGATATTAATTTTCGTGAAAGAAGATATAATTGTGTAGAGTTATGTATCAAGTTGAGCATTTTTCAACGAAATCTTGAATTTGGAATGAAGGGCTGATTAAGATTGTCATGTATATTAATTGGTAGAAGTATTAAATCAAGTGATTTTATTTCGAATGTTAACGAATAAGTTCAAATCAAAAGTATCAACTGCATGTAGTTCTTTCTATTGCATTTATCGATAACCAGTATTGCAGTTTAATAATAATAAAGTTTATAAAAATAACGCTTCGTGATTTCGGATAGAATTGAAAAAACTGTATTCTTTCTTGATTTCCCTTTATGGAGTCTATTCCTAATTATTATTTTTAACCTAAATATTTTCATGTTCCATAAATATTTTAAAAAAAATAAAAAATAAAAAAAAGAAGCTAGGAATATACGAAAACATTTGCGTACTTACTTATTCTGATGGTAATGGATTAATATTTCAACAATGGATATGATGGAAAAATAATTACAGAAAATCTTTTAATCGATAAAATCAGTACATAATATTGTATATTTTCAATTATCGATGAACATTTCTTTAATTTTTTTCACGAACATATACGCTTGAAAGTTGATGAATAAAACGAATACCTAAGTTAAGTTATTTGTTTCAAAGGAATTCAGAATCAAATGATTCGATGATATTCTTACATTCAGTCTGGAATTATAAGGAAAAATAATAGCATCCCAGATCTTCTTCAAGCTGAATACTGACGAAAAAATAAATTAACTGATGTATAGAAATAATTAATGTAGTACAAACGCAATGCTCACGAGATGCGAACTGCTATAGCAAAATATCTCTGATAGGTATAATAAAAAAACGTTATTATTTTATGATAAATTTTATTTTTCACGGATATGTTTTTATCAGTATTCTATGTTTAATTTTTGACCAAACTATAGCTGAAAAAATATGTACATATACGACACTATGAAGTCGAATTTATATGCACTTAAATATTTTTATTTTCATCGAATTTCGCGTAGCAAAAACGTATACATGTATAACACAAAGAATAGGCTAATTAAATTCATCCACAATTAAATAATTCAAATCAAAAGTACTCCATATTCGGGTAAGACTAAAAATTCACTTCTGAAAAACATAATATTACACAAATGAATAAATAAATAATGATAGGTAGTAATAAAAAAAATCAACGAAAAATCAAATGAACAAACAAAAAATAAAGAAAGCCATAATATGTAGATTGAAAACTTCAAAAAATAATTATTCACCATTTGGAAAAAGAAATTTCGCGTGAAAGTCCCATGATTATTTATTATTAAATATTTTTAGCTGGGAAAACAAAAGTAAATAAATAAATAAACAGTGCGCATAAGCCTGAGAAATGTAAAATAAAACGCAACTTTCTGAACAATAATGAAAATAAGATACCTATTTTATTGTGTATTTTAATTTTGTGATTAATATTTTCAGATTAAATTTTTTAAATATTGTCGATTTGTCATACTGTTAAAGCGAGGTTACGAGATCAACTTACGTGGGTTATATAATTAAATACCAAAATATAGATGTGTATACATATAAATATACCTGTATAAACAGTGTGCGAGAATATGAATAGAAAAAAAAAGTATTGAAGAATAAATTACTGGTACTGTTGGTATGGTACATATAATTTTATTTTTTGGATTTAAAATATAACATGTTCTTAGGAAGGTAAAGATACTTATAAAAATTATTTAAAAACAATCTTAATCTCG
Source organism: Ericerus pela (assembly GCA_011428145.1). Lineage (NCBI taxonomy): Eukaryota > Metazoa > Arthropoda > Insecta > Hemiptera > Coccidae > Ericerus > Ericerus pela. The sequence goes on from WOFM01000341.1 coordinate 1,506,800, forward strand.
TTATTATAATATATTCTTGTACATCAGTCTTATATTTTATTTAACATGAATGTTGTATATAATTTAATAATAGTTTGTTGAAGCTCAAAAACAAGTGCAACGTTGAAGAAAAAGTTAATTTTTTCGCAGTATAGAAAATAATGTACAAAATTAAGATTTACATTTTTATTTAATGTCAGACAGATTATTTTCACGTCTGTTGTAAAATTAGGGATTTATTTAAATTTAGCAAGTACAAAAATTTTTTTAAATAAAAGAAAGAGGAATTTATTTGAAATTAGCGCCGCAATAACATGTGAAAAAATTTTTTTGGTTGCTGATAAATAAAATGGTGAATAAGTGAATGACCTGTAATTACTTTCAATACCAGATAACATTTTTAGCGACTGTGCCTGTATAGATATATTTTTTATTCTGTCTACAGTTAAATTAGGTACCTAATTGAAGTCAGAAAATAGAATAAATTATCTAAGTATATCGAAATTCATCATTTAAATTGGCTCGTGTGAATTTGGCTCTGAGAATTAATAATCAAAACACCTAATTAAGTAGCTAGGTACTGTGTATTCAGTAATAAACATGAAACGTTTGTATAATCGTTAATGTTTTTCGGTAGTACAATTTGAATAATACCAACAAAATATATCAAGTTACTTTTATACTAACTTGAGAGTTTTTTATATTTTGGATAATATTTTGTTACTCGAAAATATGTACGAAATTGTGAATTTTCGGTGAGTTATGGAAGAAAAATAAAGTTTGTATTGTTTTCGAAAAAAAAAAAAAATGTTCTGGAAGATGGAATCACAGCGGATTTTTGGACTGCATAAATTAAAATTATCTCAAGTTTTGCAAAAATTATATCAAACAGAAAAAGAAACAAATTAATACTTCGTATAAATGTAATAAAAATTAAAAATGAATTCGTTTGAAGAACAAATATGAAAATTTTTTACAGTTAAGCCTTATTCTTTGTTTCGGTCTACTTCTGATAACTAAATTTGTTTTATGGAACAGAAAAACAGAAGGGATGAGTGAGTTGACAATAATGAATGATCAGTAATTAAGAAATTTTCAAAACTAATTAGAACTGTGGATGAGGAGGGGAACTAGGACTAGTGGTCAATGCTCCACTTGAAATTTTTGTTGATCGATGTGAATTCATCCAACAGTGGCTCTTTAATATGACACTATGTGAACTGATATAAATGTTGTAGATAAAAATTGTATACCTGAGTTTTTGTGTGATGAAAAAAAAAGTTTTTGGTAGCGAGCTGAAGTTTCGAGGGAAAAATGTGAATGATGCGAATTTAATGATCCAAACGCGTTATTTTGGAACAAAAAATGTAAAACAAGTTACAGTTGTAGATAGCTACTGTAAGTCTACATGAAATGGTTGCGGATTATTTTGCAAGAAAATTTTCAAAAAGATTTTGATAAAAGTAAAACGAAAAAAAAGGATGGTGAATTTATTTCTTGAAACACCTACGTAAGATTTATATTAATATTTTATCAGCCATAAAACCGTTTTAAATCTTAAAAATATTTGCGTGAAAATATAAAAAAACCTATTAATTCGTCGAATGATTTCAAAATTTCCACTGAATCTTGTTTGTTTTAAAAATTTTCAGCTTTTAAAAAAATCAAGATGGCCGCTATTGAACGAATTTTAAAATGAATAGTGGTAGCAATGTAATTCGCGAGTGTTGGTTGTACTGCGGAATACGCAAAATTTATTTTATAAGGCTCAGCACAAAAGGATCGAGTTCAAATATTCGAAAATATGACTATTCAAATTTAGAAAGGGTAGAAAAAACCTATTTTGCAAAAATTTAATTAGTTTCCCGAGGATATGGCCACTAAAAAAGGATTGGACGGACGCAGTGGTGGGCGTAAGAAAAGTAGTAAAACCGACAAAAATTTAATCATTTTACAATTTATTTTAGATCGCTTTTTCAGGAACGGGGTCCACACATTCTAAATGGTCGCTACTGACCAGCCCCCTTTCAACACAAAATTACCAAAACCGACAAAAATACACAATTTTTAAGCGTTGAAACTCTCTTTTCTTTACTGAGGGGGATTCAGACCCATCGGACTCCCCTTATGTACGTTCGTGATTACCATGGTAAGAAATACCATTCATAAAAATATGGAACTACGCCTCATTGATTTGAAATGTTTTCTAAATCTATGTATACGTAGCCTATATATGGTATGAATTTTTTTCAACAAAAATTTCAAATGGTCAGCCCAAATAGATACCGATGCTGTTTCAAAACCAAAGTTTTTAAACGAAATCGTTTAGGCGTTTGTGAGAATGAACGGAAATACCAATTATTTCTGATAACCCGAAGAAAGACGAACGTAATTCTTCGAAATAAAAACCCGTAAGCATTTATAATTTTGTCAAAATTTCAAATTTTGAATTCATATTTGCCCTTCGTTGTAGGCACCTATAGTAAATACGAACTGATATAGGTAAACGTAGGAAATTGAAGATCCGCCAACGGCAAGGACCTAACACGTTGCAGTCCCCTACGGCCTACAATGAATTTGCCTAACCTCTCCGCCGAATATTGAGAATACCATTTCACCGGTATATCCTTGAAAAAGTAGGTACACCGTATACCTACGTATACCATATCCACTTTTATGAAAATGTGACTGACTGAGATCGGCTACCGTAATTGTTAACGCCGTCGACGTTATTTAGCGGATTTTCCGGCCATATTCGCACCAGCTGCGGCGTCCAGTACGAGGAGGTGTAGCGGTTACTTTCCCAGTGGCGAAAACCGCCGTTAGCCTCGGCCAGCGACACAACGTCGTCGACGTTGACCGGCGACTTCTGGCCGTGCGGGAACCGTATCATCGGATGACTATTCGTGACGTATCCCGGAAACCGTATAAAAGGCGGGAACGGGTTACGACTCAGCGAGTAAACGGCCTTCTCCGGCGACGACGCCACATTCTTCACCTCGACGCAGTTGTAGCCGGTCAACGGATCGCATTTCGTCCGGATCCGTTCGCTGGATGGTAACTTAATTTGATCTTTGTCATTCTTAAAGCTAATAATACTACTACTGCTGCCGCTACTGCTACTGCTACCGCTATTCTCACTATTACTAAATGCGAACCTATTACTACCACTAACGCTACTATCACTATTATCACCACTGTGACCACTATGTACTGGCTGTATAAGGCCGCCGCCGCCGCCGCTGCCGCCGCCACCCATAATATTAAACTCCTTATCATTATTGTCGTTAGACGCGCTACTACTATCTTTGGTATTTGCTGTGCCCTTAAAATTAACGTTTATCGTCGTCGGACGACTACCGCCCGCCAGTGGTACGTTGGTCGTTTTGTTGCGGCCGCCATTTGTGGCGGCCAAATCGAGCCGATTTCTGTGGCCGGCGAACGAAGTAGCCGCCGCCGCCTCCACCAAGACGTCACGTCTTTCGGACGACTCCGGGAACCGCACCAAAGAGGTGAGGATGTCGTGACCCGGTCGTCGGTAGACGCGATTTGTGGTCGTTTCGTCGGCCGTGCCGAACGCGTCGAAATTGGCAGCGGCGGCCGCGTCGGGTGCGCCGGCACCGACCGAGCCGAACAAAATGGGCGGCAAATTTGACGACCCGTCGGCCAACGAGTGTTGCGGCGCCACCGTATCCATTATGGTGGTGGCGTCGGCTGCGATGTCGGTGGTGGTGGGGCTGATGGTCGTGCTGATGGTCACCTCGGAGGGAAATAAGTCGGGTGAGACGGTGCTGCCGACCGCCTCCGAAATGGTGGTCGGCTCGGTGGCCAGGCTGTCGGTGGTGGTGGTTTCGGTGTTGGCGTCGGTGGTGGGGCTGGGTCCGGCCGCAGGTTTGTTCGCTTTCGACGGATTTGTTTCGACAGCCTTGTCACTGGTTGGTGGTGCGGGCATTGACTCGTCGTCCGACGGATAGTCGGAGGCGTTTTTCGGCAGGAACGGTATAGAGAGTTGTAGCGGACCCGCCGAGTCCTTCATGTAGTCGTTATCCTTGAATGTGGTGGTGGTGGTGGTGGTGGTCGTCGTCGTCGTCGTCGTCGCGGTCATTTTCACCTCTGATTCGGCTGGATAGGCGGTCCGTCTGGTGACGGTGATTGGCAGCTCATCTTCGTTCGCCTCTTTTGGTCGCGAAGTCATCGAAAAACGATTCCTCAGCTTCAGCAGGAGAGCCTGTTGGTAGGAGGGCTCGTCGGCCATCAACAGACGCACGCAGTTACCGTTCGAATCGCGAGTCTGACCCGGTGGACATTCCCTGGCTGGTATTATGAATATGGATTTAGGAGTAATGCGCCTGGACAGAGGCGAGCTCTGCGGTGACGGCACTTCTTGGTCCTCGGTCAGCAGTAGTTTGCGCCACAGATCGCTGGAATTGCTTTCCAGAACGCGGGCCGATTCCACCGGATTGCAAATCGTCGACGATATACAAAACAAAAGTGCTAATTTGAATGCAAACATTCCCATGAATTCACGGCACACCAAACTGCGCCATTGGCCTGAAACCGAACAAAAAGGAAACAAACGAATGCGTTAAAACGGCTTGAATTATTGTACATTATTATTATTATTATTATTATTATTATTTTTTTTTTTAATCACCCTCATTGGCAATACGCGTCATTATCGCAGCCACAGTAGGCCTATACATATTTAGAGATACATGTTTTGTTTTCTTTTGCAACATATGCAATGGTGTAGCCAGTATTGGGCAGAGGGGAAATTCCAAAAAGCTCAGTTAAATAAGAAAAAAAATGTGGACATTTTTCTTTATTCTTAATATCTGTGATAATATGAAGAAATGAAGAAATAATGAGAAAAAGTTAAACTATATAGCATGACTTTTAAGCGGGTGTTCAAAGAAAATCAATTTATTTTCGGTTAAACAAGCTAAAATTTTTAGTAAATAAAAGCTAACTAAGTAGGAGGTAATATTTTTTTTCATGAAAATATTATAAATTTCTTTACTTTAATTTCATTAGAAAATTTTTAATGAATGCTTTTTGCGCCGCCAGTAAAATCTACTGCGACTGGTCTTTCGAGTTTGTTTTTTACTGGTGGCCCAACTAGGTGGGCGTGGGGGTAATCACTGTCGGGTAGTTGAGATTTGGGAGTTGAAAAATTACAAATGTAAATTAATTTTCAAACTATTTATTCAATAATTACACTGTGGGCCAAGGCCTCATGTATCCACCGGGGTCATTGGAAACTCCCCCACCTATCCAAAAAACAAAAACAACCCTCTACCCATACATGAATGTTCCAGAGCCCAGAAAACTCCAAAATAATTATTTCGCTCGCTCTGCTTGCAACATAATTTTCTTGTCACCCCATAAAACCCCCTCTAGAGGTAAATTATGAATAAAATCCAATTGCAGTTGACTGTGACATATTGACGCAAATTCATAATTATATCACTGCCTGTTAAATCCCTAGGTGGTCTCTATTTTGATAAAGCTTGCTTTGTCCCCCTGAAAAATTTTCTACTTACGCCACTGAACATGTGTACGAAATGGCGCATTTTCAAGGCATGCATAACGTAATGAAAATGACTGATTTCAGAACTCTTACTTTTCTTACTCCATAATTTCTTTTTCTTACCCTTTAGTTTTTTTTTTTTTTTTTTTTTTTTGCAACATGTGTACGAAAAGCCCGCATTTTCAAGGCATGCATGACGTAATGAAAATGGCCGATTTTAGAACTCTTACTTTTCTTACTTCATAATTTTTATTCTCACTCCTTAATTTCTTTTTCACACCCTTTAGTTATTTTTTGCAATATATGTAAGTAATTCAGTATTTTAGAGGCATGCGTGGCATGTTGAAAGTTTCAAATTTTAGAACTTTTATTTTTCTCACTCCGTAATTTCCATTTCTGACTCTTTAATTTCTTTTTCTCATCCCCTTAACTTCTTTTTCACGCTCCTCAATTTTTTTAACCTTTAAATTTATTATTTTCTTTTATATAAATTTATTTTCCTTTGTTTTTGTTCAAGTCTGTGAGCCATAAATAGGGATTTGATTCGGCAATCCATAAGTTAATATTGCTCCTGGCTCAAATATAGCATTCCGTACACACGTGGAAAGAAATACTGCACGCGACTCGGTTGGAGTGAGCAATTTATCAACTCGTTGTTCGTGCAAATTGCATTCGTTGAGAAATTGCTCGTTGCGTAATATACTATAATTAAGAACATCAATTGAAAAATAACTTCCACATTGGAAAAGCATATAAATTTTTGTGGTTTAGAATGTTTAGATTAAAGAATGGAATGTTGTCCATGATGCTTTTACTGCAGTGATGTAACCAGCTTCATACATGGGAGTGGAGGGAGAGAATACAGGCGTTCGCTGAAATAAGGATGGCTGAAAAAATAGATCTGAATTCTAAAAACTGCGAGAAGTAAAAGTAAAATTCCGAGAAGAAAAATATTTTATTCAACATTTTTTCCTAAACGAAGATTCTTTTCATACTAGGACCTCGTTTTCAACGAATCTAATTTTTATTTGAGTTCAAAATTTAAAAGCCTGTCATAGCCTTCTCACATCTCTTTTAGTTAAGTTGCGGTTTTATAGACTCTCTTTGGTAACGTTCATAAAGTTGGTAATATGTACAGACTATTTTCAAGCCATAACTAAAGTTTTGAAATTTTTCGTTAGTGAAAACGATAAGAGGTGAATTTGAAAGATGAGTGTAACAAAATTTCAACTTTTTTTTATGCATGATGTAATTTTCTGAATTTCGTTGTCAATAATTGCGAATCATGGACAAAGGATGCTGATAGTGACCATATTCGATTTATCTTTGTAGATTCATCTAAATATACCCGAGTTTAACATTTTTTTTAAATCGTCCATTTTTCAAACAAAAACCACGACAGGATGGCAACAAACTTTCTTTTCTACGCACACCCACCTGAAATGGTTTACTCTCTAAAACTACAGTTACGTCGAACGTGTTGCCTACGTTTTTAATGCAGGCATAACGAATAATTTTCTGTTAATAACCAGCTTTCCCGATTATAATGCGTGGAGAAGGGGAGGAAGAAAGTGTTTAAACTTTCAGTCATTGTCTTAAATGAAAATATAATATAACCTTTGAAAGTATGACTCCAATCGGTGAGTACCACTGGGAGCCCACGCCGTTACTCAAAATGTTTTTGCAAGAAGATTCGAAAAAGTTACATAGTATTTTTTTATTATTTGGGTACATCAAAGTTGTCAACATAGGATGAAATATACAGAAGTAGTTAGTCATTATAACGAGCAGTGTTGAACTTAAAAACTAAACTGTTGACACTCAAAAGCTAAAAATAAAAAATCACCTAACGTATTTTCGACATCCGCGACCTTCCTGTTAAGCATTCAAAAACAAATAAGTTCGAAATGATGGAACCATCGGGAGTTGATGAATGTTAAATCTAAAATATACTCTGTAAATTTGAATGGCGAGTGGTCAGAAGACCCCCAAAAAATTCAATGAGTTAAGGGAGTACAGATGAAACTTTTTACATGCTCTCTTTTACGTACCCATTTCGAGTAGGTAGTAGTTGAAAAAAATAACTAATTATCTTTAAACAGGCCCGTTCAAAACTGTGACATTGTGTTTAAGCTACTAAACGATAGTGGAAATTGCGTTCCATGAACTTGACACTGCTGTACTTCACGAAACAGTCCTATTTAGCCGATCGTATACGCAAGAATTGTTTTATGGCGTCGTATATAAAAGAGATTATACTTTACACGCATACATTATTTGAATATAACATAACTCATTACGCATAACTATAAAAACTCTAACGTAGCAGTAGTTTCTTTAGAAAAAGTAGGGTTTTGAAAATGATAAAATAAGTCGCTAAAAAGTTATTAATAGATCATAATATATATTTTGTTACGTATTACGTTCGTATTGGTCCAAAATTAGGAATTTTATAGCCAAAATAAAAACTAAAATGGTGTTACCGGAAGTACCGTGCCGCTGATTCGCACCAAAGTATACAGCAAGTTACAGTAAATAATAATAAATATTTTTGTCAAATTTCGTAGTTATTAGTTGAAAATTAAAAATTTTATAGTGAAAACGAAAATAGCAATACCGGAAGTACCGTACGGCTGATCCGCGCAAAAATTTATAAAAAGTTACAATAGATTATGATAAATATTAATTGTTTCAGATTTCGTAGCTATTGGTTGAAAATTAAAAATTTTATAGCCAAAATAAAAGTGGCCATACCGGAAGTATCGTACGGTCGATCCACCACAAAATCAATAAATCAGGTTCTTGGCTTCGTACTAATGTATGTTCCAAATTTCGTGACTATCGAATGAAAATTTCGATCTGTACCGTGGTAACGAGAAATTGGCTCGTATGTAGGTATAGCCTACATACATAATTATATGAATTCGAGTTTTTGGTGCCAAAATTTTCCTTGAGTTATGAAACACAAAGAACGTACCCACCGCCACCCACAGATCGTTCCATGGTACTAAGATTAATGGTTACATTTTCAACAGAAAACCTACTTAAAAAGTATAATACGTAGACGAGCTATCCAACCTTATCAGCCTGTCGATAGGTCAACTACACATAATATGTAGGTATATATACCTGTGGTGGAAACTAATAAATGGAAATGAAATACACTTAAAAGCCAATGACAAAAATTACCTTGGCAAAGGAATAAATGGTGGGTAACTCAAGTTATACGACGTACTTAATGTAAAAATCTAAACGTCAAAATGCAACATTTGGCGCTGGTGGTAATCAAAATTCACGGTTCACGATTCGTATAGGCCACCTACCTGTTCGTAAAGGCACCGTTATTATTATTTAGGTACATTTAACTAGCGGTTTTCTTTTTCTCTCTCCCCGGTACAGAATTTTCTTTAATCAAAACAAGAGATTTGCGCCATAATCATCGTCGTTTTCAACCATAATTAGAGGTCAACAAAACAGAAAAAAAAACAAAAAAAAAACGAAACACGTAGGTACCCCCCCCCCCCGGTAACTCTCCGCATCAAGCGGAAAATTTCTTAATCAAAAAGTTAATTTATTTATACAAAAGGTGTGACGAACTATGCAAGTATGATGTTGGACTAATTTTGAAGAGTCGTGCAAAAACTCTTTATGTACCTATAAATAAAATGGGTATATTTTCAAATTTGAACTTGTAAATATTGGAATTTCGAAATATTTTCAAAATATACGATAAAATTGCGGAAAATGATATTCGTAATTAAATGGCGTGCAAAAGGACCGCAGGTTTATTATCATAAATAATATGCTTTTACACTTTCGATGTGAGTGAATGGCTATAGAAATGCGGAATTCATGGCGAAAACGCTGGAGGGGAGAGGAGGAGAGTTTAATGAGGCCATAATTAGTTATATATTTATTTTTCAAAAAATTCTTGCACATGAAAGAACAATTTTTTATAGAAAGAGTTTAATTTATTAAACTTTTGAAACTTCAGTGTTATAGTTCATCCTCGATGGGAACGATGTGACGTCATAGAGACGTTCGTAATATTCACTGCGACACGTATTTGTAAACAAAATTTTTGGATGCAGCCTTCGTTGAATAGTTTGAATTTACACCTTTTCCTTTCCCCCTCGTCAATCTGCTCGTATGACGTCACGTCTTTCTTATTCGAGATAGACCGTAGGAAAGGATTCTGTTCTGCTAAGTGTTAGGTATAAAATTCAGCTATTTTTGGTCGTTTCAGACGAATTTAAGGAAGTAAGATGAAAGTGAGAGCAACATTTTCATAATAATACACAATTTGACCTGTTCTATGCTATCCATCCCATAGTCCCAAACTTTTTCACTGACAAAATCCAAGATGAGAGAGTTCCAAAAACAAAAAACGATCTTGAATAATTATAAAGCCAAAAAAAAAAGAATAAATTGCATGTGTATTCTGGAAAAACTTAGATATAAAGGATAGTGAATTCTTATCGTGCATGGCAGTTTAAGGGGTGCGTCCAGAATAAATGCCCGGGTAACAACCAAAACGCTCCAAGCACTCAGAATACGACTGGTTCTTTTACCCGGGTAAATCACCCAAGTTGTTTCGAATGGGTTGTTTGTTTTAATCAGGTGGAGTAACTTTTACCCTAGTAAATACATGTAGAAAAATTTCCAGCTAACAATTTTGATTGGTTGATGTAGTTTTATTTTCATAATAAACGTGAAATTGTTGATGACAATCTTTTGTGTTTTAATTATTTATCCTGGCATTGGGAGAAATCGTTTGTTTTGACCTGGGGTAATATTTCAACTTCCACCTAATTCAACCATGGTTTTTTTGGTTGTTCATTCTGAATGTACCTCAGGGCTGCAGATAAGCGTTCGACGATGTCACAGTCGTAAGAAGATTCCATTACAACCATACATGACCAACTGCGACCCATTGGAGAGACGTAGAGAAGAGTATTTAATTCAAAAATCCAACTAACATACTGCACAAGTAAATACAAGGTGTCATGGTCGTGGTCATTCTGCATCAGTGCGTCGTATATAAATATTATTCTGTATTGTAGTTACAGCGGATGCCGTTTAATCTAGAAAGTTTGGCGGAGGATGTTTTGTCCTGATTAACTGGAAAACCGAATTAAGCGTCAGACTGAAAAAAAAAAAATTTTATTTGTCTCCGGCAATTTTGGCCAAAATAAGCAGTGGTCTGGATTACTGGTGGATGGATTAAGCGGCGCTCACTGTATTTCCAATTCGTGTTTGATTAAAACAAAATATCATTTTAAATATTGTAATTATATGTTTTCCTGTTTTTTAACTGAAATAAGCTTACAGTTTTTAGTATCTCAATTTCTTGTTTACCATTGGTTATCATACTATACGTATATAGCAGGTACAATGTTCTTTATTAATCATATTCTTATTTGCCTCGTAATTATTTATGTATACTTTTTTGGACGATACCTAGCAGCTTATACCTCAGGTTGGTACTTCATGTTCTTAACTTTATTAGAAAATTCAATCATTTATTGTAGCATGAAGGCAGCTTGCCTAGACATGTGCTTGATGAAGTCTGAAGATTCTGTATTTATAAAATAAATATATTTATTCATGAATGAAATTTATATCTGTCATTATAAGAAGTTAAATGCAATTGTTCTTGTATTGAAGAATGTAGTTGATTTCCAACATGAATCCTGTTTTAGGCATTGGAGGTTTATAGGTATGAAAAAATGATCCAGATGGGTCTAAGATTGAGAAAATTCGTTGAACAAAAACATGAGCATCTCAATTTATCCATTAGCAGTAAGTGATAGCAGCCAGCGCCTAGTACGATGAAAAATTTACCGGAAATTAATGTGATTTTTAGATATGTAATCAGCATATCATCAAATTTTCTGATTAATACTAAATACAACAATTACTACAATGAAAATGTTTCATTCTGAATCCCAATAGTTGGAAAATAATTTGACATCGGCTTCTAGTATAGAATTTTATTAAGGAATTTCAAATTCAGTTGTAGAATTTTAAACATGTTTTTTTACTTTTTAGTGTACAATAGATAGTTGTTGTCGACTGTAGTATTCATCTAAGCACAGCTTAGTGAACCAAGAAGGCACCTACCTAATACTTGAAGTAGCAGTTAGGTATATGACGGGCCTAGGTCATGTAAGATCCAGTTAAACAAGATTTATATACAAAAAATTTATAATTAAAAAAGTAATCTGAGATCATAGAAATGTTGCCAATTTTAAATGGATTTCAGATTAACTTTTAATTTGTCTAATTATATGACGATATAGTCCTGTAAAGATAGCATATATAATAATTTTTATTCTAGAAAACTGTCAAATTTTCTTTTTTTTACAATTTGTTAGGGGTGGGCATCCTAAATAACATACTATCGAAGTCTCAAACCTCACCCCCTTGCTTCAGTGAGAATGAGGGGAAATATTCCCTCAAATTAGTTTTTTGCAGTTTTATCAGGAAATATCAACTGTTATGGGAAAATAGCTCAGTCACAAAATGTTAAACATTATATTTGTAATAAAAAAAGTTCTTATCACTTTTGGTGTGTAACACTCCTCACCATTAAAATCTGAGTTTAACAAATGCAACTTTTTGTATTCTTTAACTAACATAGGTACCAGAAAATGTGAATTTCATCATTAATAACTTGGAACAGAAACTGTAATAACTAAAAAACTATTGCTTCTATACTCAATCCCAAATAAGAATGACTTGACCTCATCCAAGCAGATGGACCAGAAAGGAAAGGAAAATTATGTATATTCAAAAATATTATAACAAGAAAAACACTAAATGCTGGTTCATTTTTTATTTTAAGTATGTATATAATGGAGGGCTGATTCTCTCAGTTTCGTTCTTCAACGATAGAGTGTTTCAGGGAACAAAATCACCTTAAGATGTATATCTATATATTCGTATACATAGATATAGTCATATGCAAAACGAAGTAATTTTATTACCTAACTGACAATGCTGCCTGTATCTGATAGTAACTACCTATAGAAATGTTATACGAATCAGCACTCTATAACATACTTAAAGACCTGGTAGTAAAAAGTTTAAACTTAAGTATCAACAGTGACTAAAGAATTACTTATCTTAATAAAATTATATCTTTATAATTATATTTATGTATGTATATAATTGATACTTAATGAAAAAACGTAAAAATTACTTAAATGTCATTCTTGCATTCAGCCCTAAGAACCTTAAGCAGGGTTTAAACTCACGTTCTCTATTAAACTTTTTGGGAATAAATCAAGAAAAACAGTATAAACCACAACATGGTGTTTTCCTTAATTCACTTTTTTAGGTATTAGATCAACAGAATAAATTTGTTAGTTTAAACTGTCCTGTGCTTCGTGTAACTTAGGGAGTCGGCGAACAGTATTATCACTGTTAACACTATTTAGTGTACCTAGATTCCCATGAATAGAATAGAATTTAGGTGTATACCTACACTTTTTACACTGAAATTAGAAAAGAAAAAAAAAACTATTATGCTACTCCAAGTATAGGGTAACGGTTTGTTCACTTTTGTTCGAATCAAACACACCAATAAAGTGGGTTGGTACCTATTAATGATATTCCATCTAACGTTTTATAGCACATCAATTAGGAATTAGATAAAAAATCTGATAATGAAAATTTTTGAATACCTATAATGCAATATATTTTACTATATATAGGTGGAGTGGGGGTGGGAAATTCGACATTTGAATACCAATCATATCGTGTTTTATGGCAGATTTAAACATAATATGGTATTTAATAATTTTCTCGAATATTCTACACCGAGGCTCCTCTTTTTGACCGTAAATTTTCTTCACGTTAATATTTACGCTAATATTAAACCATATAGCATACCTACACTATTCTGAATAAATTACCTGTTCTTTTGACAGTCCCAACGAGAAAATAAGAACAAAAATTGAAAAAAATCACACTACTTTAATAAAAAACGACGAAATAACGATGGTTAGTATAAGCTTTTCAAAAACTACATATGTAGGTAAACTTTTCAACGTCTGTACAATCGACACTCGTAAAACGTAATTAGCAACTCGTGAAATCATTTATTCTACACATCGCGAAGTTTTATCTCGAACTGATAAAATTCGCCCATAATGGTCGACTTATTTCAACCTTGAACAAAAGCCTTTTTTTCTCTTTTTTCTTCTTCTTACAGTTTTAATAAAAAAATTACCATTAAGAGGAGAAGAAAAAAAGTTTTTCTTCCTTACTACGTAGCAAATTTTCGATTTTTTTTATTTATTTTTTTTATAACCAATGGAAAATACATAGTGACAATAAAAAGATGAAAAAAAAAAAAAAAAGAAAAGGAAAACACTAGGTATAGAGTAATTTCTGACAAGGTCAACGACACGCGATGATTTGTTGTTACTTTTTTTTTTTGTGTGTTGTTCAATGAAATAACTGTTATTGTGGTTTAGTTTAATAGAAGCTTTGACAAAAAGTGAAGATCAGAAAATAATCTTTTCCGGTATACCTACCTACGACTACAAATATTCTGTTGTTGGGACACGTCGGCGTTTTAAGTATGAGTGAAAAAACTTGATGAAAATACACAGACAATTACAAAATAAGGAAGGTAAGGGATATTTAAAAATTAAGAACGGAGTTGCTAAGGTTTGAAAAATGTCAAATGGGTTTATACTCGTATTAAAATAAAACCTATAAATCGAACGGATATGTGCATTAACGACTTTCAAAAATCTACAATAAGAAAAATTTAGGATGTTCTTAAAATTATTAAAATATTCTTGTTTGGTGAAATATTATGCCTTGACTTACATGTGTAGTAATACCTGATATTTCTGTCTGGTCATCTGATGAAAACCTACTACAGTGGGTTTTCACCAGATTTCATACATTTTTCAAATGTTGATAAATTTTTCCTTTTTCTTATCTCGATACAAAAGAAGTAAAATTTATCAACTAGCTAATTTACTCTACATTCTGGTAAGTTATAGCTTTCTTTAACTCACCTGAAAGTAGATGAAATTACTCTTCATTTTATTGTCTTTAAAACATGTTCCTGTTTTATATTGCATTCGATGTCTTGAGTTTTGTTTAAAATACGGATTTGAATTTACAATATCATCTTAATAATTTCGTCTTCAATTTACCAACTATATTCTCATCATCATAATATGGTATATTTTAATTAATATATATTTTATGTATAATACACTCCGGATAATAATTTCAAATATGATGTGTATTATTTATATCATGTCTTGCTAAGAAGGCATGATTCTTTCAGGATTGTAGTTTCAATGATGAGGTGAATCATTTGAAAAAATGGCCTGTTTTTGGTTCTATTTAAAAAATAAGGTAAAAATACAGAGGTTTTGGTGATACAAATCTAACCACATGGCTGGCTATCCATCACTACAAACTGCATTAAATTAGACTCTGATATGTTATTTCATCATCAACGTATGTTTTACTTAAGGTAAGTTTTGAGTGTGATTTTGTGTTTTGTCTCTTGGATTTAGTTGTGGTGACAGGTCACCCCATCTGACATACCACATATGGAGTATTTTTTAAGGCTTCAATAGATATAATATCACATAATATAAAATAAAGCAATATGCTGAGTCTGGATCTCCACCAAATGGTATGGATATGACTAAGTTTTTGTTCTTTGATGATTGTTGGTAACCTACATACAGTGTGTGGTTTCTATTGTGTTAGTGTTACATTTTTGATTCATGTCGTTTTGAGAAATGTGGCCCTCTTGTATCAGAACATTGGTATACTTACCTAATTGCTTTTGAAAAGATATCGCATATTTTACGTCATTTATTATTGCCAAATGTGTTCTTGTCAATGAGCAATTCTCAAGAACTGGTCTCATTAATACTTACATTGTATATGGCTAAGGAATTCTCAAGACATAAGTATATGTAAGTATGACTCTAGAATAATTTTTGCGTTCAGACCTTGGAACATATATTTTTTGATCATTTGCAATATTTTTCATTTCAGAAAATGATTGAAGCAGTATGGGGATAAAAGGTAGTAAAACAAAGCATTTCTGGTCCAAAATTTTCAATATTTTTTGTTTAATAAAAAAAAACCTTATTAAATAGAATAGATAGGAATTATAATATTGAAATTAGTTGCTTTTTCTCCACCTTTTTTCACTTTATTAAATTATGGTAAGTTATTTAATTTTTTTTTTTTTTTTTAGTTTTTGAAGAGAATTTTTTGAATTTTTTCTAAACCTTCACTTTTCGGAGAAAATTCACATGAATTTTTTGAAATTATTTTTAATCGTTAGAATTTGAAATCTTTATTAAATTATTGAAATCGGAAATTCTTAAAATTTGATCGTCAAAGAAAAACATAAAAAAACAAAATTATTTTACTTCTGTTTTTCCAAACTAAATTCAGGCATGACTTATCTGACAAAAAATATCCAGAATGTTTTAACACCAACAACAACAAAAACAATATTGTACTCTGTGAATCCAGTCACATTCATACGTCAGTCTGTCAGCTGGTAAGGTAAAAGACAATCAGAGTAAATCAATCATTAGATACGAAAGAAACCAATCCTCCTATTTTGTGCGGTATTTAATGAGAAGGTAATGGAAAAAAGAACAAACAGTCTAACTATTTTATAGGGTGATTAATTTTCAATCAGTTGATTAATTAGCTGTAATCCAATATCGTCCAAAAAGTGCTATTATAATCGTTACCTACCGTATGAATTATAGTTATACAATAGAATTATGAATATTACAAGCAGTTATTAATTGGCCTTTTATTGAAAATTACTATGAAATGTAACACGAACCATGTTTATTTATACACTAGAGCTTTAATTAAACGATTATGAATTACAAAATTATCTTGAAAATAAATAATTTTCAAAAATTTTACTTAATTACTACGTCATAACAGTATGAGATGAAGCGCCTAAACTTACTTTCATGGATACCAATCAAGGGCATAGATAGCTTAATCGTAAGGGAGAGTGGGTTCACAACTTCTATGCCATCTTTTCAGACTGCCTCCTTTTTCGTTACAACACCATCACAATCGACTAACGCACCCTTAAAATTTTTTATGTCAAGCTTTTTTCGGTATACTATGGGGAGATACAAACCTCGAGGACACTTATCAACGTCCTTCGTTACAATCAATAGTTAGCAGTGTAACCAAACGTCATTACAGATACATGCAGATAAATTAAATGTAAAAATCGAAAAAGTAAAAAAAAAAGGTAAAAAATGAATAAATTTCAACTTCTAAAAAAAACGCAATTGCAAATGAAGTTGGAGTTCCACATTTCCTTTCCAGCTTTTTTTCTTTCACTTTCTGTCAGTAAGTTGAGCCAAACCCTTGTCAATCGTTAGGTATTGTTTTATGATTAAAAATGAAAATGATAGCTAACACTACTGCTTTTTTTCATTAATTTTTGTTCGTAACTCATCTTTTTTCATTCAATGAATCATATCATTAGTAAGTATTTTGTAGCGAATAATAAAAGAAAACAAAAATAGAATACGTCTACTCAAATACATCCTATTTCATTCTTACTATAGTTTAAAGTAGATATTAAGAAAAATTGCGATGAAATTCCATTTTGGTAATAGGCAGGTACCTATACTATTAAATTGCGGATTGTATATTTTTAAAATAGCATAATTAATATACTTGGGAAGAAATAGAAATCAGTTTTAATTTTGTGTCCGGAATTTTGGAGTTTACATGTTAAAATTTCAGATTTTTTAGTAATATTACAAATACCGTACTACCTAATAAATTTTTCCAGTAAGAATTTGTCACATATTGTCACCATAACAGACTACTACATATGCAACAATTTCATGAAACTGACACAAATCTTGACATAAGCTATTTTCTTTAAGTGAGTCATTTTAACAGTAATATCAGCATATTAATTCTATGAATTTGTCTTACTTGATGTACTATCCACTATAATAATGCAATGTGAACATATTCAGAATACTTAATAATAAAAAAACAAAAAAAACTGTGAGGAATTATCTGTAGGTAATTATATGGTGATAAAGTAAGAAGCAGATCTTTTATTTTATTAATTTAAGAAATGTTTGTGTGAATTTTACTGATATCTTAGTATATAACTTTAAATATTTTAGTAGGAAAAATTAAGAGTCTTCGAGGGATTTCGAATATCTTCATTTTCTATTATAAATTTATCAAATCGAAAACACAATTTTTTGTAACAACACCCCCCCCCCCTAAAAAATGTAAAAAAATTTGATAACAACGAACGAAGTGTGAAATGAGTATAAAGATAAAGGTATAAAGTAATGCATACGCACAAGCCGTTGTTTAAAGTAAAAACTGATGTATAAGGAATTTATAGACAATGCATAAAGTAACACATGTTCACAAGATGGTGCATAAAGTAAAAACTGATGCATAAAGAACTTACATTATGCATTGTCCATTTTATATACTATTAAGGTGCACATAATCATCTACCTACTTTATTGACAGGTATTGCAAAATAGTACATTGTGTGACGAGTGTATGATGTGGGTTATTTTTTTACAAAGTGTGAAGCAAATGCTGCAAACTTGACAAGAGTTAAAATAGACCACAAGGGCTTGTCGCACACCATACTTTTCGCAAATAATGTACAAAAAATGTATGCAACAACTCCCCATCCAAATGAAAAAAACTCCTAAAGAAAATAAATATTCGAAATTATAACTGAAAAAATACAGAAATGGCAAGTTTTCCATTATTTTGTGTTTTTTCGTTCGTTTATTTTCAAACAGCTAAAAACAATTTACAAATTATGAAGAAAGTAGTTTCAAGTAAATTTTTTCCACTTTCCAGCAGTACTAATCCCAGATTTATTTCTTAAACAGGGGCTGAGGGAATCATTGTGTAAAAGAAGATAGGTTTCTGGATTTCAAAAAAAAAATTACCATAAATTTACTTTTTTTTTCGTTTGTTTATTTTCAAATTGTTAAGGACGATTAAAAAATTAAACGAAAACTCAATTTAGGTAAATTTTCTCCTCTTTTCAGAGGTACCATTTCTAGCTCTCTAGCTTAAATAGCGGCTGAGGAATCACTGAGAGAAAGAGGAGAAGTTTCTAAATTCCAAAAAACATAAAATCTCCTATTACTTTGCGTTTTTTTCATTTATTTGTTGTCAAATAACTAAAGATAATTAGAAAATTATTAGGAAATTTTTTAAATTTTATCCATTTTTGATCATTACAAACTCCAGCTCTCTAACTCAATTAGTGGCTGAGGAATCATTTGAGACATTTTTTTGAAAATTGAAATATTGTGTTTCATTGGAGTGGCAACTTAACAAATAGTTTTTCAAATAATGTAAATAATAAATCAAAATGCTTATATATATGAATACTTTACACCTTGTCACGCATGACTGAGATGCGCTACAGTGCAAAAAAGTACTTTACACATTTTCACGCAGGATTTGGATGCGCGAGAAATTGTAAAATTATCGTCCACTTTGCAGGCCAAAAATTTGTTAATTTATATTCGCTATACATGCATGTAAAACTCATTCTTTTGTATATGCGTTGTAGAAAATAGATTAATTATTGCATAATAATATGGATATGTTAAAATGGATGGTGATGGGCATTATCTGTGGGGCAGTTGGAGGAAAAGGGGCTGATAACATCATAATTTTGATAAAAAATTACATTTTTTTGATAATTAGGTACTTTTTATTACAAAAATCATGGGAAATTCTCCACAAACTGCTAAATATCAGAGGACTACCAAAAAATACCTAAATCTCTGGGTTTTACCCTTCGACTATATAGTACTGGACCAGCAAAACTCCATAAGATTAATGTATTTTTTAATGTCAAGACGTTCTGCGTATTTTCGACATTTTGATTGACATTATTGTAACGTATATTTTCGTCTATTTTTAGAAATGACGAACATATTCGTCTACACGTTTTCAAATACCAAAAACATAGGTATTCATCAACAAAAAAACATCCTATAACTCTTTATAAACAACCACTAATTTGCCCGTATTTGATTTTATGAATATAAATATAATGTCTGTATATTCATGACCTAATTGTGCCTGTCCCTCGAGTATATCGCGAGTCAGCACAACCCTATAATAACAACACCCTACCCGACTTAGCCTATCCAACGCGTACACTTACATACCCTAAACAAGTATATAAACCCTTGATTCGAAGGAACAAAACACAGTTCCTACACAGTTCTTAGACAATTACTTCTAAGTACCTAGAACCTCTCCTGTAGAGCAACTAGTGAACAGATAGTCTTGTCTATAAGGTTGTGATGATATATGTATAGTTATTTAACGTATTAATTAATGTACTGTTGGCGTACAATTTAATATTATATTAAATGTGTTAATTCAAAATTGTGTTTTATATATCATTGAGTCTCTCAAATACGTTAAGCTCTACGATAGTTGTGGATGATAAATTGAATATTTTAATTATTATAGAGGTATTAATGCTTGTCCAGTATTTAGTATCTCATGTATGGTGTAACACTGAAAGTGGTTCTAACTAGGTACTTTACCACCTCTTTTGGCCGTTACAATTATCAATTTAGAATAAATCTGATAAAGACATCCCATAAATTCACAATGATAATCGTACATAAATACAAAGCAAAGTACGTCAAATGGTACCCTCTGGTTGCCTATTTAGGGCCGGAGTGTCTCACTGGAAATCATATTTCTTTACTGGTCCAGTACTGTATAGTCAAAGGGTTTTACTCCGATCATGGCCGATAGGTATTATATAGCTTATATAGATATTACCTATAATTATCATTAGATCTAGCCCAATATTGATATCACATTAATTTATAACACCAAATTTTCGTCTTCTATACCCATGGGTATATAAACTAAAAGAATCAACGATGTTTTTAACATTGATTTTTTTCTAGTTTATTAGCCGTCATTATAATGGAAAACATGTTGAAATTAAATAACACCACGATATACACACTCGACAATAGATATTAATATTATTACTTTTGTTTTCTGCGATAGCCTTTCAACGAAGGCTGAACAAATGCACAAATTTGTGGCTCAGGTAAATCATAATTCGCTACAGGTGGCTTAACTATTCGAATATAATTGTCTGCGTATCGTTTCAATCGCAAATATTTCTTTCAGTATTAGCGTTAACATAAACCGGTAGTGGTACAAAAGTGTAGAGAATTTTAACTATTGGTGGTACCCTACCTTCGAGTGGTCGAGTATAGGTATTGAAAATGTACAGAGCCGCATAATGTTTCATGCTGATTAATGCTGGTGCATGCCGCAGCTCTAAATTTTTATACTTAACCTATGTTTGGAATTTTTAAAACAAAAACTACAAATTTTTATAGTAGGTTATAATATAAAGGGAAGTGAATAATTTGAAATCACGTTGGTGATTGGAAATCGAATGTAAGTTACTCATGAAAAATAAACGATGCGATTAATTTTTTTTTCAGTATGCGAATTATTTAACGGCGTTAATAGTTAGGTACCTACAAAAATAAATGACTGATTTATTGTGGACTGACTACTATGGTAATAAAAAAACGAAATATTATCGGTAATATACAGTGGTGTAAGAAAATTTGATGAAAATTTAGAACTATGGGCCACCTACGTTGGTAAATGTTTCTTAGAAATTCGGTCATTAGAACTCAGCCTGTTAACTGGATTTATTAAAAAACGGTGTAAATTTTTTATGCGTCGTTTTTTACATTATGCACCATTTTGTGCGCATGCGTTTCTTCATATACTTTATTTTGTCTTTATACACATTTCACCCTTCGTTCGTTGTTATCGAATTTTTTTCTTTACTTTGGTGGGATGTTGCAAAAAAAAATTGAAATAACTATATATTTATCTATTTATCCGTTTATTTATATTTATTTTATTTATTTATTTATTTATACATCTACATGTTTATAGAAGGCAGTCTGAGGATATATGGCGAGGATAAAACGCACTGGTCATCAGCCCCTCCAATTGCCGCAGTTGAAAGCAATATTCGATATGAAAAAAAAAGCATAACTTTCAGTTTTCTTTAATAACTTAAGAAGTTCTACTTATACAAATGCGAAATTACCTCTTAAAAGAGCCTGTTTATCTGTTATGGGTAATAAAACTTAAAAAAAATTCCTAAAACTTCAAGTTTTCTAAAAGCATTGAACATACTGACCCAAATCAGTGAGTAATTTTTAAAAAGAAGTTCTCCTTTAATGATGTCGCTAGGTTTAATAGTTTTTCGTAAACACCAACTTATTCCGTTCAAAAATATCAATTTTTTGAGGTTTTTCCAGTTCGCAAAAATCATACTTGAATAAAACATTAGTTTAGAGATTAGAGCATTAAATTTTAACCCATCCTGTCTCGAAAACAGAAAACTTGAGCACAGAACTTTTTCGGTATATTGAACATACAGCTAACGGTGATTTAGATTATCTTCATTTCAGAATTAGAGGCTTGGCTTGTGTGTCTAAAATTTAATTTGGTTCATATCATCAGTGGCGTAGTCGGGGAGGAAAATTGTCGATTCAAACGCCTCCACTCCAAAAGATAAAGGATTTCTGTGCAAAGACCACCAATTGAATTGATATACTCATCACTCTAAGTTGTTATTGTTGTTGTTTTCCATGTGTGTGTAGAAAACCCCACCCAGAATCTTAAGTTTTCAACCTTACTGGTTCATATAATATGTTAGGTACCTATACGATTAAACCGGAGTCAACTCATCGTCAGATTTAACTACTAAAGATATGAGGCCACCTTATGGACCTTTCAATTCACCAGTGAATGAATTTATTCAGCACCTATTTGACATTTTAACCTTTACAGTATTAAAGTTAGACCTCACGATTTGAGCCGACCGGCCGAAATGTTGTCATACGTTATACCAAGTTGACGGATATTTCCGAAAGTAAAACCAAGCAATGATCAAAACGGAATATTGACAATTTGACACCTCTATTATTACACGTGAGTTACGTAACCGTCGTCGAAGCTCATTTGAATGCCGCTGTGGGTCTCTTTTTTTGTCGCAGGTATATATATATACACATATATATATATATACAAATTATACTGTGTGGTACAAAATGTAGGTCTGCATTGTTTACGTTATTCATTCCAGTGAAAGTGTCCCATTCTTAACAGATTTTTTCTTCTCTTCTTCTTCTTCCTTCCACTCAAGCAGCCTGTAGAATATTGTGACGGACGCGAACACAAAAGCTGATATATCCCCTCAGGATGTATCTGATAAAGCAAGACGACCATACAGCAGTTCGAAGAGACTGCTGGCAACGAGACATAATGCACGTGCCGTGTTCTTTTATTGTCACATATAAAACGCATAAACGCACACGCAACAAAAATTAAAAAAAAAAAAAATTAGTTTAACAAAATCATCTACTGTTTGGTATTATCGTTATTTTCACAGTTTAATATCCTAACAGATGCGAAGCACTTGGGCGCGTGCATCACGTAGTGCCCAGACATATAATGCACCTGATTATGACCAAGAAAGAACATTACCTGTGTCATAATACCTAGGTATATCTTACATTATACAATGTACCATACCTACCGAAGTAAGTGAATTTATGGCCCATTTATGGTTTTTTTTTTTTTCGTTGTTGTTTTGTTTGGACATAGGTTCGCGTGTAGAAAACGAAAGACATATGGTGTTCTACGAGTGTCTGACATCGATTTTTCGCATAATATTATTCGATACAGCTAATAGTAGTAGGCCTACTCATAGCTACTTTGTAATTCGGATCAAAGAAGTTGTACTAATATTAGGCATTCAAATTGTGTTTCATGTTTCGAACCGAAGCAACCCTGTGACGCTGTGTGAGGGGCTGAGGATGCTAAAGTACCTCTTCACACACACAAAAAAAACGGTTCTAGTTCCACTGTATATGTAATCATACACTATGCACTATGAATTATGTGCGATGGTCCGGACCATTTTCCCAAATGGTCAGTTTTCTGACCAATTATTTATCTGAAGAACTATAGTCGCCCTAATCGATTTTCACGAGTGATTATTCATTTGACAGACTATTTCTGCGAATAGCGTTAAACTGATGGACTTTTTTTTCCCAAAGCAACGATTCACCCTTCAGCAGAGGAATGTGTGAAAAAGCTGGACATCCTTCGTATTTACTTATAACAAATTTCAAGGTCGGCAAAGATGACAATATCAGTGAAAACCTCAAAAATGAAAATTTTGGACATACCCTACTACATTTGACTTACTTTATTTATCTTTTTGTAAAAATTACTATTTGAAAAAAATGTCCGCTGGGAAAATGGCGGAAATATCAGTTTCGGGTAATGACCATTTAACAAAAAGGTTTTTTTTAGAAAATGACCGGAAATCGCCTGCGTAGTGGTTAGGGGCGTGGCTTTGCAATCGAAAAGTTGTGAGTTTGAGACCGGCCACCCCATCACATTTCCGATCCAAAATGGCGGTGTATTTGATTCGATTCCGTTGATGATCCAGTATGCATTAAGGAATTTATGATTGATAGACCACTACTCCAACAACAAATCTATCTTTCAGAGGCTGGTTAAAATGACGTTACACCAAAAGCCATCAATAAATAAATGAAAAAACCTTTGTCAAACAAAATGGCGAATTTTTTTGAAAACACTAGAAAACTTGCTAGAAAAATTGTATATGTTTATATTTATGATAGATGTTTGACACCCATCCACCCAAATCCCCCCCTCAAAATAAATAAAAAAAGGGAAAATGTAAGAATCGTGAATAATAATATTGTTTGGATCAAAATTTAACGCGAAGTAAAATACTTAGTGGAAGTTTCAAGTTCATGAAACCAATATTCCCAGAGATAAATTTAGAACTATAATTATTTGGAAATACCCATCTTCACAATAGAAATGGACTGTAATCAAAGTGTGATAAAGTAGCAGTGATT
Organism: Ericerus pela; assembly: GCA_011428145.1. Taxonomy (NCBI): domain Eukaryota; kingdom Metazoa; phylum Arthropoda; class Insecta; order Hemiptera; family Coccidae; genus Ericerus; species Ericerus pela. The sequence continues at coordinate 1,531,340 of WOFM01000341.1, forward strand.
TTTCACAAAAATAGAAGTAAATGTTCTAAGAGATTTCATCAGTAGCGTAGCCAAGAGTGTATATAGATGTTAAAACCCCTTCTCCAGAGTAAAAACAAACTCTTAACTCCTTCCTTTAGTGATGGCTAATAAGTGAGCATTCACAAATTTACTGACTGAACTCTACCAGAATCTTTATTTTTCTGTGAGAATGTGTCAGTTCAGTTTAAAAAAAATGTTTTTCATTGATGATAAAGTACAGTTAACTGAGCAGTATTATGCTGAAAATAGTACTAAAACTATATTTGGAGGCAGCAAAATTCCGAGTGTCCACAATTTGACTACTCTACAGTACTTTGAGTTGAAAAACAATTTGAAAAGTCTAGTTCGGTCATTGATGGACGTTATAAGATAATCCATAAAGTGGACATTTATGTCAAAGATGTTGCTAATATTTTTTTCAATACCAGTATTGAAGATACGACATTGAAATTTTTATAATTCGATTTTTTGTTTAAAAGGTAATCACATTATTCCGAGAAAAATAAATGGGAACATTGTAAGATTGGTACAAAAACAAAAGTCATCTATACTACCAGGCTCGGTTTCAGGATGGAGGGGGGTATTGAATCACATTTTACAATATTCATGAATTTTTCTAGGAAGGGTTAACAAATTTGTACATATTTCATGATGTAATGGCCAAAAGGAGGTTGTAATGTACCTAATTAGAACCATTTTCAGTGTTACACCATACACAAGATATTTAACACTGGAGAGCATTAATACCTCAATAATAATTAAATATTCAATTTATCATCCACAACTATCGTGGACCTTAACGTATTTGAGAGACTCAATAATATATAAAACACAAGTTTGAATTAACACTTTTAATAAAATAAATTGTACAACAACAGTACATCAATTAATACGTTAATATTATGTAATAAATTTAACATATGGGGTTACAACCCTTCAGACAAGACTGTCTATAAACTAGTAGCTCTATAAGAGAGGCTCTAGGTAATGAACAAATATTCCTTCGAATCAAGGGTTTATATACTTGTTTGGGGTATGTAAGTGTACGTGCTGGATAGGCTAAGTCGGGTAGGGTGTTGTTATTATAGGGTTGTGCTGACTCGCGATATACTCGAGGGACAGGCACAATTAGGTCATGAATATACAGACATTATATTTATATTCATAAAATCAAATACGGGCAAATTAGTGGTTGTTTATAAAAAGTTATAGGATGTTTTATTATTGATGAATACCTACATTTTTGGTATTTGAAAACGTGTAAACAATATGTTCGTCATATCTAAAAATAGACAAAAATTATAACACATAGACGTGATTATAACTGTGTTATAAAGTGAATTTTTTTTTTACAGGGTGGATTTTAGGATTATACCCAAAGTCTCCCCCTTAAAATCGGTCTAATGTATTACTAAGGACAATTATTCAGTAAACATCCTAATTGTATTATTTTATATTGTATTTTTTTTACAATTCATTTGTGTTCTCATATTCTTCTCAACTAAATGAACAATTTATACCAAGCAACGAAAAATTACTCACGACAAAAAGACTGTTCGTCTTCCAAAAAGTAAGACGCACAAATAAACGAAAGAAAACGAGGGTGCAGAAACGAATACGTGTGCACTCTTTCTTCGCGATTGTGAGCTAATTCTTTATCTTCTCCATAAGGTGTCGGAATTTAACTTCGTTCTGTTTGATTTCAATAATTTTCCATTACTTTCTCATACAAAGCTGTGCTAGTTGCTGACGACAGCGCGCATTAATAGGTAAGTTTCAGTCATTCTTTGGCCATGATTCACGTGTGCATAGATTAAACTATGAAAATGGTCAGGTGCAGCGACCGGAAATTTTCTTTTTGTTTTTATTACCTGTGCTTTTTTTTTTTTTTTTTTTTTTTAACGTTACTTCCTACGAATACGAAGTATACGTTTTTATTTAGTTCATAGAACTACAGACACAGAAAAATAGATGAAAAAAAAAAAAGAATACAAAAACAACAACAAAAACGTTAACAGTCGACTTGGTGCTGTAATTGTTGTAAATTTTACTCTCGCGTCAGCCAAAACGCCTCACGCGTATGGCGTACATTCGAATACTTGTAATAAAAACTGATAATTGCTCGTTCCAAAGTTGACTTAAAATGTTTACGATTGTCGGCAGTTGACGTACGTGCAACGAAAATAAAGGAAAAAAAAAATAAAGAAAAAGAAGGAAGTAGAAGAGGAAAAATAATGAAGAAAGGTGAAAGAAATAAGATGATGCCCACGATGGTGAAGGTGAAGGCAATAGGAAAAAAAAAAAAAAACAAGAAAAAGGGAGGTATTGTAAATATTACAATCGTCAAACTAAACTAGAACTAAACCACATCACAAACTCACCAACACAATCATATATACTTATGACGTACCTACTTATATTAAAAGTGTTTTCGATATAGTAAAAAAGTGCTGCGCTAGTTCTACTCGGTGAGGTTTTTGACATGAAACATGCCTGTCTGTCTTTGTTTTTTTTTGGGCGGGGGTTATTTTTGAAAAATGTCCATAGATCGTTTTAGATGACGTCATAATTAATTACTTAGAAGAAGCATTGGGATAGAGCGAAAGGTGTGAGAGACCCTCTGACTAGGTCCACATTGAACGATGCGAGGGGTGCCATCGCGAGGGGCAGGATGGGCTAAATGAATAGCAAAAGCATGTTTCACAATTTCAGTAGTCGCCTGCGAGTAGAAAGCACTGGGGGTCCAGGGGGCGGAGGTCATCAGGAGAGGCGCAGAACGCCGAGTTACTGTCAAAAGTGAGTTTTTATTTCGGACCTATGGTTTGTCGTTTTGTCGAACTTCTGCAAAATGAAAAAAAGTTGAAAAATTGATATCTGCGAGTAAAACGATTAAAATTTTAAAAGAATAGGTTTCTAATGGGAGTAGTGCCAGGGCCATTTTCATGGCCGAAAAGTCAGTCACAATATTGAAAATTTCGGTTCCCAACCCATATTTTTAGTAATTCAGAGATTTTCTACGTTGGTTTTTAAATTCTTAATTTGAAAACATTTAATAATTTGAAATAAATTTGCAATCTATTTTTGTCATATTTTTTCTGTTTAAGATAGAATAAAAAAAAAGTTTATTTGATTACTAATTTTCTGAGAAGACTATTCGATTTTTGAGGGTAAAATTCAAAAGAAAATTTTTATAAAATGTTCTCTTTTAATGGGGACATGATTGGGTTTGTATCCCAAGGTTTTTTGACAAAAAAGCACTTTGAATATTATTTCTACTTGAGTTAATAGTTTTTTGAGTTTTCCTTTTTTACTTCACCAAACTGATACAAAACAAAAATTGTCGAGTAGAATGGAGAGCTAACTTTGAACAGAACTTGTCAGAAACTAAAGCTTTATTTTGCTACATCGTACAAAGAGTTACCTATTACATGCATAAAAAAAAAATAGGCATCACCGGTTCTTCAACCATTTCTTATATCCATTCAATGTGTGTGCCTTGTGCATCGACGAGACCAATTTTTTTTTTTTTCTTAGGTACATCCGTTCCAAACGGAAGTGCTGAGAGAACGGATTTCTTTTAAACAAACATTAAAAACTACATTAACCGTCGTTATGTTGGTGGTTATATGGTTATAGGTTAGCGAACCGTGTTCAAAAACGTTTTAATAGAACTAGGCTACCGCATTAGATATTTGAAGGCGATGAGTAACAAAGCTGGCCTTGGTACAATATTAGCAATTTTGAGATAGTAAACAATAGGTAGGTATTGCGTTAGTTTATGATCGTATCGATTGATTCATTAATCTATATTTAACGGTTAGAATAGCCAGCTGTATAGAAGGTGTATCAAAACAGGGCTGCACTTAAATTTTATAGGTTCTCGATAAGTTCTGTTAAATGTTAGTTTTCCGTTCAATACTAAGGTTTCAGTTTGTTGTGTGACAATACACTTTATGTCTAATGAATAAACTTACAGATGTAAAAAAAAAATTAAATTATTAAATTATTTTAAGTCTACTTAAAACAATTTAATAATGTAAGTGTGGGGACTCTCCGGTATGAGGTTTAGGGGCTCAGCCCCCGACAACAGTCACCGCCAAAAGGCAGGCTTATTTTTGTCCTTACGATGTTAAACAAAAACACAATTATGTTCAATCATAATTACCTGCATATACTTGCAGGTAATGTACTAGTATCGAATCGTGACTAATCTCGACAATGCGATGACGTCACAATCTGTACACGAACCAGCCCATCATCTCTTATCACTACAAGAAATGATGCAACTGGGCCGCTCTCACTAACATACGTATTCTTTACTTACGTGTGTATGTGTGTGTGTAAATAAGTCAGTATATGTTTCCATCTGGACCGGCTCTAAAATCGCCAGTGTTTGCCCAGGTTTTGGCTTACCCATATGTTTAATATGAAGTGGCTGAACACGCTTAAATTCTATTGAATTTTCCTTCTGGTGAGAATATCTTTCTCACGACAAGGTATTCCATAGTAATTATACCTATTAGATGTTTTGATTTTTTGAATTTTCAAATTTTTTTTCAATCTGTACTTTCCCCAAGAGAGAAATGAGCTGAAAAATTAATTTCAACTTCAGAGGCATAACTATAGGAAAAAATTTTAAAAGGGGGCTTCTTGAGGTCCTGTTATATTTTTTTTCAAAGAAAATATAATAGTATTATTATTTTGTTTTTTAATTTTTTTTGGGAAAGGGCTTCACCAAGTTCCCATGATTCCTTAGCTTCACTAAAGTCTGGTTCACACTTGGCCAGTTTTTATGTTATTATAGCCAGCTACTTGGGGTACCATTCTGTTAACAGTTAAATTCACTATGCCATAATATATTCAACCATTTAAAATCAACTTAAAATTGGCAGTTTGCCATAAATGAGATTCTAATGAGATGCTTATAAGACTATCCATCAAATTAAAGTTAACTTTGAATGACTAAAATGACAGAATAGTGCCCCAAGTAGCTGGCTAGTAGTTAGAAAACTAGCTAAGTGTGAATAAAGCTTCAGGCTCTATACTACCAGTTAAGTGCAGGTGATGATAATAATAATGATAATGATGATGATGTAAAAATTAAATTTTTGGGTTTATTTTGTTAACAGTTTATAAGTTAATTAGGCAAATTTAACTTAAAATGGTGTCTTATAATCTTGAATATTGTCATTATCATTATATATATGCTTACCTGTTTTCCCCCAGTCTTAGCTTCGCCTCTGTTTCACTTCTAAAAGTAGATAGGATTTGTGAGTCACAACCGAACTCTATAACCGTAATTGAAGTGAAGTGGGTTACTCTCAACAACTCCCCCTCCGAAAAAAGTATATCAGGGCAACATCACACACGTTGAAAAGTGAAACTTTGCCCTTCAATGAACAAATTCGAGGATGTAACACCCTATAAAATTGTAAAACATTTTCCTAACCAACCTTGTTTGGGTCACAGCTGACAGGGGCCAAAATGAACGGTTCAATCCAAAAATTAATTGTAAATTTGAACTTAGTGCCTTCAAAAATGTAACTGGCAATGTATCACTCACTTTTTTGAGAAAAAATTATACTAACCCTTCTTTGGGGTCACATGGAGGCCAATGATGAGTGTTTTAGTCCGAAAAAGAACTGAAAATTTCAATTCAGCATGTCAAAAAAACGTCAAAGACAATGTATCTCTTAATTTTGTCAGAAGAAAATGTTCTAACCCCTTACCTATCAAAATTTGTTAAGTTATGTGAACTGAAAAATTGAAATTTCCGAAAATGTATCCAATGAACGATCATGGAACAACGGTTCAAACTATGGTACAAGAACGCATAAATTTGTTTTGAATAGATCAAATTTAAAAAATTGGGCTTTGTCACGACATCGGGTTCAACTTGAAATAGTTATTTGAGAATTTCGGTAATTTTAGGTTCAGTCATCGATGAGGAACAGTGTCATCACAAAGGTTGTTTTACAAGTGGGTTCATGAGGAATAAGCTTCACTCGGTTTTTGCTTCGTTCTCTTTCATAGGTGCCAACTTTAGTTATTTTTCAGTGTTGCCAAATTTTGTAACTGCAGTTTGTAAATGAGTGGAAACTGTTAATTAGAATGAAAGAAATAATTTTAAGTTTGGGAGAATGAATTTTCAATGTTGCAGGCCAGTGGCGGATACTTAGAGTTTTTGCGTGTGTTACAGACTTTGTACACTCAAAAAGAGGAATATTAGGATTTAGAAATTTTAGGCCTATCTCATTTTGATTTTTGGGTTCAGTCAATTTGTGATAGTTCCACGTACTTTTTGCAAAAATTTCCCGTGTGTTGCACATGCAATATATGCAACATGAAAGTTGCCGCCACTGTTGCAGGGCAACACTGAAAATTAGTTCAGTGTTGCAGTTGTACCTCATGGGTCCGTAAGTCGGTGCATATGCTGCTTCAATGATGATTTATTGAAATACTTGAAAATTTTGTCGAAATTTCACAGTTTTAGGAATTCTGGGATTTCTAACTATAGTGAAAAGCTTCATGAGTTAACCTCTTTTGTAGAATTTTCAACCCATGAGCGTGTAGGAGTGATTTATTGACCTCTTAAGTCTCAAATTATCCGGTTATGTTACCTAAACTTAGTACCTGCAGAGTTAATATTGTGAGTAGACAAATCGATCGATGCAATAGACCAGGAAGAAAGAGATCCGAAACAAGCATTAGAAGACAATCAGCATCTTTTCAGCACTCCGATTTTTCAACAAGCAGAAAGTGTCCGCAAAAGTTGCCATATTGGAGATGCGTTCAAGTTGACAGATTTTTCTGCATGAATTAACAAATGATGAATAATTTAGAGAGAAATTGACACTATTTAATTTAACATTATAACGAATCATCGAACGTAAAAAAAATACAAAAACGTAGAAAAAAAAATACGCAGCACTTGTTCACTATAATAATGAGAGAGTCGGAAGGAAAAAAAAGAAAAGATGAAGGAACTATTAAAAATAAAAAAATAAATCGCTTCTTGAACTGCGAACCTTGAACCCTAAACTCCAATCTTCAAACCGCATCATCATTACTTCGTCGTTCTTCCGAATCTTCGTTCATTAAAAAAGGAGTTTATTTAAAAGGTGTGGGTATACCTATTATTTTGTGTTTCTTTGCTTTAGATTCGCAAGACATGACCCAGAATTGCATTAAAAATTTTACGTTTCGGTGATCTACAGCGCGTGTATTTTTCATGTAATAAATCCGCTATTGTAGCGTAACTGATGGTCTGTAGGATTCATCCAAATAAAAATATGGTTAGGCCTAATGGTAGCATAAAAAAATCGTAACATCTATGCTAAGTGAGAATCTGAAAAGAACGCATAATGAATGAATGATCACTTATCAACTCTCCCAAGACAATGAGATTTTAATGGCGAACATATAGCCTATAAAATTTTGAACTTTGAACATCGAGATAGACCACGTTTTAGATGAAAAATTTTCTTTCAAGTACACACGTGACGACTATTTCGGATGCGATTGAATTTCGTTTGAAAAATCATTAACGTTTATTGAAAATTTTTACCAATAAAATGAAGTCAAATTAAGAATAAATCAAAAGTCGAATTTTATTTCTTGTACTAGGTATCGGAAAAATATACAAATGAAATTTTTACACTTATATTCTGTTGATTTTCCAATGCACATTGGTTTCTTAGTAAATTTATGTTTTCCTGTACCTATCAAAAGTACAGAAATTATTTATCAGCATAGTTTTTCTGAACGATACGGACAAAATTCATTAAATTTTATGATACGTAACGTAATGAAAATATCACAATAAATTTGTGAAATGGAAAAGTTTTTTTTTTTGAGTGGGGTAAAAATGGAATAGTTTGGAAATGGTCACCCCCTTCACCCCTTTAGTATCTACGTATTTTCATCAAGGTTTTCTATTAATTCTAAAAACTAGAGAATTGCTATTTTCAAGTTACATCGATAAAATTCAATTATTTAAAGTCAATGGAAATAGATTTCTTCCCAGAAAATTAAAATTAATTAATTAAAGACAATATAAACAATAAAAAAAAATTAAAAAATTGAAAAAAAATTGGGCTCGTCCGGGATTTGAACCCGGGACCTCTCGCACCCTAAGCGAGAATCATACCCCTAGACCAACGAGCCAACCGATAAATTGGAGAAAATTTATTTATATAATCATTTGCTTAACCTTGTACGAAAGAAAATGGAAATAAGTACCTACTTGCGATTTTTTCGTTGTTTTGTCTACAAAAATAACGTATTAAAGAATTTCGTTGTGAATCGTTGATATACAGTAAATAATTTATAAAAACAATATCTGTGCATCGGTTTTGGCCAGAGATGGGCAAGAACACAATTGAAATGATCAAGACGAATCAAATAGACGATGGAATAAAAAGGAAGTGATCTAGATCAAAGATCATATCTATCTTTTATTTAATAATGTTGATAGTTTCTCAATTTTGAAGCAAAAATTTCAGTTCTTTTTAATTTTTTTAAAACAAAAATAAAATTTCAGGATTTTTGCTGATGGTTTTGCATGAGGTGTAAAAATTTTATACTTTGAAAAATATCACAGAATAATGAAACCATGTCAGAACAGTGGGAAAATACCTAAAACTTCGACATTAGAAAGTCAAAAAAAAGGGGAAAAATTGAAAATTGAAAATTATCAGATCTCTTCGTATGCATGTGATTTCATCTACAGATCAAGATCACCAAAATTTGAACTGACCTAGATCAGTTCAAAGATTACCAAATGATCTAGATCACGCCCATCTACGGTTTTGGTTCAATAAATTCTAAAAAAAAAATCATTTGATAGAAATAATAGGACCATCTTTATAGAGCAGGACGATTTTGGCTGCCGAAAGTACGCTGTAGCTATGGGTTGATGAAGTGATACAAATTCGAACATGAAGGCAAAAGTAGATGTTTGATTGGATCTGCAGCTACGAATTACTTATTATTTTTTTTTTATCTTTAATTTCATGTCAGTTTAGCCTAATTGCATAAACTGCGGCGTGAATACAGAAGAGAAAAAATTCAGACATTATTTCACGATAAGTACCTAACAGATGTACTTTTTATCAACAATCAGGAAATTAATTCGAGTAAAACTTTTGAAATACGATGTCGTCTAAAAAATGGTATTCTCATGCTCATAATAGATACCTAGGGTTAATTAAAAATGAAAATTTAATATCACGAAAGCACAATTTCGGAAACTACATAGCTTTGATAAATCTGAGATCCTGACTGTTGAGTTTCATCAAATAGCTTAATTGTCACCATTTTGAATTCCATAATGAAGTGCGGAAGTGAAATGATCTTTGCGTACTTACGAATTATAATAATTTTCCACTAATGAATATTATAGGCCTAGAATTAAATTTTTATTTTCTCGTTTTTCTGGTCAAAAACATTTCTTGATGAATGCAATGAAAACTTTGAGGAAGCGTTTTACATTTTCAGGAGATTGTAATCAGAGAATCGGACGATATTAACGAAAATAACGGAATTTAAAATGATCATCACGTTGAAAATGTCTCATACTTTCTGAATTTTTGGCCACAAGTAAGTGCGATTCTGACAGGCATACCTACAAATTTGTACGGCATGGGGCCTATTTCGAAATTGGAGGGGCAATAAGATTGGTAAATTTTAAACATTCAGTTTGTATGGAGCGTTATCTTGTGCGGTGGAAAAAATTCAGAGCATAATTTTAACGGACTGAACTAAATGGAGTTGCTTAATATACTAGGTATCTATCTATAGAGAATGGAATTCGAAATAAATGAAGGATTTTACTTCTGGCCTTTTCCTTCTTTTTATTTATAAATCGACGAAGTCAATGACTTCTCATTCACTTTCTCTTTTATTTTGTACCGGAAAAAATTTGTTAATAAGGTTAGGTACTTTAATATTATAGTTTGCCTATTTAACGAAATAAAAACATACCTGATGGTTCAAAGTAAACATAAATATGGAAAACTATAGGTGCATTCTTAATCCTACGTCACTATTGGTACTCTAGCGAATATCAGGATGTTCTTGGGCTGAAATTACTAATTAAATTAGAGATGTTTGTACTATAACTAGCATGTATAACTCTCAACATTTTATTTATACAAAAAAGGAAACCAACCTCCGCAATCTTTGAATTGGGCATAATCATTATCACATAAACATATGAGTGGAATAAGATATTCGAGTCAAATTGTATTTTATATGGAGTAAATTGCATTTATTTTGGTTTTAGGCAGGTATATTATAAATATTAAAAATAGACTATAATGAAGTATAGATTTATACCGAAAAACAAAATTTTTTGTTCAAAAATAAAAATGTGATATTAATACTTTATTATAAAACAAATAATATGCCTAAAATTAACATAAACGTAATTTACCTATGCCCAGTTCAATGATGGATGCAGCGGCGGTTGACTTCATTTAGAACCCGAGTTCAATATCTAGTTATAGTACCTACCTATAAATATCCCTGAATTAAATATATGGTAAGACTATTATCATGGCAGAGTGTGGTGCATTCCTGTTCAATACATATTCTGTAGTGGTATTGGTAAACTTCAGACTCATTTTGTGGGTTTTCTTCGGCATTTATGAAAAAGTGTTTAGAGACTATTTTTGTAGAAAATTTCGTTTTTGCAAAACCGGTTAATAAAGTAGATAATTATGTGCCCTTTGACTGTATATAAAGCGAATGATTTTACAACAATGCATGATGTGAATTCTTTATGCATCATTTTTTACATTATGTACTGGCTTGTGCACATGCGTTACTTTATATGCCATGAGAGATAACTCAAAAAAATTAAAAAAAAAAACAAAAAAAACATAAAAACAGTATTGCCGTTTGGATTTGAGCGTGGGTCTTAGAACATACTGACTCCAAGATTAAAGGAGAGTACCGCTTCAGTATTTGATATAACTACAAAAAATTAAAACAGTATTTTAATTTTTTCTTAGTTCAACTTTTTTTAATGTGGTACACATTTCTATTTTCATTGTGTGAGTAAAAAGTAAAAAATGAAGGTGGCTGGCACAAATCTTGGTGTAAGTTTTGGTACAAATTTTGTAAAAGGAAAGAGAGAAGTAAGAAAAATTTGTTAGTGTGCGTGTGTATTCGATTGTATTCAACATACACACAAACAAAAAAAAAAACGAATTTCGTTGTTTCCACCGAAACAACAAATAACACAATGTTATCAACTTCAGTAAAAAAGTAAAAAATAATTTTTAGGTAAACGCTTTTAATCAAGTTAAGCGCCATAAAAAGGAGAAAGTAAAAATAATTTTATTTTGTTTGTATCATCTAGAAATGGCATCAAATAAAAGCGTGAGGTGAACAACAATACCCAAATTTAATGAATTCAAATTTATCCGTGCCATTCCATACCAACTCAATTCAACCTGGGAGGAGGACATAATTACAAGCCTCAGAGGGGTTGATATAATTTTGATGCGTATCAGAATGGGCTATATTTCTAGACAATCCTCAGCTTTCAAATAAAATACCACTTCAGTGATGTTTGATCTGTGGTTTCAGTACTTAAGTACCTTTAAGGGAAAGGTTACTTAAGTGCTTTCCCTGAGGTAAAAAACTGACTAAGAATATGACCCTGCATCAGTCATCTCTCTTTACTACCATCAATATAAGCTATATTGAAACAATAGCATTACACTACTGACATTAAATTCCTATAATAATTTGCCATTATGTCCGCCCCACGCTTTTATTTGATGCCATTTCTAGACGATACAAACAAAATAAAATTATTTTATTTTTTCCTTTTTAGGGTGCTTAGCTTGAATAAAAGCGTTTACCTAAAATTTATTTTTTACTTTTTTATTTTTTATTTTTTAGTTTAAGGGAATTTTTAATTTTATTACATACCATGTCAGTGATACACATATGAAAGAGTGAGGATAATTACTGTTGTATTATTAGCAGTATAGAGAGACCCTGACACAAAATAAAGAATAAGAGAAGTAAAAACGCGCAACTTAAATACTCCAGCAGCGAATTTGATAACTATTTTATACTTCATCCGCATACGAGCGATAAACAAAGTCTAAATTCTGTTCTCAATCGGACTAGAATAAAAGCGTTTAAAAATAGGAATATGTATGTGGGGACATTACTCGTATGAGGTTTTAGGGGCTCGCACCCCTCGACGACAGTCGCCGCCCAAAGGCTGGCAATATTCGTCTCTATGACGTTAAACTAATATACACGAACGCGTTTGTATGTTCGTACCTGTACGTACGTACAGGTAAGATACATCGTACGAGTCGAGATCAATTACCTGATAACGATCTCGGTAATGTCACGACTCGGTACCAAACGCATTGCGTCGTTTCTTATCATCTCGACGGAGACAGGAAACGACGCAACGTATGACATAATTACGTATTCATACATACGTATGTGTGTCCGTGTGCGTGTGCCAAACTCGGTATATAAACTCTCAGAACCGGCTCAAAAATCGCCAGTGTTCGCCGAGGATTTGGCTCTCCCATACTTATGTGTATGAAGTGGCAGAACACGCAAATACTGTTGAAGACCTTCTAGTGTGAATATCTCTCACGACAAGGTATTCCACAGTGGTGACCCCGACGTGATTTTTTGGCTACGTCGTGGGTGTCTAGAGGCGCGTTGCGCTATTACTAAAAAGAGGCGCGGTGCGCTGGCGAGTTACTCGCTTGTAATACAAATAATTTTTACAAGATCTAGACACCTTTGGCTGTCGAAGCAGAGGTCTTGACTTTGAAAGTGGGAAATTACACCCCCCCTTCCAAATATATTTGCCGGAAGGGAACCAAGACAAGTAGACCTGGAGGAACAAAGTTGCCCTCATCCGCCAACTCCTCCAGCTTCAACCAGAGACTCAGAAGTCTTTGAGACTCCGGAGAAACAAAAAAGGATCCGGAGGCCAGAAGCCTTGCGTTTGGAAGCTGTAGCAAACCCCAACGAAACTACAGCTCGAACACTAAGAAGCGGTCGTCTATTGAGCCAAGACTCCGACCCTTCAACCCCAGACCGACAAACCACGGAGTCTGGAAGACTCTTCGCGGAAAATAAAAGTACAGAAGTCCAGCACACGATGCCCAACGGAAACACGAACCCGAACCCATCATCAAACCAACCAGCAGCGGGCGGAAGTGGTCAGCCACAGCTGACCCCCGAAGTATTAGCACAGCTCTTACAGCTGTTGCAACTGCAAACATTGCAGAACCCTGCTATCCAAAGACGGAGGATAGAGATTCCGGAGTTCCTACCCAATGAAGTTGAACTATGGTTAACTCTCCTCGAGGGTCGTTTTAAGACAGAGAATCTGCAAAACGACCAAAAATACTCACACATTTGCAGCGGCATGCCCGCAGAAATCATACGCCGCATTCCGGATATCATGGAATGCCCTCCGGCGGAAGCAGACAAGTACAGTTGGTTCTGCAGAAAAATAAGAAATGTGTTTGGTAAGACTCAGAACCAAATTATTGATGATGTAATGGGCGGAATGAAGATTGGAGACGACAAACCCTCCACCTTCATGGCCAAACTCAGACAAAAGGCCGATAATATAGTGTCACCGTCAGTTATTGGAAACCAGTTCTGCAAGCAACTTCCCCAACATGTTGTGCAGTGTCTGGCAGCCATAGGTACCACGGTAATCAACAATTCCGAGGACCTAGACTTCCTAGCAAAGAATGCAGATAGTGCACTGGAACATTCGAGATCGACATCCTCGATCAGTGCAGTATCCGCCGAGACCGGAGAACTAGCTCAGCTTAGAGCCCAGATAGCTCAGCTGACTAGTGAGATCAAGAAGAAGAGTAACAATAATAGCCCAAGACAGGGTAGAAACAACAACCGCTCGAAAAGCAGGAGCAACAATAACAGAAGTAACGATAGAAAATCTAGGTCTAGAGACCGCAAGAGCAATTCTACCAGGGGTCAGAGTCCAACTCCCCCAAGAAGAACATTGTCCCCTAAACCCCGGTCTCAAAACTGGGACGATAAATCCTGCTTCTTTCACAACCGGTTTGGCGCAGAGGCCACCAAGTGCAACAATCGATGCCAATGGTGGGGTAAATCTTACAATAAGTCGTCAAACTAGAAAGAGGGGTCGTCTATGCGGCTGAAGATCCCTCGAAAAAGTATTCACGCCGCCTGTTCATCAAGGACAGGACAAATTGGAGACGAAACAACCTCGGGTGGAAGAGGTGCGAACTCCACGCCCTCCCCTCACCAAAAGCCTGGTTTACAGACCATCTGGGAGTTCTAACTCCCCGATGTACCGAAAACCGAGGCCTCTGACACTGACTGACCCCCGCCTGTCACATCGCTCCCATCCCTATCACCCGGCTCCAACCCAACGACCGCCGAGAAGAAGGGGACAAATAAGCAGAGAGGCCTACCAAGCCTGTTTGGACGCACGAAAGCAGTCGTATGAATGCGTCGGGGCTGCGGTAGGCTCGGCCCTTGCTAAGTGGGAGCGGGACCAAAGGCAGTAAACTCGATAAGTCCCCCCAGGCACGCGACTTATCATTTTCGCAGCGCGAAAACTGGGGGGGAGTAGCTGTGGGGACATTACTCGTATGAGGTTTTAGGGGCTCGCACCCCTCGACGACAGTCGCCGCCCAAAGGCTGGCAATATTCGTCTCTATGACGTTAAACTAATATACACGAACGCGTTTGTATGTTCGTACCTGTACGTACGTACAGGTAAGATACATCGTATGAGTCGAGATCAATTACCTGATAACGATCTCGGTAATGTCACGACTCGGTACCAAACGCATTGCGTCGTTTCTTATCATCTCGACGGAGACAGGAAACGACGCAACGTATGACATAATTACGTATTCATACATACGTATGTGTGTCCGTGTGCGTGTGCCAAACTCGGTATATAAACTCTCAGAACCGGCTCAAAAATCGCCAGTGTTCGCCGAGGATTTGGCTCTCCCATACTTATGTGTATGAAGTGGCAGAACACGCAAATACTGTTGAAGACCTTCTAGTGTGAATATCTCTCACGACAAGGTATTCCACAATGTATTACATAAATGATTTTTGTCCATTTGTTTATAGACATTGAAGCGCACTTTCTTTTTCTTAGGGGGGATTGATATTGCAAAAAATAGTGTGAGTAATACGCATCACTGGCATCAAAATCATTAACTTTATACACTTCTGTCATAAATAACTATGATTATATTGTTTGCTACAAAAAGTGTATTGTAGTGTTATTAGGAAAGAAACATATCATTAAAAACCTATTGTCGTGTACATAAAGTAGTTTTCTAGTGAAACCACTGTCCAATTTCTTGAAGGGTACCTACGTTAAACTACTGGATTTCGAAGAAAAAAGTTTTTATTTATTTTATTTGAGTAAAATATTTAATTTGACTAGCTTGTTGGGTTAACAGAATTTTTTTTTTTTTAATTTCTGAATGTCATTTTACAGGCATACAAACATATACTATAGACTATAGAGAATATGAAATGTCTTATAAGAAATTTTGTATTACTTTCAACTACTGTCATCGTTGTAAAAACAAAACTAAAAAAAATGAAATTGGAATTCACGAAATTTAGAATTTTTGAGCCTTACATCGGTAAAAGGTCTTTTAATTTGGCTATGAAATCAAGGCGAGTGCAGTAGATCGGTCGTAGAATTAGTAAACCTCCTTGGGGAATCCCGTTTAGAATCGTATTATTTTCTATTATTGCATAAGATAATTATGCTATGATGACGATACGTGGTGTTTCATTTTTATCCATGATATTTACGTTCGAATGCGTATACTTCTCCTTTAATTCAATTCTTTTCCTCTAGGAGCTAATAATGGCAAATAGCCAAAGAAAAGATAACTGCAAAGAATTAATAAAACAAGGATAAGTTTATATCTTTCCTTTAAAAAATGACTATAAATATTTATAATGGTCTGCACCTTCTCTCGTCAATGACTGTTAAACATGGGTATTATTTATTTATAATTTTTTTATCTTTTTAAAGAATTTAAAAAAATCTAGGTTTCAACTAGGAATTATTTTGAATTGTAACTTACTCTTAATACTTTTGGTTTTATATTATTTCTGCGCATGCGCACTATTTATGAAATTCTGTCTAATAAATTATAACTATTAATTTTCAGGAATTCACTGTTTTTGAGACTTATTATTGGTTGTCTTTAGAGTTACATTTGCTGATACGAATAACATTAAATAAAACCAATTTGATATACGATCTCACCTTCTTCAATTTTATCGCCTTCTAATTGCTCAAACTTCTTGTTCTTAAACTTATTTTATTTCTTAAAACCTCTTTAAGAATTTTATTCATTACAAAAAAGTAGCTATCTGTTTAAATAAAAGAATTATGATCAAAAATTTGTGTAAAAGAGGATATTTTCTATGCATTTTAAATGGTACATCTCATTGTGAGTTTAATGGGGTGGGGTCAATGATTTCACTGAAAACGACCGAATTGTGTTTCTAGTATAATTCATAATTATACTTGTTGGTTTTGTCTGACTCTCATTGATGAGACATTTTAGTTTTTCTGAAAAAAAATGAGATGATTTCTGGAAATCGGTGTTTTTTAGAACTATGAAGAACCGACACTTATGTCCTTCCTTAGTGTAATCCGGAAAAGGTTTAAGTCGACGACAAGCTTTTATGCTCACTGATATGTGGAAGAATAAAACGTTTTTCGCCTCTCCCACCATCCCGGTTGAGAATTTGCAATTTTCAATTAAGTAACCTTTTGGAGTTGCGTAGGTATCTAAGATGACTTATGTTTTTTATGGTTCTGAATTCGGAGTTCAAATTTTCCATTTATTATTACTGAATGAATTCCTTGGAACTCACATTCTCGGTATAAAGGCAGTGATACTCAACTTCAACCAATCTTCTGCACGATATTGTATGAATTCGCATCGTTTTAGAGATACTCACCAAGTTTGAAGTTTTTATTTTTTGTTTTCTGCAGATTTCTTTTGGCCCCAAGTGACTCTAATTTGGGAGCATTAAGTTTTTTTCGAACAATTTTCATTGTTACAAATTGAAATTTGAATTTCTTGAGATGATGAGTCAAAACATCTGAATATTATATTTTCTTAAACAGAATTTAGCTCTCCAACTCGGATGTCGTTAGGGGGCGATACCCACACCCATAAAAAAATACAATGTTTTCCACACAAATCGCACTGAAATTTTATGAGAAATTCAATAAAAGCCGAACATTAGAGATCTACCAGGATTGGTAATGGCAATTTTTAGTCTAGCCACAAATTTTAAAGCCATCATGTAATTTGGATAGTATGATAATTGTAATATGTATGAAATGAAATGCATTTCCTGAGTCAGTCAAGTTGTCTCAGTCGAAACTATACCTACGCATCAAAGGTGAACACAAAAACTTCTTAAAATTTTATTTTCTATGTTTGGACAAATTTTATCAAAATAAGCATCAAAATAATCTTCCGTTTTGTGAAGAGCTACTAACGTTATGGGTTTATCTTATTTAAAAATCAATTTGGTACAAATTCGTAGTCCAAGATGCCAAAAAATGGCTGAAAATGTGAATAAAATTGGCTAAATTTCTCCAAAATTTGGAAACAGAGGTCGCGTGAAGCGATTTAGTTAAGAGAGGAGCAACCGATCAATTTTTACAACACACCTAAAAAAATTGTAATTTTTATCAAAAAAAAAAGTCTATTAGTTGGTAAAAGAAAAAAAAAAAATCCCCACTATTTTCAATTTTTACAACAGCTTGGTCCAAGAGAGTGTGGCCCCTCGCACACCCCTGCTCAGGAAAAACTCAACTTTTGCAAACTTAAGAACCAAAATTGTGCAAATAAACAAAAAAACATAATACCCTCGTGGACATATTATTCCCTCGATTTACTTACTACATTAATTTTTAAAATTACCTAAAAACCTTTTTTCTCTACCGCACCGGTCGGCCAAAAATGCGACTCATCAACCCTCGTCACTTAAGGTTTCTTTTTTTCAGCGAGTGATCAAAATTTTAATTAATATTATATTTTCTGTTTTGTTTTGTTTTTTTTTTTTCGTTTCTTACGACGTTAGTATTCTCACGTAGGTATACCTACTCGTGTAGTTGACTGTACAGTTGGCGTATTTTCTTTTATTCTCACGTCCACTTTCCTTCTCATTTCAATCCAACTTATCTTATTTCCCAATCAAATTCGTTGAATTCTTTTTTTTTTTTTTTTTTTTTTTTTTTTACCTTTAACTTCCGGCTATAATTTTTTCCTAGGCATATCTCTCAATCGTTGACCTAATTTCACTCATTCAGCTTTTATAATATGTGTGGAAGAAAAAGAGAATTTATCTTTCAGCTTGCAAGGACAACACTTTTGGTTTCATCTGCAGAGCTTGCAAATAATGTTTTTTTTTTTTTTTCCGTTCTTTCTTTCTTTTACGATTTGATTGCTCCCATTTCGGAGACTTGTGTACACGTTGTTCGAAGTGGGTTGTTGAGCCGATAATAATAGTTGGTACTATATTTTCTTCTTCTTCTTATTCTTCTCTTTTTATGATGAGAGAGTCTCGGGAAATAGGACAGGTAAAGTTCGTGATCAAACTATTAACTCATCTCGTCCAGATAACCTTCGACCGTCCATCCATCCATCCATCCGCATCCATCCATCCATCAACCGTACAGACGGACAGGATTTGGTCAAAAAATGTTCTCTTTTGCGAACCGACAAACTAATTGCCATTTGTTGCCAATATATAATAATAAAGGTGACGATGGAGCGATTGCATTGGCGCGGTTGAAAAATAAAATACAAAAAAAAAACAAAAAAAAACCAAAAAAAAAACAAAAAAAAAACAAAAAAAACCGAAAAATTAAAGAGAAAATATGTTTGAATAATGATTTGTTAGCAATATAATATGCTGCTTCCGCGAGAGACATTAACCCGTTAATTATATTGTATAGGTACTGTAACTATAGTTCGTTTATTTTTTCCACCGATTACTTTTGTTTCTCTTCTCTATTTTAACTGGTTTCTGCAATACCTACGTGTAAATTAAAGAGACCATATATACCTTTTCGTAGACCGACTAACTATTTAATTTCACTCCATTATTACTAATGATAACACGAATGATATAGAAGAATAACATAAAAAAAAAAAAAAAAAAATGTGTCCTTCATTAGATCCGGCTTCTATTTCGGATATTATATATAGAAGGTGTTACGAATTCTACGATGTAACTATCGATGTAGAGGGAGAGGATATAATATACGTATAGTATAGCTTTTGAAATCGTTAATCTAGTCTTCTTCCTCGTTTGGTTTTTTTCACCCATCTACCCTCTGCCTTCTTCCTTTTTTCCTCCTTATTTTCATATTATTTCCTCGTACTTGTCAACCTTTCCACGTGTGTAATAACTTCGCTATATCTACTTGCATGCTGATGATCGTAAGATGCGAATGAATTTTTCTAATAAAAAAGCTTGGCTGGAGATCGACAACTCCGATTAGGTATACAGACTGCAGTATACCTATGTAGTCTATATGGAGGATGGCAGGTAAAAGGGTAGGTACCTGAACCTCTCTATTTCTCACTCATCTCACTTTTCGTTAGAATTTCACTTTTACTTCGAGGTTACGTTAGGGCGTCTTTGACCCCGAACTCATTTAATGGAAAATGTCCGGATCTTTAGATGTCGTAATTTGTTGTATTTTTGAAACTATGTACCTATGTGATAATACACGAGGATATGAACATGCGACGTGGTTTTTTTTTTTTCTTCTTTCATTCTTTGCTGCGATTACTATAGGTGTGTTATGTAATCGTGAAATCAAAATGCAAAGTCTGCGGTACTGAGTGTTCGAGTGTATGATGACTCAAAAATAATTGACAGGTTCTCTGTATCCTTGTGGTACACTAAATGGAAACAAGTATATCGAGATGATTAACATTATTCTTAAGGTCTTTTTTGACACATCACCGTCGTGATTGTCAACATTATTTTTGTAAGGCTGAATCGACATATACTTTTGCAGCCGATGTTGGTGAGGTTAAGCTTGCGAGAGTCGAAAAATGTAAAAAATTTCATAGGTGTTAAATCGAACCTCTTTCGCTATCTACGAGACTTAAAAACGTAAAATTAATACACGATGATGTACCTACCCAACAATGGAAACACAATGTGGATTGAACGTCTCAAAAGTTTGTCGAATGAAACCGCAGGCCTTAGGGCAAGAGAGAGTTCTGATTCGACGCCCTACTTCCCCCCCCCCAAAAAAAAAAGGGATGGAAAATTTCAAGCTACAACTGAAGTTGTTATGTTGCCGGACAGTTGTGAAGGAAAAACGGATGGGACTAAATTCGTATAGCAGAAAAGACTGGAATGAATGTGTAAATAACTCAGATTCCGCTCCTCATACTGATATTATTTTCATTTCAGTTGAGCAGAAAACGACTATAGCATTAGAAAATGGTTATTTTCCGCATCTGTTTACCCTCGTTAATACTGTGCGTAGCCTAAACGAATTCTATCAATTACATATACCTATATTGCCATTCATGGGCATATATAAGAGAGAGGTCCTGTCGACTCGACCTCTGAAACTTTTTTTGTGATTTTTTTTACTAGGGTCAGAAGAGACCACTGAGAATGAGTGAACCGCCCTCATGAAGGACCTATCTACGTTCTTGTTACCATTTTTAACAATATAATTTCATAATTTAGCTAAAATTTACAACTATACCTACCCCCTGGACAGAAGTTTGTGTATGGTTGGTGCATAGGTACATAAGACAGTGTAGTTGCAACAACCAAATATTTTTTATCAAAACACTTTGGATTGGGACGTTTCCACCAATCTAAATGAATACATTTCAGGTACTGGTGTCAGTGGCTTAGGACTGTGCGAGGGCCGTTTTCAATTAACATAAAATAAAATTTGAGAAAACAAGTAAGATAATTGTAGATATATTAACGGATTCGACGAGTTGTTTTTGCACGTAGATAAATAGCAACGTTTTTCAAGAATTTGGTGGGGAGAGGAAGGTGGAGTGAAAGCGGTTGAAATCCTTAATCTTCCCCATCCCAAAACCATATCGCATTGACTGCGGTGTACGTAGCTGGTGTATAAAAGTCAACTAAACACAACTCATATCTATTAATTTCACTTCTTAACATGAAATGGGAGAGATACCATGACAAATAATAATTTTTAGGTAAGTGGAAGAGAGGGCACAACCCTAATTGTTTAAATATAAGCGGCAGAAAATTACCCATATTATAAGATGGGGTGATATACCCACATTGACGAAGATCATCGAGCGCAGTGGTTCCCAAAGTATGGGTTGTAAGTCAATCTTTGGTGGGTCATTAAAAAGAAATTCAGCTACTCATTACTTACATTCGTAAAATATTCATTTTTCTCTTAAGTGCGTCCTGAATGTTCGCAATTTTTTAACTGAGTCATGGTTCAAATAAGTTTGGTAACCACTGCGCTAAAGAAAACATCTACCCTTTTCAGAAGGGTTGAATAATTAAAATCTATGTGTGGATAAAATCCAAATAAAATTATTATGGTGCAACCACTGGTGCTTACTTATGGTTAGATGTAAAAAATAACGGCGAAAATCAAATGCATTGAACTTTATTCAGCAAATTGTTGATTTTATGTTGTTTGTTGTTTCCATTTTTTCAACTGTCAACTTTTTGGCTCAAACATCACAAAATCGACTTAAAAAAAAAAATAATAAAAAAGCGAAATGCCTAATATTGTTCAATCGAAAATTTACACTTAAATGATACGTTCCAATTTCAGGTCATTTTGGTGTCATTTTTTATCCAATTTTCCAAGTTAATTTTACAATTTCACGTCGATTTTTCAGTCGATCTGATATAAACTTGTAATAGACGGTCCAGATGGTTCATTTAGGCAGTTGTGGCCTTTCCCTCTGCTTTAAACGCTCGAAACATATTTCAAAAGAGCTGTAAAGCAAATGAATAGGTTTGTCTATAGTCGTCGACTACATATATATAAGTACAGGCAATTAATATGTTCAAATTTATTCTTATCAGATTTGAATATTTTACATTCGCGAGATATCAGAGCCTACACTATTTTCGTAATTAATTTCTCGAAAAATAAAGAATGAAAAACCTTTGCAAGCGAACCAAATATTTTTCAAACCTGACAAATTTTAGCCAATGTTATACCAAATATCGGCTGATTTTATCGTCATCTGATCGCCATTCCATTTCTCCCCAAGTAAAATTTTCTCACTTTGATTTTGGTAGGTGTGTGTTGTTAAACAACTGGCTCGTATTTTATAACTTAGTTTCTTCGTCCAAAGAGTAAGAACGTCGTCGTCCTTGCACACCATCAGCATATACTCATCTGCTGTATAAGTGTTATGTGCTGCATTATTCGCCACTATTTTCGCGCACTTCCCATTTGAAATGTACTCTACATGCAGGAATCCTGTTCATCGACTTATCTGCTCTCCTCCGCAACCTATCCGGCACCTCGAGGTATACACTATTCTCTGCCGAGTATCGCCACAATATTTCGCAAAAAGCTATTTCGCTCGCGTGTATTACGTTTCGACAAAGGCTTGAAGTTGTTTTTTTGTTTTCTTAAGGATCGAAAAATATTTCAGTCGAAAGTGAGGAGTTGTTGCGAAACAAACGGATGTCTGCGCGTGTCATATTTTACGTTCTCCATGTAAGATACGTAGTATAGATAACACTAAAGGCTCCTATTCCCCTCATACACGCAGTGTATGTGTACCCCCTAGTTACACAACCATGTTTCGAAAAGAATCACTGCTCTTTTTTTTTTTTTTTTTTTTTTTTTTTTCATTGGGAAAGCACAATCACGTAGGTATCATACTACACCACAAGTTTATAATATAGGTATGGTATATAAATATTATCGACGAGCACGTGTATTTGTGTGCGAGTGGATGAGAGAAAGTGTGTAAACAATGTTGCATAGTATCCAGCGGATGAGTGGACGACGTTAATTAATAATTAATTATACCGCGTCGGTATAGGTATGAGCGCCATCGATTATCGAACGGTAATTCGTTAAGACAATGTCGTATATGTTGATACTGAAAGAAGAAGATGATGGATGCGTACGTTGCAGAAATAAAACTGTAATATGATAATAACGACATAAAACGCAATTTTTCGCCGAGAATACGGGTGAGTAACGAAAGAAGAAGAAGAAAAAAAAGAAGAGGAAATAAATGGCTCCCTACGAGTAGAGGAGGGTGGTACACAGTGGGATATTTTTTGATTTTTTGGCTGTAACATTCCAAATTTTGCTTGTATTAAAAGTTAAAATATATTGTTGGAAAGAGCTTATCTTTCTGCATCGATCAAGCGGCTTGAAACCTAAAAAAATTAGTTATCAATTAGAGAGATATGATTTCAAAAAAGTCAGAAATTGGGATAGCAGGCGATACACAGTTGAACGCGAACATTAGTGATACAAAGTAGGTCAAAAATAATATACCGTAATTGAGAAAAATGATTGTGTGTTCATCAATGGACATTTATTTTTGACAGGTCATAATAAAAATTTGGAAATTTAAATGTTTTTTTTGCAAGTTGACAGAATTACCAAATTAATAAATTAGTACCCGGTGCACCGAGCGTTGCTCTGATATGGAAAATAGAAAAAATTTTGTTAACTTAAATCTAGCTGGAGAATTTCAGCAATATATTTGTTAGGTATATCCTTCGGTGTTATCCTATATCTCAAAAATTAAGATTGCAACACTTAACTTATATAAGTTATGTTAAAAACGAGTTTTTAAAAAATACGCTTTTATAATTTGAAGAAGGAAATAATGGCGAAAGAGAAAATAAAATTTCTCACTTTTTTTTGCGAGACAGAAACAAACAAAAATTGAAAAAACAACTGATAAAACGGATAGTGTGTTGCAACACGTGAAAGCAGCGCTGAAGTTGGTCATCCGGTGTACTTCAACAAATTGAGTTAGCAGAATAAAAGCGTATAATTAGTCAAAGTCACAATAATCATACGCTGCTTAGGCCTATCAAAATTCATTAATAAAACCGTCCCTATCCTTTACTATTAAGGTGAATCAGAATTTTTCATTATTCATCGCTATCACTTGCTGCTGATGGATAGATTGAAATGCTCATATATCTGTTCTACGAATTTTCTGAAACTTGATACATATCTACATCGTTTTTTTATACTCAAAAACCTCTAAATTTGTAATTTTCAGCAACATTGTCAGTCTAGTTCCTCAGAATGCATTTACATACATTCTCACATACGTGCATACAATTATTGCTCATATTATGGTACAAACCCTGAAAGGCCACTCCGGGGCACTTTGACTTGTGCCAGCCCTGGATTTTTTCTGGTAACATTGAAGAATTTGTTGTTTCGGAGGAGACAACGAACATTTTTTTTGTGTCCGTGTGGATAGTGGCGCATGCGCAACAATTATGCAGGAATTATTGACGAAATAATATCGGGAAATAATTTCATGAAATAATTAATGGCTTGTATGTTTACGATAGTGATAGGATGGAAAAAAATTGATTAAAAAATATTTGTATAAAATTTAAAACTGTACACTAAATTATTAAAATAAATATTTGAATCAGAATTCAACTTAATAATTTCCAAAAACTTTCGAAATGCTAAAAAATTAATGTTCCACTGTATACTAATAGGGTTTTATATAGTTCCACTGTGTACCATACTGGGTCATTCCACTGTGCACCCATGCACGTATTTTCATAAAATTAATTTTCAGAATACTCTACAATAGTATTATTTTGGGTTGAAATTGTGCATGTAGCTACACAGAAAAAATAGCAACTAAAGATGATTATATGATGACTGGCCATTTAAAACTTTTCTTAAATTCTACATAAACTGAAAAATTATTGAAAAAAAAAAAAAAAATTTCAGATACCTATATGAAAACAATGAAATTCAATAAACTTACAAGGGCGTATATTAGGGGCGTCCTGGTAGTTTGGACCACCCTTAGCTAAGAAAAAAGACCTAGCTTCTAAAAATTGTTTATTTTTATTAGTTTTGGTGATTTTTTTTGTGGGGGGGGGGTCAAAAAAGACCAGTGAGAATATGTGGAACCCCACTTAAGACGGAGCTATACACGCCCTTGACTATCTTATCTAACTAACATCTAACGAACCGTAAACTGAGGTATCTCTAAATCAATTGTTAGCTCAATTGAGCCCCCTCTCCTGCTGTAAGAAATAATAACAGGCTACACTCTAGAGCCATTGCAAAATACAAATTCTGTATGCTCGCAGTTCATCAAGTGCTGGATGAATCATAGCAAACGTAATGATAACCCATAGACCGATACGATGGTCCATTTAATTAAGAACCGGAATCTTGAGTTGTGCACTGGAAAATGGATTAGAAAGAGTCTGGCTAGCTTGTGTTAAGTTCCGGTTACTGTATTTATATTGCTAGAATATAACGACTGACTGTGTTGAAAATACTATTATTGTGGGTGCACTCTTTTCTTCTGTTTAGGCTACCTAAATCATACCCAAATCTATTTAATGTGTACTGATTATAACTGTATGTAGGCTTCATGACTGTATGTAACGAGTAAAATTTGTTTTTAAATTATGAAAAGTATGTGCGTTCGAACACAAAAATAAAATCCAACTTTTACGTACGACCTCAATGTTGTTGTTGTTTTCTATTTTTTTTACAAACATTCCACAAAAATTTATAATCTCCTGCGTCGTCGGTCAGTGACCGTCAAAGCACATATTAAAAATCTTGACGTTGAGTTTCTGGATGAACCATTAGTGAACAATAAAGGCACTCGAAGGAATATATACGTTCTCGCGATTGTTTCTTCACTTTTTTCTTCTTTTTTCTTCTTTTTTTTCCGAGCTGAATAGGCGCCGACAGAACTGCCGTCTCGACGAGAAATAGAATTTAGTAATAAGCTTGCAGGGACACAATACAGATTTATTGTAAGATGGAATATTAATGCAGATTTGAATGATTGTCGAACACGCATAAAAGTAAAAAAAAAAAAAAAAAAAACACATAAAAAACAAACTAATGGATCGAGGGATGATGCCATGAAATCGGGTAAGCTGAAGAAGAAAAATTTTTAAAACTATACTTAATTCGAAAAATAATTTCAAAGATAGTATGTATCTTACGAAATTACTTTTAACAGGATAGCCTGGTGTCGAGAGATACTGTGGACCATTATTTGCTGTACGCAGTACCTATCCAGCATTAATCGATTACTTACAGTTAATCTGTAGATATGGCTGCGTTTTTTTTCATAGAAATGAACTTTGATTAAGAAAATAAATTGGTTTATTATATTAATACCAGCAGTGTAGTGCTTAGCGTAAAAAATGGTCTATCTTGCAGTAATTTAATATACAAGGAAGTAATTCGACTTAATAGAGTACCGTCAGATATGCTACAAAACTCATGGTATACCGAAAAGAAACAAAACAAAAAAAAACAGGAAACCATAGGCTAAGTTTTGACATTGACATAATTATATTAATTATTAGCTTCCCACTGGTCTGTTTGATGTAGTGAGAGCTAGTGATGTTAAATTTCGAAATTTTTAGATAGGCCTGTTACTTTGCAGCTAGGCCTAAACTACCTTATTAATATTTAGACATTCGTTTGTAGAAATAGACCCAGGCGCGGATTCATGGGAGGGAAAAGGGAGTGTAATGATAATTCCATATCATTTTTTAACTTAATATCCTTTCCATATATCTCTTGTATTCTATAAATATTATCTCATTGAAACCATTTCGTATATAACTTTATCCCAATATCCTGTCTTGATCACGTCGTTGAAACTTTTCAAGACCTGTCTCATGATGTTACCTTTTCTCACTAATTCAACGTTTTCATAATATACACCATGATGTCATTCATTCAGTGAATATAATACACAACTGTGCACTATTCCCAATTCCTCTTAAAATTATAACTACACTCATAAGGATGTTTGTTTATTGGCTTACTCCAAATTATGTACATTCTATTAACCAATCACATTGTATATCTCTCACAACACCACTGTAGAATTTATTCGAATCCATACTCTTAGTTCTAAGCCTGATTGATTATCATTTTTTCTCTAGTACAGTTCACTGCATCTTAATATTTTCATGTACATATAAAATATACATCATATAAAAAATAATATATGTGTCATGTATCTTTTTGTAACAATTATACCTTAACAGGGGGAAATTATTCAATGTCAAAACAAAGTAAGAAAGACAAAAAAAAAGGTTCAACTCCACAAAATTATTGGCATTTCTTCCTACAAAATGATCTCTGGATCCATCACTGTGTGGAACAATGGATAGACTTTACCAGTGAAATGTGAAAGATGATGAGAAAATAGTTATTCCTGATATAAGTACATGCTGCAAATTATTCGGGTAGTAATCACCAACTTTGCACCTGTGTCACCAGTGAAATTTATTTTTATAAGCTTTTATTCTACTCACTACTGTCGACTGTGATTTTAAAATATACCAATACTGCAGCTAATCTACGGCAATGAAATAATATTTATTTCGCATGAAGCTAAAGGCCAAAAAAAAAGTAAAAGCTTATCTTTTGAAAATTCGTTTTTAATGTAAACTTATTTTAAAATTTTAAACGTTTCAAAATTGATTTCAAAATTGAAACTTGTTTTGAAACGTATTTGATGGCAATTATGAAAAATATTGCGAAATTTTCAATTTTTTTGAAGAAAATCCAGAGAAAATCAAAGATTATTTCTTCACAAGTTTTTATAGATTTATTTCAATATATACATATATATCATAAAACTAATTGGTTTGAAAAATTTTGCGAAAAATTTTTAAAAATTGAAACAAGTAAGTATTTCAAAATTCACATCACTGTGTGTCACATTCTATTTTTTATAATAGCCGCCTAAAAAAGTTATATGAAGAGGAAAAAAAGAAAAAATACTTAATTATTGTTTTGTACAAGTGGAAGTTGTAGAAAAAGTAGCGTGAAAAGACAGGGAAATCGAAAGTACTCATGTATGGCATAGAGATAACAGTGTAAAAGTGAAAGAATTTGCAAATGCGTATGAGCTATTTCTTACTTTTTGCACCATGTTGAAAGGAGTCGCTTTTCATACAGGTTCGATGCCCAAAAACGTCTTTTTTTGTCGTAGATATTTTTAAAAAAAAGAGTAATTTTTGAAACATCCAATCAAGAACTTCAAGTTTTTGTGCATGTAAAGCGTGCAAAAAGAGGTGGATTTCAAAACTGAGTAGAAAGTAACGATACCGGCAATGTGCGCTTGCAAATTTGTTTACTTTTTGCGCTACTGTCTTCGCTGTATATGCGCACTTTTGATTTTTCCTTCTTTTTGCAACACTTATTGCATGTTTTTCGCTCGAATACCTACGTATAAATAGTAAATACCAACTTCATTTTTTTTTTGTCTTGATTCTTTACCTTTGGGTGGGAATAAAGAGAACTCTTTGTTTTTGTCCGAAATGGGTACTTACTTCACTCTTTTTTTGTTTTTCGAATATTATTATTATACAAATTTTCATCAAAAACTATTTTTTCACCCTTTTTTTCTTGCTATTTCTCTTCTGCAACCATACAAATTATTTCATGACCTATTTTTTTTTGTCTATCAATTTTATAGTGTACCCTGCGATTCATACTTGCGTGATTTGCAACACTCACCTTTGACTCATTCTACAAATCTGCAGTCACTACATTTGAAGCAATTACCTACTTTTCACGCTTGTGTTTATCACAAATAACGATTTTCGTATATAATAACATTTACATTAACAGTTGGTGCATGAAAGTTACCGTTAAATTTTCATCAGCTTTTTTGGAAAAAAGGTGGGATGTCAAAAGATACGCTTAAATAGAAATCGGTCTTACTCAGGAAGAAAATTAAGAACGATATTTAAGTATCAACGCAGTGACTTAAGAATTACTTATCTTCTCAAAGTTACGTCTTTTACTATAAATATGTATATGTACAGACGTAACAGATAATGGAAAAAATGTAAGAATTTCGTTAGTATGGTTTTTGCATTCAGTTCTCAGGGGTAAATCCGAAGGGAAAACGAGGCCATGGCCCCACGTCTAACAAAACTTCCGGTGGGTAACACGTCTACTTATTGTAGTTGATTTTCGTTTCGTTGTGGGGCCACGAGTTTAGATAATTTATGAGAGGTAAAAAGTAGAATTAGGATTTGATCCCTTCCTTCAGAAAATGCCCAAACTACCATTGACCTCATATCGAGTTATAATTTCAACTAAAGTGCGAATAATATTGATGATAAAAGTTGGTGAAACTTTTTCCAGGTGAAATATTAGGTAAGTAGGTACCATGCTTGAGCTTTATTGTTGAAATGAAAAACCAATAAAAGATCAGTCGGAGCTAAAAAAAAAAAAAATCGCCAAATCAGACGTTAATTGCTAAAGGCAGTCACAAAGAAAAATTACTATGATAGGTATGATATTTTTGTGGTATGAATTAAAAAGCTGAATTTAGTAATTTGCATTGCCGTGTAGGTAGACCTAGGCCTAAATTTAAATATTTAATGTTGGAATTTATAATTTTTGCCACAATTCAATTTATATTATCTTGTTTATAAAAATATGACTGAATTATGTCCACTATTGCAGACCTAATATAATTTGAGACTGTAACAGCAGTTCTGTTCGATACTTTTCAGTCGAAATTCTCGTCAAAATAACAGCTAATTTATCCAGTACCTACTTTATTTCGTAAGTTGGAAAATATGATATTTAATTTAGGTACCTACTCTCAATATGTAGTATTAGCAAAGTGCCAAGAAAAACCATGAGTCGTGCAATGTTCTATAACAACAACGTCGCAGTTCGATGACCTAACTTTTGCATGTTTACAAAATGAAGGAAGAGTCTGTATCGAGCACGCGTTCCACAAGGCCGATCAAACAAAAAGTTGAATTTTAAAAGAGTTCCATAAACCAAATCATAAATACGCTGACCATACTATGACGTGCTTTTAACGCATAACTAAAAACGTTTTTTTTGCGCTTTGGGTTTTCCATTTATTTAACTTCAACTTATTTACTGAATTTACGAAGAAGGAGGGTTTAAGCGATTTTCTGTTGTACTGTTCTCGAATATCTGATCAAAGGTAATCACTATAATCACCGGTAAAATTGTTCACGCCCTTCAAAAATAATGATAATTATGGTACCTATATTATAAACTCACTACGTTGTTTACGGTATACTGTTATGTAGCAATGATATAAGCAGAGATATCTCCGAATGCGATAAGAAATTGTGTGTACATACATACTTATACAAAGATCGATTGCGATTAATTTACGCCAATTATATTACGTGCGACAAGCTGTCCTCCGTTCTTTTTGGACAAAAATTCGAGGTAAAGTCTTAATTGGGTTAAAAATACAACAATGTATGAAAATTTCTGGTGGAAAATCAAGGTTGAAGTTTTCATTCATTATTTGTTCGTATACTATAATTACATTTGGGTATATTATGTGTACCTACCTAATTTATGAATGAATGTGAAAACGGGTTTAAAATTACTTACTCGCGGTGCGGTAAAAAAGTGAAATTCATTGAGTTTGGTGGACATATTTTTTCGAAATTAATGAGCAGAGAACTAGAGATTGATGGATTGATGCCCTACCAAATCACAATCAACGTTGATTTTCATTAGCGTCTTCATTGAAGTTTGCTAATAACTAAAGAAACTTCAACGAAAAGCATCGACTTTTTGAATAGGCAATAAGCATAATTATATTATGTTTATAGATTTAGGTACTCCCAAGCTCATTTTATGGGGCATTCTTTCTGAAATGCTATAGGATTTTAGCTAAGAGTGTAAAAAATTTTCATAAAATCCTCCGTTTTGATTACTGATTGCCGCATTTTTGGTTTCACAAGCTATTGCGGAGGGAATTATGAATCGGTGTCCTCAATTGTTTAAATACAAGGTGTCCCGCAGTTAAACAGTAAAACGTACAGGATCGATTTTCGAAATCGAAAAAAAAAAAAATTTTCTCATAAAAAATACTGAAAAAATTCTCGCTTTCTCAATTATAACTTCCCCCCCCCCCGCAAAAGGAATGAAAACATAAAAAACCTATTGTAACTTTCAGAAAATTAACAAAAATGAATGAAATTTAGTAGAGAGGAGTACATATATACGTTATTTGAATTTTTATCAGTAGTTTTCAACGTTTTACCAATTCGGTTAAAATATTACACCTCAAGGTTTAATCGGGTAAAGGATAACGAAAAGGTGTGAAATTAAGGGAACGAAATAATAAAATTCCCTCTATAAGCTTATAAACAATTTTACGTGAATTTTAATTTTCAACTATGTTTTTCTCAAAAACTATCGAGTTTTCACAAATAGCTAATGTGTAATTTTATTGTGTAGGCCTATTTTTAATCAACTCAAAAAAAGGAGGAGGTTCTATGTTCGTCGGGTTGGTGTATATATATTTTTCTCAACTCATACACCAAAAAGAGGTTATTATTAAATCGATCTTGATTAGCAAAATACGAAATTTCCAAAGCAGTTTGGAACATCGAAAATGGTTTTCATTTCTTCGCCAAGTTTAGAAACAGCGTATAAATGAGTTTTTTCTCAACTGTTTGTTGTTTATTTCTTCACAGCACCGTTGACAGGTACACAAATTGCAAACAGTCACATTTCACATGGTGATGCTTACACAAACAACCAAGTTTACTTCTCCATAATATTTAATTATATCTAAAATTCTATTCATGAATGAAGTTTACCTGTTTAATCGAATAAATCATAACCTCTTTTTGCTGGATTCGTTGAAAAAAATATTGTATTCAACTAGTTAGCCACTTGTGATAATCCATATGCTGCACTTACAGCACTTGCCTGCGGCTCAAGCTGCAACTACGTGACTCGTTGACAATCACTCATTTTGTCAATTAGTTGAGTAAAATACTATTTTTTATTTTTTTGTATGTACACTGATTATTCAGCAACAGGTGAACAGATTTTAGTAGTTCAGGATTCGGGGGTCCCATTAAAGTTTTGTCAAGATCGGATCAATACCGGATCCAAAATTATGAACTTAAAGTTTAAAATTTATCCATTTTCTGTGGAACTTGTTACCTATGTTGGAATTTTTTTGGTTGCTGTGTACGAATCTGCAGTTAAATTTTTGAAATTTTAAATTGCTTGTATAATTCTGAATTAAACCAATCTCAGTGCAAGTTAGTAGATACGAAAGTAGCAAAACGGATTTTAGGTTGGGCTCCTTTTTTTCATGTTTAGGAAATAATAAAAATTTTTTCAAGAAAATGAAACCGACATGAAAAAAGATAAGCCTACACTGAAAAAATGCAAAAAAAATGCACTAAAAAGGAAAAAATAATTTCTGAGGATATTATGACACCGCATCTTTCTCTTTCGAACAAAAATTTTTAAGTCAGTATCAAATTTTAAAAGTTAAGTATGTAAGTTGATATTTAGCTTGAAATTTGGCATCGACTTGGAAAGTTTTGTTTAAGAAGAAGACGATGGTGTTATGTACAGAAATGGTGTTATAAGGTTCTAAGAAATTATTTTTTCCTTTTTTTAGTGCTGTTTTTAGTTCATTTTTTGATAAAAGCTCATTTTCTTTTTGAGTCAATTTTATGTTTTTGAAAAAAAAATTTTTTTCATCCCAAATACAATGGTGATAGTTATTTTTCGTTTCAACGAAGGATTGTATTATGGCTATTTAAACAATAGCAACCACCTCTCATTTCCACAAAATGATGGAGGGAAAGAGGATTGGAGAAAGATGACGAGACATGGGCTCGTTTTTTCAAGTATAGAAACCAAGGGCGTATATAACGGGGTTCTGGGGGTTCCTGGACCCTACTTAACTAAAAAAAAACTAAAAAAAATCTGTGTAATTGTTTCGGGGGAGGGGATCGGAAGAAAAGGTTATGAAGATGTGGACCCCCTTTACAATCGAGCTATATAGGCTTTTGATAAAAACTTATGGAAAAATTTTTAAATACTTCGATAGGGAATTTTTCCGGATTACTTTTATTCTCGTTTTTCGAATAAGTTTAATAAAATTATCCATCAGGAATCAAACTTTTTATTTTATTACTCCTCCGCCCATCTTTCAGTTTCAATTATTTGAAACACGATTTCTTCACCTTCTCCTCTCTTGCACCATCCTTTAATTAAATTCAATAAACATTTTCGGAATCACTTCCGAAGTACATTAATGGTCATCGACTCACTAAATGTTAAATAGTGCTGGGTAATCATGCTTTTCCTGGTTTTCATGCAATGATACTTCCTTCGACCAACCCTCTCCTTTATATTCTTTTTCTCTCTCTCTCTTTCTTTCTTTTTAAATAAATACAGCCTTTGAAAAATATCGACTCTCATTCATTGTTCGTTTAATAATGGTTATAATTTATTACTCGTCTCCGTCATGCAATGTGCTCTGTACGCTTCCTTGATCGTTTGTTAGAAAATCAAGCGATGTTAATTTTTTTGAGATTATGAAAATGTTTCCCCCCCCACACCCGATTTACGTAATATATAGGTAATGCAAACCGACCTACAGATAAGAGATTTACTTATTGTAAGTATATTAATTTTGTTTCACGCTAATCATTTAGGTACTTATAATTTCTTACCCTTTTGATAGGTGAAAAAAACGACAAAAAATATATTCGTATCGCTCTCTCTTTTTAGTACGCTTGTCACATTAAACGTCAAAAGTTTTCGATTAACAATTGATTCTTTAACCGAGAATTATAATTTTTTGCCTTCATCATCAAAAATTACATTATACGGCTACATTTTAATTAATGTATACATGATAAAGGGTGAAAGAGAGAAAAAAAAAAATCGTTTGTGTAGAAAATTCTTTAATTGCGTTCAATTTACTTTGAAAATGTAATAAGGTTTATATTTTTTTAACGTTTCACCTCACTTAATCAGCAATATTTCTCGTACGTTATCTTTTCAACGATAAAAATGTGAAGTCATACTGTTGGAAATAGGTAGGTGTCTGACTGTTGGGAAATTTTTGTCAAAATTTAGAAAATTGAGCATAAATTATAGAATACAGAATCCTACGGAATTATAAGTTTTACTCTCAAATTTGGTCCGATTGTTTACACTTTCAAATAAAAGAAATGGTAATTTTCCAGAAGCAACAAGAAATTTTTAAATGACTTCGTTGAAAGATGAAAAGTGGTTCGAATAATCTATCGAAAAACTTGCATACCGGTATCTATTTCTTTTTTGGTTTATGAAATGAGAAATTATTCGCAGAATTGTATGAAGATGTGAGGTATATACGTAGAAATTAAAACCACAAATTCCCCTTAGCGGATAGGAATTTCTCGATGTTTCACTACTCGCATTATCTTAGAAATTAAGCTTTTCCTAGTGACAAACTCGAAATTCCTAAATAAGTACGTAAACAAATCTGACTGTATTTCAGTTCTATGACACATCCATGTACTGACTGTCATCGAACCAACCTTGAGAAACATCCCCTCCAAATCTGACAAAAGCGAAGTAAGCGGCCACATTCCGTTTTTTAAAAAGGAAAAATGAACGTGACTAAAACTCTTTTTAAACATAACCCGAGATTAAATTAAAATATTTTATTCTGATAGGTATGATGGTTCGAAATTCCTAAATGAAAATAGTTATTCCATTTTCATAGATTTGGACCAATTAGTACATGATTCTTCCACATTACCTGAATTTCTCATATCAGCTAAATTACATAGGCGCATACTATTTAGAAGTTTAGATAACACTTGAATCCCTTCAGACATATTTTACACGCTTTCCTTTAACCGTTAACACTCTTTCACTCATTCACAACAACAAATAATATGCTATTGCACAAAATATTAGGTCTACAGACCATAGGCAACTAACCCATCCTTCTTACGTTAAATTTCATTAGATTACCAGCTATGAGATGATAGATCAACGAGAAAAGACCACACATTTTCTCTACATAAAACACCAGTGCCCATGAATATAAGAAACTTCTTTCCTAAAAAAAAACCACCCTCAAACAAATTTCAAGAATATTTGATGGCAATGTCCTAACAGAAAACCAACTCAAAGTCATTAAAACAACAAAAAAGCTTTGAAACAAATTAGTGAATCAGTTAAGAAAATTGATGAATACCATTATTTTTTAATACCTGAAGGTATTTAGATATTTAGATTATTTAAAAAGGAATTTGATATTTGCCATAACTATGTTACTTTGTTATGTCGACGAGGAATCGATATAAATCCTTCTCTCCCTTCTGGGGTTTTTAATAGGATGAATTTATAAAAATTTTAATATTTTTTCGTTGTTGAATATTGGTACCCAGGATTAAATAGGGACTATTTCTTACGGTGACAAGCAAGAATTTTAGGCTAATGCCCTCATTTGCATTCCGACCTAAAACTAGCGTTATTTACAATTTCAAATAATTTTTAATTAGATTTTTTTATTAAAATTACCCGAGTATTCGGACCCAGGAGTGGCAGTGGGTACGTTTTTAGTTTCATGACCTTCTGAGCATTTTGGCACTATTTTTGAGAATTCATTTTTTTTATATACATCTCTTTTTACGTTGAGTCCATTTCCATGGGTAATTTTGATCGGATGGTTTCGAAACTTGAAATATATATTCAAATCCGCTGAAGGAAGAATACTATTGTTTTTGGTTCGGATCGGACGAATGGTGGGTTTGATAGGTCAGTTTATATGCGTTTTTTTTTTAATCAAACAGCATAAAGGGCGCAATTTTCAATCGATAAGCCTGAAATTTGGTATCTGTATGTGCATTTGATCAAGAACAATACTTACCAATTTTGGTGTGGGTGAGCCTTACGGTACGTCTGGTATGGGCAATTTTATTAAATTTTTAGAAGATTAATGACTCTAAAAGAAGAAATTTTCAAGCTATAGCATATCTAACATTCTTTCAAATTTGGTTTTATGGTTCTACATCTGGAATTGTTAGAGGGACTCATCAGCCTGGAGAATTACAATTTTTTTCGATAATCTGAAAATTATTTTTCGTTTAAGATAAATTTTGCAGTTGAAACCGTTAACCAAACGCAGCCCAATATTTCAGAATTTTCCCATAAACTTAGATTTTTTTAGAACCATCCTAAAGTCTATGATTTTGTTTAGCAGGTTTGAACGTGTGGTATTTGAAACCGTGCGAGTTGGAACTTGGAATGATTTTTCATTTCACAAAAAAATAATGATTTTTGACACGAAAATTAAAAATTAATTCATAAAATATTTGAAAAAATTATATGGAATCAGTGTATTTTATCGCATGCTTCGTATTTGTGTGATATTCGTAATTTTTTGCAAAAAATATAAATAGATATATATATTACTTTACTAGAAAAATGTTGGTAATAGAAGTGATTTTTAAACAAAAAACCTACTTTTTCTTGCGAAGCTTGCTGCGCAAGGGTCTTTGATACTTATACTTAGTGCGCGGATTGACAATGAGAGGCATTTGTTTTTTAAGGTACTGAGTTTGAACTTCATATGAGATTTTTATATGGAACAAGTTTTTATAAAAATAAATGCCTTTGTCAGAAATTTTTGATTCGACACCAATAAAACAAAAATGAAAAGGACTTCAACTTACTTCTTAATCCAAAAATGGCTTCTTTAAAGTGTATCACGTAAAATAACGACGAATTTTTCTGTACATTCAAGTTCAATCTTTGAAATTTGTGCGTCGAAATTATTCTTCAAATGACTTTGAAAATTAATTTAACCAACACCAACGAATACGAAACAGCTGAATCCAATTAATAAGACGAAATTCTTGAAGTTCAGCTCTGGTTTATGGTTAAAATTAACACACTCCCAAATAGGCATCTGTAACAGAATATAAATAAGTGATTTAGATTCTTGAAATTTTTTCTAGACATTAAGTATAAAAATGAATTTATGTTTCAATTTTTATTGGAAATCAAAATGAGAAGACAACAAGAGCTAGAAAGTCGAACCATCGTTTAAAAGGTTAAAAGATTGTAGAGACTTGAGACCACACGTACAATGATTCTCAGTGCATGTTATGAGATTTGAAATTACTTTGCACAAAGTTATTGTACTCAGGCCAATAGGAATAATATTTAGTATAATATTAAAAATGTATGACCTTCGTTGGCCAAATGTGCGTGCAATTTTTCAAAATTGTTGCAAAATTTTCGATGATTTCGAAAATTTAAATTGAATTTTGTAGGCGATTTCAATATTTTTGGCAAAATAATATTATTTAAAAAAAAAAGTAAATAGAAAAATTTCCTTTCTACATGCAAAAAAACGAATGAAATATTGACAGAATTAAAATTTGAGTCACCAGAAGAACATTAAATTAAAATTTTGGACCTATCGAAAATGAATACTTTTTGTAAATTTTCTTGCATAAATTATATATATTTGTTCTTTCTGCTAAAAACTGGAAGTATGCAAAAAATTCAACAACACATGTCAAAAGTTTAATATAAACGTTCAGAAACTAATTTTTATTCCTGGTACCCCACCTTTTCTCATAAAAAGAAATACAAAAGATATATAAATAAGGCTATAAATATCTTGATGCCAAATGAGATGCAATCTAATCACTGTGTCTGGATGATAACAACGAGTGGACTCGGCATTGACCAAAAATTTTTCATATCCCTTGAATGGAAATTATTGAAGCCTAAAATACTCGCAGAGAATTTCCTCCTCAGCCACAAGTTAGAATTAGTCAAACGATATCCATATTTTATCAAATACTTATACAGGATTCGTTTGTCATAAATCAACAATTATTAAAACATTGTAAACAGATTTCGTTCAAAAAAAATTAAAACATGAATTCTCGACGGTATCATAAATCAGTATCGCACGTTCCCATCCTGCTGTTTATGACCGACAACAAAATATAATGTGGAATCTCTTTTTTTTAATCACCAAATAAAATTTAAACTCTGTGAAAATATCACGAAAATCTTTTACCCAAGTAGGATAACATAATATGAGATGACAAATCGTTACGAATTCCACGATAAAATTAAATAATAACTTTTTGGCTATCCATCAATTCATAATAAATTTATGAAACAAAATTCGTGTTTAAATAACTTGGTAGGTCTAGGTCTGCCTATACAGTATATTTCATTTTCACCTTGACCGCATAATATGTGAGCAATACTTGAACAATGAATTTCGATAGCTATAGTTCAAATTTATTACATCCCCTAAAATTCGACAGAATCTGGTTGTTTCACAAAAGTCGATCAGAAAGCAGCACCATTCCCTTTCAAATTAATAACAGTGCGCGATTTTTCATTTGTTATAATTTCCATATTTATCTCCACAACGGTTGGTGACAGGCACGAAACCAATTTTGTAAACGAAAAAATAATTGACGTATATCAATGAGACAATTACAATTAGACCTAAGTGAAAGAATTAATTTTTCAATTATTATGACATTGTATTACTCGAACATAACCAAAAATATAATAATTATGTGAAATTATGACCATGAACTGCTTTTGATGGGGATTTCAAAAGAAAATAATGTACTCATCTGTGCTTTTTCACGTAAAAATTCATCAAGACCATATAAATTTTTTCACAAAATGGTTCATTTTTTCTTGGACAAGATTAATCTATCTGATTTAAATGAGAATTTTTCACTTTATTTGAAATAAAAGGATTGGAAAAAAAATTATTTCAACTATGAATTTTGCTTCATCTGCATTTCTTTAATTTGAATTAAACATTGATAGTTGAAATTTCTTTATTAATTTTTCATTTTTCAATGGTTCAAATAACATAGAATATTTTCAAAGTTCACAGATAATAGAACAATAATTCATTATAATATTATGTCTGTTACCTACCTCAAAGAAAAAAAAAAGGAAAAAACCATAAACGTCGAAGAATTTCAGCCTTCAACATATTAAATAATCGAAAAGCTGCTTCCAGCAATTTTTTATGTTGATTGAGAGATCGATTTTTTTTTTCTCCAAAGATGGCAAGATACGATACAATAATATTAATGTACCTACAGGTATAGTAACCAAAATAAGTATTATTTTAATTTTCATATAATGCTTAAAAAATGGTAAAAATATTATAATGTTACGATTATACCGTCTTCTTGTAATATACTTGCACTGAGGCTACATTTTAATGATATAGCTGGAAAAATGTTTTTAATTCGGAAAAAAAAAAAAGAAAAAAAGAAGCCAGTTTCGCCTATAATGAGTTAGGTAGGTATATTAGAAATTGATTAGAACGGAATATTTTTTACTCATAACATGCTTTCATTAAGTGAACTAATTATAAGAGTAATTAGTTCAATTAGAAGCAAACGTTCTTTTGATAATTTGCCAATAAATTCATTAGAGTAACGCTGAAATAAGGTTTCCATCTATTAATTCCATCGGTGTAGCCTACAAGTTTGCGAAACGCGTTAAATAAAAATAATTCGAATTAATGTTAAGATACTTACGATAAATGAACACATTTAAAGAAGCCATTAGCTTATACAAAATGTTGAAAATCTTGAATTTTTGTGAATATTTTCGACGAAAAAGTTTTTCGTTGATTACGTATTTTTTCAACTCATTCTATTGATAAAGTGTACCATGTAAAATTTTCCAAAAACTTTTTGAAATTTGAGAGAACTTTAAAAATCAAAAACTTTACTTTACAATATGTGATGAACTAAAATGTTTTATTAGGCCCGTCAACGTTCAATGGGCAAAATGTACAGTCTACTTTTGAAGAGAAATGACCGCCATTTTTTCAAAGAGGAATTTAGTATTTGTAACTTGATTATAAACGTTAAAATGTAAAAATATAAGCACACTATTGTTTCATTTTCTCACATTCATCTAGTTTTGTAACCTGATTTTGTAGGTGAGACATTTTGGAAGGGAGCAACAATGTTCTTCCGGGAGCCTGGATACAGTGAGACATAGCTCTTATTTTGGCTCAACTTAGCCTATGCTGAAAAATTATCATCCAATATACTTCAAATTTTTCTTTAAAATTTTCTTGAGGGACCCTTCTCACTGAATACCTCTTACTATAGTACGTACTTCACTAACCATTTTGTTCAAATTGTTATTAATAGGTATAATATTCTTCTATATCGGCTTTCGACCATTCTATTCGCTAATAATTTTGTCCTTTTTTTACTCGTATATTTACCCTTAACCTATAACTTTTATATTGCTGTTTGCTTTACATTAATGTTTCACATATACCTACTTTTCTTATTTTATTTGTCAGATAGTGACCTAGATAGCCGCAGTACCTACATTCCGATAATAAAGTGGAATATTGTCAAAAAAATGTACGAACTCAATTTCTTTAAATTCAGCCTGTATTATGCTGGAAAATTTCATTAAAATTTTAAAATTAAATTAAGTTTATAGGTACTGTCTTTTTTTTTTTTTCATATTGCAGTCTTCCAAAAAATTTCAAACCGACCAACTCAAAAATCATGTTCAACTTTTCGTATGTAGGCTCAGTTATTGATCACTTGCATCACTTGCATTCATGAAAATGTTATTTATGAAATATGAATATAATGTAATTAACAGTTATAATTTTTTTAAATTTATGTTGATTCTTTACTCCGTCAATATTGAGAATTGGGCACATGTTGAGGAAGATTTAATGTTTTAGTAGGCTTATATTTGGTTCTATAAGTTGGTCAAATCTCACTGATGTCTTTTAAATCATTGATCACATTAAGGAAATAGATACAAATCTTTTTGAAAAATGACGAACTTTAGCCTTTAAACTGCCATAGGTACAGGTACCCATAATGTTTTCCATTAGATAATCAAATTAATCAAATCTTTACGATGACTAATTTCGTCCTCTGGAATTTTTCGAATCATCAATGATTTCTCCAATAAAAAGATGAGAAAAGTGTGAATATTCACGTATTGATGACGTTGAAGGCGACAACCACAAATTTCATACCACTTTTTTTATTACTCGTGGAATTTTATTAAAGATGAAACCCGCGTCTCTCCCTTCAGACACATTAAGCTTGAAAGATGTCGTGCTGGACATCAAAATCCCAGAAATGAGTTTCACAATCGATGATCTACACCAGGCCCTTCGTAGATACCTATCTACGATATTATTCGACGTTAATCACATTTCGAATGCGAAGGTTCCATTACTAAATGAGAAGAAGGAGCGAGAGAGAGAGTGATGGGTAAAAAAGAAAAGAGAAAAAAAAGTCACACACACACAAGTGATACACGATTAGCCTATTTAAATCCTGCCAAACAACTACACGACCTCATTTTATTTTGTTGGACATCTGTCGCTTTGGTTGAATAATTACTCGAGTATCGAATGTATAATATACCTATATATTATTACTACGCGAGTAACCAATTAATTACTCACTTTAATCCGACGACAATATGCAGCCTCTGGTGTATTAGATTGACCAAAGATTCAGTATTGCTTTTACAGCATTATGTTATAATAATTGATCATTTTTCGAAACTTATATCCTTTGTTCAATGGGTTCCTTTTTTCCCCCCCTCTCATTCTACATTACGCCTATTATTTTCGTGGAAAAAAAAAATTGCAATAGTCACGGCTATTGCCACTACAAAAATGTCGTCGGATCAAAGTAACCGACAATATTATCTTGCATTGGAGTTCGGTATACAGTATATTCTTTTCAAGAATGATATAACCTCGACATATTTCTTTTTACTCTTTTCATTTCTTCTTCTGACTTTTTTTTTCACCTTCTTCTCTACGCTCTGTCATAATCTTCGCGGTCAGTTCTAATCTTCACACGAGAGTTGATTCGATAAATGGATTGATCGATCAGGTAAAGCGATGATTTTCAAATGGGCAAATAAGAAATGGCTCTGTTTTTGCACAGTTTGCCTGCAAACGGGGTATTAAAATTGACCTTACAAAATAGTTAGGGGGTGAGGATCGGGGACGTAGTAAAGGGAGATGGAAGAGGCTCCCCCAAAAGTTTTGGTTGTTGGAAAAATTGTATAAGTTGTTTATTAGTTGGAAAAATTGCGCCAAAGAGAAAAAAAAAGGACATAATAGACAAGTGTGTTATAGGTGGTTTTTTTTTTTTTTTTTTTTTTTTAGCAGTTGTTAATTATAAAAATTTTAGTTGGCAATTTTAATTTTTCTCTTCATCCAAAAAAAGTCTTTTGATACGTGACTGGGGAGGATGATGAAAATTATACATTTCACTAGAAAAGAAAACGACTGGTACAATTTTCACATTTTGAATTTAAAAAAAAAAGTATAGTATTATATAGGTATATACTATATAAACTCTGTGTGTGTGTGTGTGTGTGTGTGTGTGTTGCCTAAAATTTTGTGTTTACGTTTTTGAGAAAACTAAAGAACAGATAGAGCTGAAATTTTTGCGAAAGATAGTTCTCATACATGTGTAATTTGAAAGAAGTTTGGAAAACAGACAACTCCTAGAAAAGTCGTTTTCCCAGGATTCTGAGAAAACGACGGAAGGGATCAGTCTGAAATTAACACGATGAATTATTTTCCTTACGTCGGTGCAAATCTGATAGAAATTTAGTGCCTATTAGTTTAGTAGTTTCCGAGAAAAGTGGTAAAGAAAAATTGCTGGAAAAAATTTTGTGTTAACGATTTTCGGTTTTGAGAAAACTAAAAAAGGGATAGCGCTTAAATTTTCATGAAAGGAATTATTCTTCATAAGGGACCAGACCTGATACGAATTTGGTGCCTAATGATTCAGTAGTTTCTAAGAAAGTTAGAAAACAAAAAATTCATAAAAAATCAATTTTTAATTATAAAGTATCTGTAAATCGATATTTTTGTTAAGGATATCGATTATTATCGATGGTTTTTTGTGATCCTTTCACCTGAAACTAGAAATGAAATATTGATAAATCTATATGTTTTTCAGATATCGATAACTCTCTATTGTTGATTGAAATTTTTTTCGACTTTTTGGAAATTTTTAATTCGTTTTTTGAATTATTAATAAAAATAAAATTGGCAAACTGAGTTTTCTAGCAAAGTATAGCTACGTTAGTTTTTTTTTCTTTTTTTTTTTTTCATTTCGTTTGCAAATTACGAAAAAAACAAAGAAAGTGTTGTAAGTTAAAGAAATTGAGATTACATATTATTTTTCATTGATGAAATAAATAGTAAATAGAATTCTCCACTCGAATAATAAAAAAGAAAGACTAATTTGCCGCAGTGTAGGCTTCAACACAAACAAAAAAGAAGAGTAAAGAAAATGGAAGATGGATAGAAGCACGAAAAATGTTTTCAGTTGAAGATTAAAATTATCACGATTTCCTTTTTCAAACAGAAGTTATTTTCACCAATTTTCATAGAAATTATAACTGCTGCCGATCTTCGCCCACAATTAACCTGTTTTCAATTTTCTTTGCGTCGGCTTGAAGAAGTTACAGTGTTAATGAAAATAATTGTAGGCAGCTGCGGTTGGGGGTTCTTTGCTTCCATTATTTTAGTTGAACCCTGTGGTCCTTTGTAATTCGAACACGTTTCTGTACACGACTTTTGGTCTTCTTAACCACTGCGAATAGGTTGCAACAATGAGTCGGAAGTTTGGAAATTTTTGGAGAAGAATTGATGTCCGGAGACAGAGAGAGGGAAAGAAAAAGGAGGATTTTTTCCAGGCCCGGACTTTCTAAAAGAACCCAGAGGGCCATCTCCTAATGCTTACACAAAATAAAAAAATTCAAAAATTGACTAGGTATTTGCTAAGCCCTGGACACGTTTTTACTCTCTCCGATCCTGGCCATGTCTGATAAGATTATCAACTTATATGTGAGAGAAATTCATCACTTAGCATGATTAGTAGAAGGACGTTAGGCCTAACGATGCCACAAAAATTATATGCATCATATCGTAAACAGCACAAGGTCGTATATGTACAGAGGGGGGTTTTTGTGGTCTGGGTTAGACTCTTTAGCCCAAAAAAAAACAGTGTGGCATCTAAAAGTAGGGTGTTCTTGTAGGAAGTGGAGGTATTGTGGCAGAGAAAGGTGCTGAAGAAGAAAGGATAAGAAATTGGGACCTGTTGCGAGAATAATTCATTATTTGAATTATCTCAACAAATAAGATAATTTCTAAACATTATCTATTATTAAATTTGAACTTCAAATTATTACGAACACATTTAAACTTTAACTTATTACTGATACTTAAAAATAGTGAAACTTGATATCCATAACATCGAGTATGGACCTTAACGTTTCTACTCGACTGCTAGTTCAGGAATGAATATGTTTTCAAATAGAAGAC
The DNA here is from genome assembly GCA_011428145.1 of Ericerus pela. Taxonomy (NCBI): domain Eukaryota; kingdom Metazoa; phylum Arthropoda; class Insecta; order Hemiptera; family Coccidae; genus Ericerus; species Ericerus pela. The sequence goes on from WOFM01000341.1 coordinate 1,575,850, forward strand.
AAGACATCACTTTTGTTTTCTTTGTTATAGGTCAAAATGGCCAACCAAAAAGGTGGCGTGACATGGAACATCTGCCAAATATGATAACACTTCACTGTCAGCATATCTGGTGGTGTTTGTCTGTGGGAAGTAAGATTTAATATAGACAGCTATTATTCCAAAAATTAGGAATAATAGTCGTCTATATTTGTTTGACACGTTTTTGTAGACAAACTGAATCGTCTGCAAAAATGGGACGGAATAGGATCATCCTTCTAAGACAGAGCTATCTATGTTCACAAATTAAAAACATTGCAATATTTTCATTAAGTGATCAAGAGTTTCCATAAGTGAAAAAATACCTAATAATATCCTTGAATGATGTGCAAAATTGTTACTTGTGATACTAGTGTAAGTTGGTGAATTTGACACGAGTTTCATGAACTGATTATATACACGAGTGTCACACGCTAATTTTTGCAATACCTGCCACACCAAAAAAAAAAATGGAAAAAAATTTGATAACGTTGAACGAAGTGATATGTGTATAAAAATTTTTGAGGAGATGAGCTTTTTTTTTCTTCTCAACAAACATTTGAGTTTCTATCCGGATTCTGTGAACGTACTTTCATTTTTTCATTTATTTATTTTTTTGGGGAGGGGTTAAGGGGAATTTCTTCGTTAACCCCTGGATCCAGTTTTGTTCTTAATGCATAAATGTACTTATTATAATTAAGAAAGACTGAAACCTTTCAACTAACTCACAATGATCCCAATATAACGAAAATGACCCTTGTCCAATAGTTTTTCTTTGGTTTTTCTCGAAATCTCTACTTTGGCCCCAGCACATTTTGTAAATGGCCCTATCAGTTATGCAGGATTTGAAAAATTATATCAGTTTTGTATCTCACCATTTTTGAACTCTTAAACTAGTGTACTTAGCACACATTTATGTAACTAATAATGTAAATGATTTACTCGTCATAGCATGCCAAAAATTTCCATCGTCTAGAATATAAATTACTTATCATACGAAAAATGATTTAATAAAAAAAAAAGAAAGATTTTATTTTTAATAATCAAGACGACCTTTTTAGTATTGCAGTCGAACAAAAATACGTAATACCGGTAGTTCTCGCAGCAAGTGTGACGGTGTTTTGTTTATTGAAAAAGTCACGTGACATCGATGATGAAATAAATTAATGAAACTGCATTTACTAACTGGCGGATTATAATATCGCGCGTATATTTTTTTTAGTTTATAAAATAATCGAATCGTAATCGGTTAACCTAATTCTCTGGCGTTGCGAAAATCGAAAACAAAATCTGGCGTAAAATTTTAATTGAAGGATAGGAAAAGAAAAAAAATTCCAGTCAAACGACGATTTACTTTCGTTTTTCCCACTCTCGTCCTCTTTCTTTTTCATGAATATTATTTGGAACCGGTGAAACAACCGGATTTTCAAAACCTAAAAAATCGATAGATCGAAAGAAAATGAAAGAGAAAAAGCTAAAGAGGAGACAAAAAAAAATTAAGGAAAGAAGAAGGTAATTTGTTTGGACGAATTAATTACCCCATTATTAGTGCTGGAGTGTGAGGAAGTAATACTTCGTCTTCGTTCGTACTCGAGAGCAACGCCATTATGACACGACCCTACGTCGAAGCTAATAAAAATCGCCTTCACCACCTCTCAGTAAACCTGTTATCACACTAAATGGCGTCCCCAAGGTAATTAAAATGAGCTCTTGTGGTGGATTTTTCTCTCTGCCATTGAACGCTGGAGTCGCATTATTAGCGACTATAATCTGCCCTAATTTACCATAATGCAGTAGAGTGACTTGATGTGTTAATAAGTAGAAAGATTATACAGAGTGGGTGATGGAAAGCGAATATACTTAACGACCTAAGCCATTTAACGAAGAAGTGTCTAGGATGCTTCCAATGGAAACGACTTCTTATGAGTTCTAAGAACCTTTGTATACGGTTGCCATAAAAAGAGAGAGAGAGAAATAATATAAATATCTATAAATTATTAAGTACCTACCTACCTACACATAGGGGACCATCCGTACCTACCTTAAATTTCTGAAACATAATTTAATAATTTTTGTTTATATAGGTACTTAAGATGTTTCGTTTTAGAATTTTCAGCATTTCTGCATCGATTCTCACCAAAAACACTGCATAACGTTTGCGAGTACTTAAATACAATATTCGTAAATAACAAGTCCGGTGTGTTCAATATAATAGTTCGTTATATCGTCTACCATAAAATCATAAATATTTTCGTGTATTGTTATTATTCTTCGAGTATAGTTGTTTTATATTAACGGAGCAAGTTGTGTAGGTCTACTATGAGATACAGGGTCATAGAGAGTCTTTTTTTTTGGGCGGGGGGAAGGAGAGAAAAACGAAAATTGCCAACTGAAATTGTCGAAGTCGTCGCCTCTAAAAAAAAGTTATCAACTGTTACGACTCACTAATTAGTGTAGTATATAACTACCTATGTTAGCAACTTCAAAATTGCCAACTACTGTAAAATTTTGAAATTATTTAAAACGTATGTTATTAATTTCCTCAATTTTCTAACTGTAGATACAATTAAACCCTTAGCTACGTTCCGGAAACGTGATTTCGTAGTTCTCTAACAATTTGTGTTTTCTTTTTTTTTGTTTTTGATTTCTAGTTATTTTTGATATTTTATGAGTTGAGTAATAATTGAAATCGAGTGATTTTTACTTACGACAATCTCCTTTCAAAAATGTCGAAGTTAAGTGTATTAAAATTCTATAAAAAGAGAAAAATAATTCTTTTGAAATTACTCTACGGTAAAAACTAGTGGAATTAAAATAAAACAAAAAAGCATTTTTTTTTTTTCAAAAAATAAAACCAACTTAAAAGGGAACACAAAATGCTTTAAAAAAAAAATCCTTTCAAAAATTTCCCCAGTAGTATGTAAGTGGAGGAACTGGAATTATTGAAGTCGGCGCTTTTTTCCTTACCTACCTACCGCATATAGGCTTTATATGTAAATTCCATCAAAATGAAAAAACTTTTTAACTAACGCCGACTTCAATAATTCCAGTCCCTAGACCTATATATTACAGGAGAAATTTTAAAAGGATTATTTTTCTTTTTTTTAGCGTATTTGGTGTTGTTTTTTTTAAGTAGGTTCAGTTTTTTTTAGAAAAATTGTTAATTTACCATATTTAATGGTTTTTTTTTTTTTTTTTTTTTTTGTTTCATTTTAGTTTATTCCACTACATTTTACTAGAGAAATTTTAATTTGTTTTTTGTTTTTGGTAGTTGGTTAAATTTTTTGATGAAAAAATTTTAATTGGTGGCCATGTTGAGAAGTTATGCTGGAACAAACATAAAAAAAAAACAGGTACATGAATCGAATGGATAACCTCCTCTTTTTTTTGAAGTTGGTTAAAAAGAGTTTATTTTGGTAGTACAATTAGTTCTACATATCAAAAAATGATCTAAAACGACCAAAAATGTGAAAAAACCAACTCAAATTGCTATAGGAAACTGCAAACTGACCTATTTTTGTAAACTTATATGAACCATTAAATTTTCACTATTAATTTTAAAAACAATGCAAATTATAAAACCATAAAACAATAGGTAAGTATATTTTAAATTTTCAAATATAATGTTGCAGGTGCTTGTGGGGATGTTTCCCTCATCTCCTCCATACAGGGCTCAGCCCTGCGTCAACAGACGGTTGCAGACCAAAGGCTACAACCCAAATCATTAGTGCATTGCAATTTAAACAGAATACGTCGTCTGTATGCACTCATACAGATGACACATCGCTACATTTGCCTACAATTGGCAAATGGGAAAGCAAGTACGTAAATAGTACGTACTCGCTGATACAGCTAGTGTGTGTTGTGGTCCATATATGGTACCTCAATGCCTGTGTACAATTGCCCTAAGCATTTAGTACACTTTGTTTATGGTTAGGCAATAAACCAGCTGGCTACCAGTACCAAGATACAATTCGGTCACCCTACAAGCAAACTTTGATTTGGTTTTATGAACTGTGTATAGGTATCAATTACCTGTAGTGCTCTAAAAAAATGAAAAAAAAATTTGTCGACTGTACCATAGGCCAGATTTGGGTTTAACAAATATTTACTTTGGTCCATTGCTTGGAAGATTTGTATTTAGTAAAAGGTCAGTTTTATACACATTAAACTTTATACGGTTGAAAAAAAATCTTTTTAACACAACCAAGAACAGTATGGTCGCACAATACATACGTATAAGCTATTTATTCGTATTTAATTAGAAGGAAATCGAAACAAAAGGGAAGTTTAACGTAACAAACAAATACGAGACGCCATTGACAATTAAAAAGTATGGTAAGTATGAGAATTAGACTGCTGTTGTATTCAGCGGTAAGCGAAATAATTAATTTTAAAATTGGTATCACGTTTCTTTGGCGAAGCTTTTTTTTTCTCTTTTTTTCTCGTATTATTATTATTATTATTATTATTATTATTGTTATTGTTATTGTTGAATTGCGAGTGCATAGGTGAGTTCCTGGCTAGTAAAACGTTGTTTTACGCTCGTAATATACGAATAGGTCGTTGAAATTACAAGCTGCTTCGAATATCAGATTGCGTTTCGACGATGACATTTCTGTTCTAACTTCCTGAATTCTTATGCCTCCGAATTTATGCCATTGGTCTTTATGAGACCAGGAAGCAAGATTTTTCGTCGAGGTCAACAACGCATTGGTGAATTTGTTTTTTTTTTTTTGATTTCTTTTTCGGAATCAAAAGTCGTCAACACTGTTATATAGTGCTTTGTGTAGGTACGAACCGAGTAAAAGATTCGTATTTTTTGCCCAGCCAAACTGTTGAAATTTAAGCTGGAAGAACAACAAAAAAATAACAAAAATCAACTGCAAGAATGATTAATTATAACGTAAATGCAAAAGAACACCTGTATATTAATGGACGTACTTAGTCTAAAAGAAAGTGCCGATGCACGTTGTACGTTTACGCGCACATGGCTATACATACGTACAAACAGGTTTAGACCCAGCATTTGGGGTTCTCATTCTGACTAAAACAACTGGTTCACAAAATGTTGGTTAAAATCGAGCTGAAGTAGACGTGTTCGAATCCAAGTCGAGCCTACATTTGTTGTAGAACGTGATTATGAAACAATTGTCGACTCTCGATTCGAGTGTAGCCTATATTTTAAAGGTTTTATTTATTTGGAGGCATTTTGACTATTATTTGGCAATTTTTTTGAAATAACATCGATAGTATTCTTGGTTCATACAATTCTGGGAAAACGTGTTGTTATTTTGAGGGAAAGAACAAGTTTCAACGGGAATTTGTATGTTTTTATCGGGTTCGACTATTTTTTCAGAACGTAACGACAAATTTCAGCTGATATACATCTAAAATGTAATTTGCTTGCAAAAGCATGGTTTTTAATCGGTGATTGAGAAACGTTACCTTGTAGGTTTTCTATAGAAAATCTACTTATTAATCTTGGTGCCATGAAACGACCTGAAGGTGGGGGTGGGTACGTTTTTCGTTTCAAAACTCAAGGAAAATTTTGGCACTAAAAACTCAAATTCATCCAATTTTTTGTAGCCGCAGTACAGGTCGTAATTTTTATCCGATTGTCATGAAATTTGGAATCCAGTATTTGTACTGAGCCAAGGACCTAACCCATTGATTTTCGGCTGTACGGTACTTCCGGTAGGGCTATTTTTGTTTTTTTTTTTTGGCTATAAAATTCTCAATTTTCGACCAATAACTACAAAATTTGAAACAAATATTTATTATAATTCTTTATAACTTGCTATAAATTTTGGAGCGGATTTTTAGCACGGTACTTCCGGTAGCATTATTTTCGTCTTATTTTGACTGTAAATTGCCTAATTTTATACCAATAGGTACGTAATTCGGAACAAATATTTATTACGATCTATGAATAACTTTTTAGCGATTAATTAATTTTACAATTTTTGAAAAACTACTTTTTCTAACGGAGCTGCTGCTACATTAGAGTTTTTATGATTTTTTTTTCTTTAGTTAGGTATCTGAAAATTACCATAGCGTTAGTTATTTTTTGTTTCCGTTTCCATCCTTTTGGTTTTTGTTTCCGTTAAGTTTCCTGGTTTTATCGAAATTTTTTATTCAGTTTCTGTTTCAGGTTCCGTTTCTCTTTTCATATAGAAAAAATTTTTCATTTATTTAAAATGTTCTAAATCCTGTTTGAATATATACGATTTTTTTCGATATTTCCGATAAAATATAATATTTTTTCACATTTTTGCTGCAAAATAAATTTTCGATATTTCCGATAAAATATCGATATTTTTTCACATTTTTTCTACAAAATAAAAAATTAATTAGATTGGAAACAGAAACGGAAACGATTCATCATTTGATGTCCGTTATTAGTCTTTAAATTAATTAGTTAATTGTTTCTAATTCGGTTTCCATTTCAGAATTTTTTTTTTTATGTCGGTTTCGAGTGTAAAAGAATATGGTTTCAGTTCCCAAAAAATTCGGTTTCCATTTTCGTTTCCGTTTCTCAATCCCCGTTTTTAATAGCTTCCTACATTTGGTATGGAAAAAAGTGTGAAACTCTTAGCACGTTTGTGATAACAGGTTGTTTTGTTCAGAAAAAAGTGTAACTGTTCCCGGAAGAAGCTGTTCTAGGTATTCAGAAGATTTCGAGAAAAAAAACTTTGGCTCTCAAAAAGTGCCGAGCTTCCTGACCTAACTAGGTGTTCTTAATTATAATGAAAAGTTCTTCTCTAAAGATACGTATAATCGTGTTTGTATCACACCAGTTCCTCAGAACGGAAAGTGGAATATGATGAAAAACTCAAATTCGAGCCAGTGGCGAATTCAGGGTGGAATGGGAAAATTTTCACCCAAACACCAAAAAAAAAATTAAAGTAAAACTACAGAATCTAGATAAAAACTGTCAAAAGTTTGTTGAAAAACTAAAAAAAAGCTGAACTGTGCGAATTTTTTGTCATTTTCCGCCTCAAAATAACACTCTGGATCAGGCACACAAAAAATGCAGTAATGAAATGCCCACGAAACGCATTATGAGCATTATTTCATCGGTATTTAGCAATAAAGAAGTAGGAAAAATACTATGTATAGAAATTAGTACCTACTTACGCACTATCATAGGAACTAGGACTTTGACCTGGTATTGGCAAAATATAAAAATTCAGTGTTGCCCTGCAATATTGAAAAATCACTCTCCTAGCACTAAAATTATTTTTTCCATTCTAATTAACAGTTTTCATCCATTTGCAAATTACAATTAAAAATTTAGCAACACTGAAAAAAAACTGTACGTTTGCACCTATGCCTTGGAGCAAGACTAAGACCAAGATCAGAATCAAAACTAAGAGCATAGGTATTGAAGCATGACCATCTTCAAGGCTAAGACTACCATATGTTCTTTAGTATTAGTCCCCTTTGTGCGTATCCAGCTATTACTAGTAATTAAATGATTGGTAATCACAAATCACTTGGTAATCAGAGATACTGATTGATTTATAAAATTACGCGGGCTATCTTATGTGCAAAATTTGGTTAGACTTTTTACCCAGATGAGGAACGCCTGGACACATTATTCGATATTTTCTTTAATTTCATACCTACCATTTTTGCCAGACGATATCGAAATTTTTTCGTTCTAAGGTCTGTCAGGTGGAGAACATAATTTCGATAGAAGTCTTACAGTAGTAAAGTTCAACAACACTCCACGGATAAAATATACTTTAATTCGCCAGCATCACCTTCGAATGGCAGATGTTTGCCAAACAATTTTACTAAAACTGCGTGTAGCTGTATGGTGGTCGGAAAAACTATAACCAAAAATTAAATACGTCACGCTTTTCTCTTTCGATTTAAAAATGGAAAAATACAATGTAAAAAAAAAGCGATTTAAGCGTTCAATCTCAGAGTCACGTATAGTTTCCGTGAAAGGTAAGGAAATTTTGTGTTTTTTTTTTCTCCGGCTTATTCCCTCCCCTCGAAAACTAACGGGTACCTTTATTTCATGTTTGTGTGTGTGTGTGTGTGGGTGTGTTAGAGTATTTAATATGTATGTGTAAAAACAAGCTATCGTTATGATTGAAAAATTTCCTCAAAGTAGTCGATATCCAAGGGCATCTCACAAAAACTATCCAATTTGGGACAATTATGTAACTGATTATCTCTGATTTTGAATTCATATAAATTGGCGTACAAAATTACACGTAACATTACGGGTACCTACTTATACAGACGGAAAAATAGTTGAATTATATTTTAATAAACATCAAACAGATTTTGACCTTTGATGCGTTTACCTCGACCATTATCTCGAATCCTGAAGATTGATTAAACCTAGCGCCGTCGAAATGAGGAGCAAAAAATAGTAATTAGTAGCGATAAAGTTTATGGCTAATTAAAAACGCAGGGGCATGAAGTGGAGATAAAAAAAACAAACAATAGCACTTTTTTTCTTTTTTTTTTCGAAAACCTGCTGAAAAGAAGAAAATATTTTTTACGTGTATTAAATGATTAGTATACAAGGTGTTTCATACGTATAACAGGTATAGTGTTATCAACAATCGAAGGGGATGCAGAACAAAATAAAATTACGATTATGTACAGCAGTTCGTCTACCATGCAATTCGAAGGGGTTGAGATAATGCAGACTTAATTTGAAAATTTTGTACTAGTATTGGGAGATTTTTATTTCTGATCGACTGAATGTTCTTGTTCGCTGACGTCCAATTTTAGCTTTCCGAGTGTAAGAAAAAAACAAATCCGTATTTTTCTTATTAAGCCAGTCAAATTAGATTTAAAAATGGTGTTTAACTCAGTAAAATCGGGGAAAAGATTTTTCTTCGAAATTCGGTAGTTTCAAATGTCTTTTTGAACGTATTAAAAATCCCCAAAAAAGTGACCTCAGTTTTATCCTTAAAAATTCAATTTTTTTGACCCTCAACAGATTTTTCGTGAATTATTCACTTTCTAATAGTGATATCAAAAAATTGTTTGAAAAAGCAATATATGGTACCTTTATAAAATTTTAAAATTTTCAACAATAAAAGATGTCTTGATATTGTTTTTGTAAGTGTCATATAAAGCTCAGAAAAGACTCAAAAGTTTGAAAATATGGGTACTGAACTGGATGAGGCCTAGTCCTCCCTATACATACATAGATATATACTATACCAATATACTCAGTCAGTTTAATAGACTCACCATATATCAAACACATACAAATAAATAAAATTTTATTTGTGTGTGTGTGTGTGTGTGCGCGCGCGCGCGTGTATGTGTGTATGTTTATTTGCAACACCATAACGACTACTCCATAAAACAAGCGTTAACTTTCTGTGCATATTCGTTTTATTCCAAGGAAGATTTTAAAATAACCTACAAGTTCGCAGCTCTCTTGGGGGCTATGTTCTGAATAAAAAAAATTATTTATATTTTTAAGTCGATATGTGAACGTAGTAAAGAGACGTATTTCAGAATGAATAAAGTATAATTTATACTAATAAATAAACTCCAGAAGACAACTATATTTATTGGGCTTTTCAACGGCAGAAGTGACGAATTAATGATTAAGTTAATTTTACAAAAATCAATTGAATTTAACAGACAAAGATAAAAGATGGTGTGGGGTTGATACTACTTATGGGGAATGCAAAATTCAATTAAAATAAAATATGAATTTGGGTTATCGAGAGTGCGAATTTTCCTTCGACCATACAAAGAGTGATTTCATAGGATAAATTTAACTACGGGTATATGGGAGAAAATCTTGAATTTCTTTATTACTTGAATTAGCCATTCAAAACCAGTACGGATCGAATAAATTATTCAATTTGTTATATTTTTTAATGTTTTATAATAATTTAAAATCAAAAACTCAATTTTTATTATATGTGTATACGTAGTAATTTTATGGAGTTCCAAATAAAGAATACAGTCCATCGAGACAGATTTCTCTCAAGTTAATTTTTACGTGCGGATAGTGTTTTTGTGAGAATTTATTAATTTTAATTAATATTTTATGCAGAAAAATTTCTAACCGATGCAATTAAATTAAGTTTTGTGCATATTTTTACTCATGCGGGGGATTTTTTCCGCTATTTTCTGGCTGAAGTTGATTTTTATAAACAACTTACAATTCTATGACATCGTTTTTTTCTCTTGCCTATCTTTTCGCGGTCAAAGTTGACCTATATACCTAGCGATGCTCTCGTTTTGATGTGACCTCTCGAAAAATTGAGAATTTAATTCAATTTTTCTCCAAAATTTGATGAAAATTTTTCTAATATTTTTAAGGGGTATATAATAACATCGGTAGATATTCTCCTTAGTATTTCGTGGAAACATAAGAAAAAAAAAGGAGTAGGAAGGTACCCAAAGTTTTTAAAATATCTACTGGGTCAGTCAAATTCAATATAAACAAAAATACAACTGCAAGATAAATGACGTCGACGGTTCCATTGCCTCTATCTCATTCTCTGTTGACTGTTGGATTCACCATTAAATTAGAATACATTCAGATCTTTGAGTATACCTCTTAGCGAGGGCTAATTCTCTTAGTTTTGTTTTTCAACATAGGTGTTTCTGGGGAATGATATTACCTAAAATTTATATATATAATATATTTGTTGGGGAATAGACTACTCGTATAAGGTTAGAGGCCTGGCATCTCGACGACATTAGTCACCGCACGGTGATGCGACTAATTTTGTGCACTGCACATTAAACTCATTGTATTTTATTTGTTCTTACTTGAAACTTCATACAAATATGTTGCAGTGTCTGGACCACGATGAATCGATAGTTCACATCTCGGGTGGCTTATCAGTACATATTCCATATTTTATCCTTTGCCATAGCAATAATAAAATACAATGCAATTAGTCATCACACATATGTATGTATTCTTTACATATGTGTGTTTGTGTGTGTGTAACAAGCCAGTAAATAATCTCACAAAATTGGCTACAAAATCGCCAGTTTTCATCGAGGTCTTGACTCCCCCATACTTTGTGTATGATATGTGGTGAACACTCAATAACTGCAGAATACCTTCTGTTGTTGGAATATCTTCCATGATGTAACGTATTCCACAATATTCTTACATAAATTATGTATGTTAATATTAACAGAACATAATTATAGTAATGTGCAACATAATTATTTTTGATACAAATGTATACGGTATCAGTCACCTACTATATTATGTATATGTGCTTGTCATACGTGATTTTTTGCAACACAACCCCCCCCCCCCCAAAAAAAGGAAAACATTTTATAACAACAAATTGTTAAATGTGTACAAAGACAAATGTATAAAGTAATGCATGCACACAACCCAGTCCATAAAGTGAAAAACTATGCGTAAAGACTTTACATTAGGTGTGCATTGTTTCAAAATTGTCTGATTTGTATGTATACTGCCAAGGTGCACCTAATTGTCTACTTTATCGACTGGTGGTGCAAAATAGCATATTATTTGACAAGTGCGTAATGTGGACTATTTTTTTTATCAAGTGTGAAGAATTTGCAGACAAGCCAAAGGCAAGTGCTGCAAACTTGACACTAGTTAAAATAGCCCACACGCACTTGTTGCACACTATACTTTTTGCAACTAATGCTAAAAAAAATTTATAGTCATAAATCCCCCTCTCAATAAAAAAAAAACTTACGAAGGAAATAAATTTTGGAAATTATATTTGAAAAAACACAAAAATGGCAAGTTTTCCATTATTTACCCTTTTTTTATTTATTTATTTTCAAACAGAAGATTAACAGATTATAAGGAATGTAGTTTTAGGTAAATTTCTTTCTCTTTCTAACAGTACTAATCCCAGATTTATAGCTTAAAAAAGGGTTGAGGAATTATTGAGTGAAAGAAGAGCCATTTCTGGATATGAAAAAAAATTTTTTTTCATTAACTTGCATTATTTCGTTTGTTTATTTTCAAATTGTTAAAGACGATTAAAAAATTAAACGAAAACTAAATTCAGGTAAATTTTCTCTTCTTTTTAGAGATACTATTTCCAATTCTCTAGCTTAAATAGCGACTGAGCAATTATTGGGAGAAAGAGGAGAAGTTTCTAGATTCCAAAAAATGGCATATCTCCTATTAATTAGCGTTTTTTTTCGTTTTTGTGGTCAAATAGCTACAGATAATTATAAAATCATATGGAAATTTTTTGAATTTTATCCGCTATCGATCATTACAAATCCCAGCTCTCTAATTTAATTAGAGGTTAAGGAATCATTTAAGACATTTTTTTGAAAATTGAAATGTTGTGTTTGTTTGGAGTGGCAACTTGACGAATACTTTTTCACAAAATAATGTAAATAATAAATCAGAATGTTTATATATTAGAATATTTTACATCCTGTCACGCAGAATTGAGATGCGCAACAGTGTATAAAGTACTTTACACACTCTTGCGCAGGATTTGGATGCGCGAGAGATTGTAAAATTATCGTCTACTTCACAGGCCAAAAATTCGTTCGTCTACATTCGCTATACATGCTTGTAAAACTCGTTATTTTCCGCATGTGTTGCAAAAAAGAAATTTCGTTGTCGAAAATAATATCTGCGTCTGATAGTAACTATGAATAGAAATGTTATGAAAATCAGCCCCTCATAATGTATATACTCAAAGAAGATGGGTAAGCAGTTAATGTATCCTACATGGCACTGTGATTGACCAATTTGAATTCTTGCAACAGGAACCGACGATGACGTCATACGACATAAAATCGATTTGCGCCTGGGAACTTGGTCGACATATATGATATTAAAGAATTTGAACAATACCTATTTTCAAATCATGGATTAGCAACAGCTTTCACCTTTCCTACCAGTGGTGATAAACTTATTGTTCCAAAAATTTTATTTTTCACTGACTGTGTTAAATAAGGCAAGAAAACTGAAATAAATAAAATTTTGTTTTCTATATTTGCATTATATTCTATTAATATTTTACACTGTAAAATTGATGTTGATGTGGAGGGTACAACGGGGTAAAATTTGAATTGGAAAAAATTTTGTTATTCTCTTCTCTAATCCTTAATTTTCCCTCCCCCTCTACGCGTTTCAATTAGTCCACAATTTTGGTCTCGACTTTAGTTAACAAACTGCGAATATGAGGAAATTATCTCAAATATAGCAATTAAAGAAGTGAACATTCCCTTGAAATTAGATCCATACGATTAGATTCATAACATAGTCAGTAAATAATAGGAAACGTCGTCCATGTTTTATCGTAAATGCGACGAACGTTAAAGTTCATTATTCAGAAAGTACAATATTTATTGTTTTACACCAGAAATCTTTGTTATTAAAATGAATGCTATTCGAATAAAGTGATTAACGCTTTTCTTTCTCTTTCTTTTACTGGAGAGAAACAAAATGCAATTAAAATTGACCTCATCGTACTATTTCCATCCGGAATTTTATAAATTCAGGTAATCTGATGGTAATGTGTTTTTTAAAATGGAGGTTGTAAATTTATTTTTGTGTCACTAGAGGGGAAATTTATGAAAATCGAGTGGAAAAATTTAGGTAGATTTAGAAGATCTGTCCTTAGTACTTACTTGGAGTTGTTCGACAAATTTATTTCTATTTACAGATACATTTCAATTGTAGTTACGTGTAATTTTTTTTTAGAACACTGCTATTTATGGATGGATGGACGGATTGACTACTTTTGGTTAGGTACCTCAAAAAAAATTGTTACCTTCGGTAAATCCTCCCCCTCCCTTTAAATAACACGAATAACAAAGTAACTGCAAAATAATATTAGGTATTCTTTCTCAATATTTTATCATCTCTGGTTACAATTTTTTTTTTCATCTCCCTCCACCTTAATTTTTTCATATTGGACCCCACTGATTGTAAATTATAAAAAAATATCGGATTTTCGTATATGAAAACCTGCTAAAAATAAGTATTGATAGAATTTCAAACGAATTTTACAAAAATGTTATATTCTAATCTAAATACCTACGTTCCTTCCGGCAAAGTTTGAAGGAAATTCTTATTTTTAAATTATCTATACACGTTTTTGTAAGTTCTTCAATTTTATTTGCAAAAATGGTTTGAAATTTGAGTAGATACAGCAGAAAAAAAACAACAAATTCCTTCGTTCATTGAATTTCTAGCTATGGCGGTCTGCAAAGAACTGGTATCTACCTACCTACTTGAAAATTTTCATTCATGTTTTCGCACACCTATTTGCCACTCTCTTTAATGAAACTGAAATTGAAATGGCAGCGAAAGAAAATATTAAAACACACATCACCCATATAAATAGGCTAGGTACTTGTTTCTACCGTTATAGTCTCGTAGTAATAGGTACGGCCTAAATCAAGTCGCTGAATCCATCTAGGCATTATCAAATCAACTCTGTTTTTAGAAACAACAATAAACTGACCGACATTTTCTTATTCTTTCTTTTTTAGACGAGCGAAATTTCTATCTAAACCACTTTTTAGCAGGTTTTTAAAAACTAAACCTCACTGAAACGCAAATAATACTTTCGCACGTAGGTATTGTCAGTTATTTACTTTTATTATCACTTTGAATACCTACTGAATAAAAGACTTTCAATTTCGAAATGTCGACCTACCGTATCATTAAATTCTTGTCAGTTGAAACCATTATTAATACCTATAATATGAGTAAGTATAGAAAAAATAAAAAAAAGCTTCAGCATAAAATATGAATTCAATTGGCAATGGGGCAGAATCAGAATGACTGTCCATAATTTATAAAGTTAATCGTGGGAAAAAGAAACGCTGTACAGACATTCTAAGTTATGGGCCTATTTTATACACACAGGGATAACTGAATGACAATTATTTTGTTAGGTCAAAAACAAAAAACAAAGGAAGTGCTTCAGTGACACCGAATTGGTAAAATTATTGAGAGGAAGGTGAAGACGAATTGTGGAAATCTTTTGGTTCTCAATTAACCAAGATATCAGAATTTTCAATTAGCTAATTAAAAAACCAGTATAATATATCAATATAATTATTTACTCAATTATAAAAAATTATTGTAATAAGCTGTACAATTGAAAATATTACTGAAAAATAAAAATAATTCTCATTTGCTTCATTCGCAGATGAAAAATATCAATATATATACCTAGTCCTACAATCCTCGTACTGAAGACTTTTATTCAACAAATTTATTGTAGAAGTTTTTTCTTCGTAAAAAGGTTGGGGACGAACCACTTAAGGCATTTTAGGCCTATTTCAAATAAAAAACTCTTGCGAAGCTTGCTACGCAAGAAGAATTAGTTTTATTTTTTTTTAAATCACCTCTATTACCAAATTCTTCTAATAAAGTACCATATATATATATATATATATATATCTATAGTATTTATATTTCTTGCAAAAAATTACCAATATCATACAAATACGTTGCATGCAATAAAATATACTGATTCAGTATTATGTTTTCAAAATATTTGATAAATAAATTTTATTTTTTGTGTCAGAAATCATTATTTTTTGTGAAATGAAAAACTATTCCAAGTTCTAACTAGCACGGTTTTAGGTAATATTTCGATGGTTCTCTTTCCTGCAGTGACGAGAATTGTGGATTATATATATATATATATATTTATATATATAAAAAACAATTATATGCGAAAAAATCTCCCACATTGCAAAAAGAAGTATATTGCAGTTGTTTACGCTCTGGTTAGGAAAATATTAGCGGGGATTGTAGTGTCCGTGTTTAAATCTGGTGAACGGAAGCGGGTGGGGGTGGGGACAGTTGACCTTTTGCTGAGATCGTGGTGTTTTCAAATTACAACAAGTTATTTTCCCGAAGAAACCTAGAATTAAAATGAATTTTCCAGCACTATTATCAGAAGGGTAAGAGAGGGAAAATCACATTGACTAGCTAATAAGAGAGAACAAATTGACCAATTAAAACAAAATTTGGAAACATGTTAGGTATACTTTAGGTCGATATCTATACCAAATTTTGTGAATATAGCTTGAAAATTACTACTTTTAGAGCCATTAATCTACCAAAAATGCGACAAAATCGCCCCCATCAGACGTACTGTGAGCCCTATCCACACCAAAATAGGTAAATGTTGTCCTTAATCTAAGAAACTGGGATATACCAAATTTCAGGCCTATCGATTGAAAATTTCGACCTGTACGCTGTTCGATAAAAAATGCATATAGACTGACCTATCAGACGGGCCATACGCCCGATCAGGACTAAAAACGATAGGGTTCTTCCTTCAGCAGATTCAAATATGTGTTTCAAATTTCGAAATCATCGATCAAAATTACGCTTGGAAATGGTCTTAACGCAAGAGGGGGTACATATGAAAAAAAATTAATTCTCCAAAATAATGTCAAAATTCTCAGGAGATCATGAAACGAGGAATGTACCCACTCCCACCACTGGATCTGAATATTCGGTTGATTATAATAAGTAGACTACCTACTTAAAGATATAGACCACCTATTTACCGAATAAATTTCAAATGTTTCGTACTTAACTAGAAATTACTGTAATGCAACATTTATATTACTTTTTCACAATTCTAAGAAATAACAATATGATGTAAAATTGAACAAAATATTTCTTAGACCTCAATCACATTTGTTTGCGTTCGCTCTTATCACCTGCGAGTATTGAAAAATTATCCATTAAACTTGACGGATCACTTCAACGCTACATTATTTCAAACCATAAAGTACTTTTCGTTAGTTCTCTAAAATGTTTTATGAAAAAAAAAAACAAAAGCCTACGATCATATACGAGTTTAGAAAACTGAAGGCTGGTTTACGACTCGGAATACGACCAAGTTATATCCACATCGAAGGTTAGTGGAACACTTTTAGACGTGCAAATGAAAACATCCATCGAATTGGATGAAGTCCGAAATTTAAATATCCTTACAATACGTAACTGAAAGTTGGGTACAGGCCAGAGCCTCTCGACATAAGTAATCTTTTTCACCTATCCTTTCGATCCTCATCTTCATATGTAGGCTAATTTCATCTATCCTTTCGATCCTCATCTCCATATATAGGCTAATTTAATTTGATTTAATTTAATTCAATATTTTTTTGTAAAATATATTATTACATATTATAAATTAGAAAATACCCAAAATAAACGAGTACATGATGAGTTCAAATTGTTTCATGAACAAATAAGTCGTAAAATGTGGTACAACTTGAAATAAAATATGGAGAAAACCTAGAATATTTTCTCAATTGGCGCAACTCCATAAAATTAAAATGCGGACATCACGTTTCTGACGCTCTCGTTGATATTTGGACGAAATTTTCAAAGAGAAGAAATAATTTCTGTTGAGAATTGCCAAAAACTAATAAAACAATTAGATTATGAATGTAGAAAAATACTTCCGTCTGACAGAAAATAGGTAAGTGCCTACCCGACGAAGAATAATATTTGAATTTAACTTCGGTCAATACGCTTCATAAAATCAAGACCACTGTTGAGAAGATACCAAAGGAAGGTATAGGCTGGCCAAGAGAAAGAAAATTTTCATTCGAGTTTAGAAATAAAATTTTTTATACTCACATCAAATGTAAGGATCGTGATCATTAAAAATTATTGAGTCAATCAGCAAAAATTTTTTTAAAAGCTTCTTTATTTATGTATACGCTGAAGGTATCAAAAATTTCCATTAATTTCTCTGCACTATGTAATGCGGGAAGTATCTTTCCGCATATTTAAAGCGGAGGACCCTCCATACCATATACTGGGGGAAGTATTATTAAGTAGGCAGGGGCTACAACGATAGTCAGTTTTGAGTCACGAATTCTGAAGATAAAATCCTGTTTTTTCAATATTTTATCATGCGTATACCGACGTACACATGTATTGATATTCCGTTATATCAATATAATTACATCGATATTTATATCAATATCATTTCTCTCAATAAAAGATGATAGAAATATGTGTTTCGCGATTTTCAAAATATTCTTCAGAAAAATAATTTTTAATGATAAAAGAGAAAAGGTAGGTAAGCCTGAACTTTTATCTGGTAAACTTCGGCGAATCGACTGTGGTTAAGTTGACCCCTACAAGGTTTAATTATCATTTTTTACCTCATAAGAGAAAAAATTCAGAAGATAACGTATTTATTTCCCACGTTTTCCAAAACTAATGTTAAATATATTAGATTGTAATTCAGCTCATTTTCAAATAAAGGTAACTATGGATTAATTTATTTGGGAGGGGGGAGAAAGCAAAAGAAATCAATCGTTCTTGTTTGGCGAAAGTGATATGCAAGTACTCAAAATAAAGCAAAATTTTATATTTGTAAATTATCCTCAGCTTCAAAAGGTAGCTGGCATTTAAAATTCGAGTTAGAAAACAGAAAAAAAATTTTAGACCCTTAAATTTGAGCTTATCAAATTTTCTTAAATTTTAATAATTGAAATTGAAAAATATCAGAAGTTTATTATATTCATAGTCTTCATCGTGATAAAATGCCTTCATTAATTTTATATTTTTGTATTAAAAATTTTTAAGCAAAACACTGCTGTCTGAAAATAAGTTACCTATATCAACAATTTTTCAATTTTTTATACATCATATACTCAGAGAAAAATAATGGAGCATTTTATTTTTGAATTTATCCACTGTTTTCGCGTTCAGTTGTTTCTTGCTAATTTTATTATGAGAATAAATTTTAAAAATCTATAGAAGTTTTACAATGTTATTTGCACGAAACATAATTTTTTTGGATACCTTCTATATTTATCGAAAATTAGAAGTAAGATTTACAAAACAATATATACTTGTAGATATACGAAAATTAATTATGCTTCATATAAAATTCAAAATTCGTTCTTCTGTGAGCATAAAACAAGAAACAAAAAACAAAAAACAAAAAAAAATGTCGGAATAATTATTATTTTTATAGATGAATACAAAAGCGTCACTGGAAAATTTCTAATCATCACCTTTAAAAACAGCTAACATTTATAGTCAAAAATGTAGTACCTATAGTACCTATACGATCTAATTGTAGGTATTTACTATAATTTTCCCCACCTTGGTCATTTTTCTGGTTTTTGATGAGTATGTTTTTATGAAGAACTTATTTGATTTTTTTCGTTTATATCTTGATTAGTTGATGCCATGATAATTCAATACCGATATTATTTACCAGTTAGGCGAACGAAATCAGTTTTCAAATGGATCAGAATTGAGAAATTTTGTTGGAAAAAAGTTTCAAAATTCCATGTAAAATCGTGTAACACTTATTTATGAAAATTTCTAGCATTAAAATATTTCAATCAGACACCCCCTAAAGTTAGCCATTCAAAGAACTATCGAAATCTATTTCATTTTTTTAATCATCACGAGCTTTAAACTCGATTATTATATAGGCTGCCAACATCTAACATTTTTTTTCCCCATAAAAATATCTACTTTTGAATGTATATCATCAAATTTCATTAATGGTAAGAAAAATATGTAGATATTGATGAGGGAAAACAAAGTTATCTAATACAACAGTCATACTTACCAAAAATATTCCACTTGATGAGTTTTGTTTTTGTCACGGATTTGATGTTTGAATTTACAATGACAATATTAGGTATATCAGCAATGTTAAACCAGGCTAATTATTGAAAACAATAAAAAAATCATTAATGGTAGATACCTGATTACTCCGACGACGAATGTCAAATAGATTTGAGGCATCGCTGATCACAGAGCACAGACACGACCGCTATCTGCGATGCTTCTGCTTTTTTCTATAATGCACTTTTCTTTTTCTTCAATTTTTTTAGCCAACCGCGTTTTCGTGGGCAAAAAAAACAACAAAAAACCGCTGCTAATTTCGGGTATTTTCAGTTCTTTTTGTGAACGATTTCATACGTAGCCAAAAAATTTTTACCCCAAACATTTTTAAAAACACAAGAAAGACTAATGTCGTCATGGCCCAACAGAACAGATAATTTCGCAGAGGCTTGTTATCTTATTTAGCCGAAAGTACGTGCGTCACGACTGCGTACAGAAAAATGTTTATTAAGGCTCCAAAACGGAACGTAAATCGTGGGTAAACAACGAAAAACCGATTTTGTGGAATATATGAGCAATTGTGTATAATACGAGGATGAACACATCAAACATAAAACAAAAAGAAAATGATGAAAGTTCGTTTGAAAAAGAACAAAAACCACCCACAACAGACGTTTTTGCGTAAATTGTAAATTCACTTTTAGTCGAACAGTGTCTTCTCAAGTCTTCTTTTATTTAAAACATGCGATGGGCCAAAAATTTAACCAACCAAAATTTACAAAGCTACACAGGCGCCAAGATTCCCAAAAATGCAGACAAAAACTACTCGAATGACCCATAAACAATTGTTCGTTCGACGCCAGAAGTTATCACAATTAGGTATAATTAATTAATCGATAATAAAAAGATTTTGAAAATCATTATAAAAAACAAAGAATAATTTACTGGTAAATAGAAAAATTAAAAAAACATAAATGTTTCTAAAAACGCTTTGATTTTGAAGTGCAATAAAAATTAAACAATACCGTTAAAAAGTGATAAAATTCTAAAAACTAATCTATTTTTAATGCGCCAAAAAATATAAAATAATAGAGTTAATATTGAATTGGTTTTCTTCGTATGTATGTTAGGTTATATTAATAACTAAATACGGGTGAACGTCAGGTCATTTAATCAACTTGTACGTTCAACTTGAAAATTAGTCAATGAACATAATGTTCACCCAGAATAATGGCTTGGGGCAGTAATTAAAAATTTGTTCAATATAGATATAACTTAATAAGCATCTCAGCATGTTTTAATTTGTCTTATTTTAACACCAATATGTTTCTTTCATTTCATTTGAACTTTGTAGGAATTTACTTTTATTATTAGGTATCCTGTAAAATTTTTAATTATTGCACTACGCTTTTATTCTGGGTGAACATTATATTCATTGACTAATTTTCAAGTTGAACGTCAAATTGGTTAAATGACTTAACGTTCACTTGGTATTTAGTTATTAATATAACCTAACACACATGTAAAGATAACCAATTCAATATTAACTCAATTACTTTATATTTTTTCGTGCATTAAAAACAGATTAATTTTTGGAATTTTATCACTTTTTAAAGCTATTGTTTAATTTTTATTGCAATTCAAAATAAAACGGTTTTTAAAAACATTTATGCTTTTTAAATTTTTTTATTTACCAGTAAATTACTTTTTAATGTGTTTTTTATAATGATTTTTAAAATTTTTTTATTTTTAAATGACCTTTTTTTTTTATTTTTAAATTACTCTGTGAAATTCTGAAGAAAAAATACGAATGATTGATCCCCCTAATCCCCGCGGCTACACCATTGAATTTTACATAGTAATACTTTCTTCATTTGATTTTATTAGCTGTATTCGACATGTTAAAAAATTATAGCATTAAAACATTTTTGGGTGCTATTCCTTTAATGTTGATGTCACTTGCGCTTCTTATTGGTGCTTGTGGTCAACATTAACGGAATATCACCACGAAAAGTTTATATTGTCACATATTTTGTCAGGTCGAACATAATCTCATAGCAGGAGTGGGCAGTCGAACTTTTTGAATCACGGATCCTTTTTATGATAAGTGATTTGGACTCGCGTCTTTTTTTTTCTGGATGATCTACGATTAGTGATTCGAATAATTTTCTAGGCAAAGATTCCAAGTATCATTTTCTCATGATTTGTTCTGCTAGATTCGATAAAAAAATATAGAGACTGAAAATAAAATGGAACAGAACTACGACCTTGATTTGAAATTCGTATTTACTCATATTACTAGTGTTAAAATAAGAAAAATTCGTCAACAAAATCATGAAATACCTTGAAATTTGTATGAGATTGGTGAAAAACCTTTTTTTTTTAATTTTGCCCAACTCTGACAGGATCTGCCTGAAGAACTTGGGCTGATTTTTTTTCTCCATAGGAGAACCGCGATACGAATCCGAATTCTTTCTTAGTAAATTAGTATAAGTGATTTGTGATCCGAACTCGAATCACTTTTTGAAAAATTTTCAAAAATTTTCTCGTTTCGTTTCTTTAAAATTTCCTAGCAAATACCTATACGAATAAAATTATCGATATTTATCAAATATTAAAAAAAAAAATTATTCAGAAATATTATGTAGGGACTCACATTGTATGAAGTATAGGAGCTTGGACCCTCGATGACAGTTGCCACAGCAAGGCAGGCTAATATTTGTCTCAATGATGTTAAATTAAATGCACGAATTACTTTACTTGCACATACATGCAAATAATGTATGAGTACTGAATCGTGACCAATCTCAATAATACGATGATGTCACAATTCCATACACAAACTGGTCCATCATTTCTTATCACCATAAGAAATGACGCACTGGGCCATTCACACAAACATACGTAATCACTACATATGTGTGTTGGTGTGTGTGTAAATAAGCCCGTATATAAACCATCCAAACTGGCTATAAAATTGCCAGTGTTTGCCAAGTTTTGGCTTACCCATATGTTTACATATGAAGTGGTTGAACATGCAATATCTGTAAATTACCTTCTTGTGAGAATATCTTTTCACTACAAGGTATTCCACATATTAATATTTCGACAATTCATTTTACCAAGCAGCCAGCGAGTGATACCAACATTCCCAGCCAACAAGCTAAATAAAAGCCTTTAAAAATAGCTAAAATTAGGAGTATCAGATCCGAGCTTTAATGAGAATTTGTACAAAAATGGATAAAAGCTATGCAATCCTAACTTATCGTGAAATTACTTTAAAACTGGTTTCAAAATTTGACTGGACAGACAGACAGACAGACAGACAGACAGAGACAAAAAATCAAGTTAATGAAAACGTGGTAAAAGCTCTGGTTCTCAAAAAATATGGAACTCTCTGACTCGACTTTATGTGTAGCTTCTGATTTCAAAATTTTTTGTCTCAAGATATGATATGGTTTGTGAACATTTTCATTAATTTCATTCTTATCAATGAAGTTGTTTTAAATTATTCTATTCGGAGATGTTGACTGTGGTGTTTTTGATCCAGGGATTCGAATTAGTGACACTCACATCTTGCCTGTCCCTCATCTTACTGTCAGAATGTGAGATGAAATGTGGCAAAACCTAATAATAGCAGTGTGTGCCAACAGAAAGTGCCATACCTAACTCTTAACCATGTTGTGGTCACCAGTTTGTAGGTCTGGCTTACAATGTTTTCTGCATATACAGCAGTACTTACAGGTATGTTATAAATTAAGCTGAACAAGGTCATATGTATAGTCACGAATCAAAAATTTTTTTATCATCCTATACGCCTATGAAGAGTAAAAGGAAAAACATACATGTTTAACAAGCGGAGGCGTATTTAGTTATTTTTGTTTATGGGCAGGCTATTGGGGCTTATGAAAATTTTTTGGGGCCAGAGTATAATGAGAAAAATCTTTTATTTGACTTATGCTGGCCATTTATTATCCGGTATAATTTGAATTTTTCTTATCAGTTCTCTTGGGGGCAGTGAAGACACAAATTTTATAAGGTGGGAGGAGGACATGGTCCCTCCAGGACACCCATAAATCCGTCACTGTCGATCTGTGTGTCTATAACACAATTTAATACCACTAACATGAGTGTCGCCACAATCATTACACTATAAATAAACTAGTTGAATTAATTTTAGATTGAAGTTATCTTAGTTACCAACCTATTTAGGAGTAAAAATTTGAAAAAATATTTCTTATTTTTCAAAATTACTTTATGATTTTTATTTTTGTGCTTTCTGATTTCTGAGGGTCCCTTTTTGCCACAAAATTCATAAAATAACTAATTTTTTTTCTTGAAAAATACCTCTAGTATCTCCGGATATCTCACTAAGTGGATAATTTCTACAAAGAATTTGCCATAAAAATAAAAGATAAGGAAAAGATACGCTTTTATAAACGTTTTTTCATTAAAACACCAACCCACTGATTTATTTTATTTCAGAAAAAAGAATAGTAGCTTCATTCGATACGAAAAAAAAAGGTTGAACTAAAAGTTTTAAGGATGGGTTCAGTTCTTTTAAAGGTTAGTTCTCAGTTTCATTTCACAATTTTGTAAAGGTTCCAATTTTGTGAAGTGAATGAACTTAAAAATACTTATATTTCAAACAGAACATTTAGACCAATTTATGAGGGGCATATAATACAATCGCTAACGCACATTTTGGTCTCAACTTACACTCCTTTACATCTCACACCTCTACGAACCAACACTTTATTCTTCCTCATACGCGGTAACACTGATACCTACGATCTCGTATACATTATGACTCGAACTCTGTACTTGTTTCATTCCAAATAAATTATTGTTCATTACACATCATCGAATTTGTATAAGCCGTCGTTTATTTATTTCTACGTCGTCTGCGATACCTACTTTGTTCTCAAACATCTATAATTTTGAAAAAAAAAAAAAAAAAACTTTTTGACAAAACTTACCTATTTACCGCATCGTGGCAGGATATTTCGCCTTTTTTTGAAAAAAACAATTTTTGTTTTCAATTCTACCTGCTGGCAAATCGCACAACTTCTTCAAATTTCTAGTTCTACACTCTTCTAAATCGAACTACGAATTAAACAAAAGTGCAAGTTCTGCACTTTTTGCAGACCGATGAACTTTCTGTACATTCGTAAGGAACGAATTTACGATGTTTTTTCTTAGAAATTAGTCTGCATTAGCTAAAAATATCGGCTCTTATTTAACCAATTCTGCATCTTATTAAAAATGAAAGAAGTACCTAAATTCAAAGTTAATAAGTTCAAAAAAAAAAAAAAAACCCCTTCAATAAATACTTTACCACGAGAGAATTGTTTTCTCGGAACTAAATGTTTAAGATCCAAACGAAAAAGCGAAGGATTAATTTTTGTTTGATTTACTCCTCCTTCTTTTAGAACTTTTTTTTTTTTTTAGTAATTGAGTTGGTTATCTTTTGTAGATTCAAAGACGAATGAGAAGAATTCAGTCTAGATCGTGCGTTAGACCAGTTATGGCGCCAGAAAAATACTAACTTCTCCTCACACTTGGATTAGATAGAAAGAATGAATATTTTACACAGATATTTACACAAATGATTCTTTTGTAACTTGTGACTGACAACGATGCAAATTAAGGTGACGTAATTACACGAAACAAAGTAAATTTATTACAAGTCTCGTATTATTTTTATATACCTACCTGTATATATATATATATATATATATATTTAGTTTTTTTTTCTCAGACATGGTATAGGATTAAAATTAGAAGAAAAAAAAAAGAAGCACCACTGACACGCATGAATCGAGGTAATAAAATTTTCTCCATAAAGATACCAATTTCGAATCAGTTTACGTGGCGGAAAAAATTATTGTGGATCTACAGTTCCGCAATTTCTGAAAATCGTTTTCCTCATTGTCGTCGTCGTCGATATTAAAATAGGCTGCATAAAAATTTTGAGAACCCGGACATGTATTTGTACACGGTATTTATTTTCAAATAATTTTAAAACAAAAGCCAATATTTTAAAAATTATATTGTCTGTAAAACTGACGGCTAATGCACAAATTACGACCGAACGACCTGGCCGCAGTGTGCTCGATAACGTACACCACTAACTGCACAATTATACACATTTTACACGATTTAGGATCACGAATTGTTGAAAATGCGTTAAAATTAATGAATTTTCTACATAATTATCATTTCTGAGAAGTTGTCGTTCTTCCACATAAAGTACGAAATCGATGTACATAATGTGTGACGTACCTACAAAATAAGAGTTTGCTTTAGGCGACGTATGGTTGAGCTTCTATAATGACTTTGTTCGGAGGCACCATTAGTAAACCTATCATAGTTTGGTCCTGCCACATCGTCATATAAAATTTTGCACGAGTAATTAGGTTAAAAAATTTTCTTCTTTGACTTAAGTAGAAAAAAAAAAAATTCACAGGTTTCACATTTTGTCAGAACGACTGAAGGGCATTAAAAATGAATAAAATTTAAAACAATTTAAAAATCGTTCATTTTTTTTTTTTTTTTTTGTATTTCGTCGGCCTCTTGGCAGAATTTACTGTCACATTTTTCAAATTGTCCAGGAGAGCAAAAACAAAATTTCAATTGTTTCTAATAAATTAAGTTTTAAGGTAAGAGTCAAGTAAACTTCACCAAGTCCATGAAGAATTACATGCAGTTATGTGATACTTACTTCTACCACCCAAAAAAAGTGGTTTTTGGGACTTTGTGAATTTATTGTTGCAGTCAGCATTTAGCAGCTGACTGTTTCTATTTGGATTTAGAGAGTACTATCATTTGAAGGTATCGTGAACGATGGAGTCGTACACGATTTGATAATGATAATGTGCAACAATATCGTTATCTCACTGATGTCACAGACCACATCAATGACGTCAGTAGAACAGACCTATAGAAACGTTACAGGTTTACTCACTCACAGACAAGACAGAAAATATGTTACGAGAGTTAACGACGAATATCACTGTTCAATGGCAACATATGGAGTAACCATGTTGTCTCTATTAATTATCTCACTATAGAAAGATATATTTTTTCTTGATTGTTTGATATAAAAAACGCATTTTTGGAAAATATCTGCCAAGAAGCCGACAATTTGCTCCGTTGACAACGAAACAATGTTACCACCTCCGCTTTATTTTTCATTACCATTCTCTCTTTCCAATTTTTTTATTATTGTTATCTACACCTTCTCTTACAATTCACGCATAAAAAATTGGTAAAAATTGGGTGGCGAACACTTTTTCAAAACTTGAGAAGCATTTTCAATGCTAAAAAATTCTAGTCATTGAAACAAAAATAAAAAACTCTAGCACAGCGATACTTTGCTAGAAAATACAGTTTGCCAATTTTTATCTGTAATTTTTAAAAAAATCTGAATTCCAATTACTTGAAAAAATTGTAAAATAATATCGATAACATCGATATTTGTATCGATAGTCATCGATATCTATAGAGGATGAGGACCAGTGGAGACACACGAAAGAAGGTTTTACACGAAGTTGCGTCCAAGAAGCGAGTGTATTTTAAGACAGTTACATAATTTAAATAAGAGTACAGTTTGAGTGAGATAAACAAATGTATACGGAGATGGACGAGTGAGTGGCGGAGGTGGCAATACAGTGTAGCCGTGAACATATACATAAATTATGTATAAAGGTAATTGTGTGTTCGCAGGAGTGAGAGGGGAGAAGGATTAGTGGTCTCAACAATATCTGACAAACATATCGATATTTCTATATTTTATTGTTAGTTTCAAGTAAAGAAATTACAAAAAACTATTGGTACCTAGTTATCCATGATTATTGAGACCACCAATCCTTCTCCCTTCTCACTCCTGCAAACACACGACAACCTTTATAATATATTTTTATATCTTTGTTCGCGGCTACACTGTAACACTATTCCATTGCTCACTCGTCCATCTCCGTACATCATGGTTTATCTCATTTAATCTGTACTTACACTCATCATACACGATTGATGTAAAATACACACGTTTCTGAGATGTTACTTTGGTTAATTCTTTTTTTCACCTTACAAAACTTCTAATTACCTATGCCACAGAATTTAAAGGCAGGAGATTTTGTCTGTCAGGAACACAGATCCGTCAATTTTACTTGAAATCATTAATTGTCAGTTGGGCTTTGGTTATGTGGCTATTTTATCCAGCATCTGGAGTATATATAATTATAAGATATCAAACTGAGAAAGGGGGATGATCGGGACCCCGAGGCCAATGGTCTATTAGCATGAATTTTTCAATCATCTAGGTACTGGAGCACCAACGGAATCGAACCGAATACACCGCCATTTTGGGTCGTGAATATGACAGCGGAGGTTGGTCTCAAATTCGCAAACTTCCGATCGCAAATCCGAGCACATTATCTCTACGCCACGCAGACCCCACAGTTCATTCCTAGAACTTATAGTTTTATCCCAAATTCACGCATAGAACAACATTAAAAATTATTTAAGAAATTTTGATTAAGGTAGGTAAACGAAAAGAAAAAAAAAATTTTATTAACAAGAAACAGGAGGAATTCCCCCAAAGCCAAAAAAATTTGAAAATAAAAGAGAAAAAATGAAATTATGACGCAAAGTCCAAATAGAAACCGTTCGAATTTGTGGAAGAGCAAAGAAAAAACCTCTCAACTCCACAAAATTATTGGTATGCCTTCCCCTAAAAAAAAATGACGTTCTTGATCCGCTGCTACTCTAAAGCCAAGTGGGGGGAAAAGAATCACAAAAAATGGTCTTTATAAATTTGGTGGTATAATATCTTAAATCGTTGAGGAGTTACTGAAATTTGATTATGAAAAAGTTGCTCTGTACAGTATAGCTTATTATATGGTTAAAGGATTTAGGCGCCTACTCAGTACGACGTGTTTTTTGTTTAAATACTTTAGCATCGACGAATAAAATATACGTCAGTGGCGTAGTGAAATTAAGGTTCTGGGGAGGGTTTTCAACAACCCGCATCCCCAAAAAAATGAGCATTTGTTTACAGCGTACAGGCCTGATAAGCAAATATCGAGACAGGACAGGCCAAAACCAATTTTGATATACTTACTTCGTAGAATGTCGCCAAGAATTTAGAAAAACTTGTTATTTGTTCTTTTTGAGTATCACAATTTCGGGACTGACGGTGTAATAATTTACGGATGGTTAGCCATTACTGAGGGAAGAAGTAACGATTTTTTTTTGGATAGAGGGAGGGTCGAATAACCAAATCCTCCATCTCGTCGTTACGCCACTGAAATACGTTTGTGTTACTGCACATGAAATTAGATCAATTTACAAATTTTACAAAGGGTTAAATATTATTTTGGTTGTTTTTACTTCGTATAAAAGTATAGTAACCGCACTCTGTTTCCCTCTGTTGTTATTTGTCATTAGCTCATTTCGAAATTTTCCATTTCAACAATCAGTCTTTAGAAATAGTTTTCTCGTTATGAGAATCTACAAATATTTATACTGTATAAAAAGGGTCCACTTCGTAGACCCAAGATTATGGTATTCGTTGAAAGTCATAAGTACCAGGTAGGTACTGATAACGTCTAGACTGGAAAAATAATGCAGCCCAGAGCTGAATCATTGTTCATCCAAATAATAACGTAAGGAAAAAAAGAAAAAAAAAAGAGAAAAATTATACTTTCTAAAAACAGCACGAAGAGAGAACCACAAAGAAAAACCACAAAAAACAAAAACGACTTTCAACGTATAATTATGCGTCGATGATTTTAAGGGTACTATACTTACTATTTATAATGCAAAATTTTTCGGCTGATTTCAGTTAGTAGATAATACCCAATTGGTCTTGGATGACATTCATTCAACACCACATTGGCTTCGGTTCAAAACAGTACCTACTCGAAATGAAATCATCCGAATAAAATTTTAATAGCATAAAGTCCAAAGGTATAAGAAATTCTTTTAATACCTACGCAGAAAGCTGAAGCTACCCGTTCATTTTGCCCATTGATTACGAATTTACGTAAAAATGTCGAAATTACGTAAATGATTTTGAAGAAAAACTAAAAACATATAAGAGATATTTTGCAAACTACTTATTAGCTAGATTACTGAGAATTTTTGAATTTTGTGTTTATGATTAAGTTACCGATTAATTTAGAGAAACATTGTCAAAAGAATAATAAATTTTTTTTTTTTATTGAGAAAAATAGCACGTAATTTTCACAAAAATGATACGAATAGAAAATATAGGAAGATTTTTATCATCGACAAGTGGACGACACGTGAATACGTTGTTCATTCACTCCATTCACTCCTCGTTGTAGACAGAACTATTCTTGATAGCGAGGTTAAAAAATTTGAATGCAGCAAATTTTCCAAACACTTTTTAAGTAGGTTCTCTACGAAAATTTACTTATTAATCTTGTGTTCATGGTAGACCCAGGGGTTGAGAGTAAGTACGTTTTTCGTTTCATGACCTAAGGAACATTTTTGCACCGTTTTTGAAAATTCATATGTATTTATATGTATATGTATGTATGTATGTATGTATGTATGTATATATGCATATATATATGTATGTATGTTCAGTTCTTGTTAACACGATACAAGGAGTAATTTTTGTTTGATGGTCACAAAATTTGGACCAAACATTCATATTAAGTTGAGATTGAGACCATTTGAATTTGGGGAAAATTGGTTTCACGGTAAGTCAGGGATGGACGATTATGTTGCAGGTTTGGCAGTTTTATGGCTCTAAAAAACACAATTTCGAAGCAATAGTCACGAAATTTGGTATAGACATTGATTTAAACCTATTCTAATACCTTCCCAAGTTTGGTTGCGATTGGTTTCATGGTTCATGCCCTGCGGCTGTTGGAGTGGCTAATTTTTGATGTTGACTCACCAAAACTTGCAATTCTTATCCAATAGTCACGAAATTCGGTAAAGAAATAATAGCAAACCCTACCAATTTTGGTTTTAGTTGGTCAGTTTGTTCCCAAGTTATAAATCATTCAGTGTGATTTTCTCTATTTTACTCTTCAGATAACAGCCCTGAAAAATCCATTTTTCAAGCTTGAAACGGAAAAATTTTTTTTTTAGTCTCAGAAAAACAAAATTACTTCAAAAAGTCAATTTCGTCCATCCGTCCATCCCAGTTGTTTTGCAGATTCGAACCCTAAACCCCTGAATTACTGGAGAATATTTTTTCTTTAATTTTGTACTCAAATGAGGATATCAGCTATAAATTCCTCTTCTTTACAAATAACAAAATACAAACTTGAATTATGAAAATATGATTTTTCTGATTATAGCAATAAAGTAGGTACATATTATTTTGTTTTTTGACTCTCTAATAAATTCTTTTGCGACATCAGTGATTGAATCTATTTTAATCTTGAACAAAGAAAATGGTCACCTATTTCATTACCCTTTTCTTTGCATAAATCATCATTCCTATGGTTAAAATTTTTAATTGGACGAATTATTCGAATGACAACAAATAGCTAGCTACTCGAGTATTATCTAAAATAATGCTACTAATAAATTCGTTTCTTTTTTCATAAAAAAGATCGCAGAATGTTTTAAACGTTCATTTTTGTTTATTTTTCATAACGAAAGTTTCACAAAATACAACGTGTAAATTTTTTTGCATTCGCACCATCATCGCCACAGATATATGGACAGATGCTGCACGAAAAATCAATATAACCGAAACTCACTAATTAGAGACGACTTTTACCCTACGTAAAAAGCGATTGGCGTCCAGTTATACGATAATTAACTGATGACTAATCAAGTTGGTAACCTCAAAGTAAAAAGTTTTTTCCACTCGACTGCCCTTAAAGCGAAGATCTTATTAATCAATCACCTAGAACACAAACACAAATGTTACAAACGCAGCCATTGTAAAACACAAAACATACGTCTTGTTAAAACAACCGCAAAATATTTTTTAGTACCTATATACTTATTTTAAAGAACTGCAGCTTATAAATCAATACAAGTATTGTTAACTGAACTGTATTCAATTTTTTGTTGTTATTACGAATCAGGGTGATTGTCAAAGTTCTCTGAAAATAACGTATCTTACCCAAGGACGTGGATAAGAAAGGCTATTAAAAGTTTGGACCTACCGTAGTATAGAAAAAAAAGCTTTAAATTGAAAAATATCGTGTTTTTGTCAATTTTGTATTACGGAGGGGTCAGAACCGACCAATGAGAATTTATGGATTTGCCCCTTAAGACGGAGCTATCTAGGCCTTTGATCTTACTCTACTTTGAGAAAAATTTTACAATGATTTCCCCCTTAGACGCGTATAGATAGTCAAGCTCAACCTCATTCCCCCACTTAAAAAATAAATGATTAAAATTTGAAGCTCTGTAACAAAGCAAACGAAATGAAAATTACCTTCGTACATCAGGTTACCTAATTTTTCCTTCATAAATAAAATAAAAACCGTAGAAATAATGAAATATTCGAAAGTTAATTTTAATTTTTTTTTTTTTTTTGATAGCTAACGATAAGTAGTACAGCCACTTTTTTACAACTCCCATATATTTTATTAGAAATTCCAAAACTAATAATTTTTTTCATTCATCACACGCTGAAAGAAAATATAATCGTGTTCTTGTTGTGTAAAAAAGACAGATCAAATTTTCAATCATTTCTTACCAATACTGTAGCTAAAGTATATGGTAGAGTTTACACGGTAGGTCGTTTGGGTTTTAGGCGCATATAAAATCTATATTAAAACCTCCTTAGAATTGGTATAAGTGTCATATGAAAAATTCATAACCGTTAAATCACCCCAAGGAGTGTTAAAAATAAATTCACCTATAAGCCTATTAATGTATAGCCAATGAAATTTAATTCAGCAATTGAGGCCGTGCATATGAAAATGGATTAAGTGACGTTTGGGCTCTTTTCGGTTCATTCAGCGGAATGATTTTCTAAAACCTTGTTAATTGCTGTCTATTAAATTAGTTCCACTACTTCCACTTCAAGGTGGAAAACTATGTTCTTTTTTAATAATTTCAGGGTTCTGTGGTTTAATTTTTTTTTTTTTTTAAACATTGAATTTGGTTCTTACATGGGTTAATATTTTGATTTTATGTGAAAATATTGTAAAATGCCGCAGCCTAAAAGATTATTTTTAACCGACTTCCAAAAAAAAGGAGGCGGTTATTAATTATTCGATACGTATATTATATATATATTTTTTTTTTATGTTTGTTCCAGCATAATTTCTTAACCTGGGCACCGATTTTGATGAACTTTTTTTTTGAAATTATATTTTTTCGAAGTTTGCAATTTTTCGAATAAATTTTATATGAGAATGTGTCCAATGATTTTTCTATTCAATATTTTTTAAATCGGTGTGATAAAAGCATTATCCGTGATGTGAAATTAAGAGATTAGAAAGCATTTTTAAACACAAATTTTTCGTGCAAATAAAAAGGACCTATAATTGTAATGAACTTTGAAATGACTCAAAAATAGATAAAATTAGAAAACTATGCCATAAAAACTGATTTAGAAAATAGATATCATACCGTTTTTACCAACCTATTGAAAATGACATCAAACTCAAACTTTCTCGAACTCATTTTTCTTACTTAGGTTCTTTTTATATATGCACTACCTTTATTTTGAAAGTTTCCGTTTTATTCTGTTGAATTTTTGAAAAATTCTTAAAATGGAAATCATTTGAAGCAATCCAACTTCGACCAACGTACTCTATGAACGGATGTAATAACTCTGTTCTTTATGGAAAAAGTACAAAACTTTTAGAAGTTTCCCATGATGTGAGTATTCTATTTAGTGAAGTGTGAAACTAGTTCTCCCAACAGACTGTTCTAGGATCTTTTTTCATATTCACTGACTTACGGACACATGAGGTACAACTGCAGCAATACGGAAGTGATGCAACACTGAAAATTCATTCTCTTAACTTTAAAATTATTTTTTCCTTTCAAATTAACAGTTTTACACTTATTTATTAATTAAAATTACAAAATTTGTTAACATTGAAAAAAAAAAGTCGGCGCGTACCTATACCTTTTAGGATTCAGTAATATATTCTCATTCTTAACAGTGGTGATGGGCAAAATTGTTTATTTTTGCAACCTGGTTCACCTGCTCCTGGTTTTTTAATCTGCTCCCGGCTCCGAAACTACTCCGATCATATTTAAAATGAAAATCATTGAATCAAAAATGAGTGTAATCCTAACCACGTTGGATTGAGCAGTATCTGTTATTAATATTCATGCTATGAAGAAGTAGTATCCCTTATTCTCCGCAATACAACTAAAGTTATCAACAGAATTTGGGTGAGAATTGAGACATCCAGGTGTGTAATATGTTGACAAATGATTCCATGAAGATTTGGCTTAATTCATACGTTTTGTTTTCAAATATTGCTGAAATTCCATCATTTTCTATTCCATGCAATGAAAGTTATCGAGAGAAAATATGAGAGAACTATTAATTACAGAAAGCTGAAATTTTTATGAGATATTGTACTTAGTTTATTATTTCGAAATTATGTGAAAATTTTAGCTCTCTACAACTAACAGTTCTCTCATAATTCCTCTCGATATCTTTCATTATATGGAATACCTATGCAAATAATGTGACCTAAATCTAGTTGCACAATTTCAGCGATATTTCGAGAACCAAGGGTACGATTTTAGCCACATTTTCATCGGATACTTAGTTAACATAATTTCGATATCTTTGAAAAATTTCAGCTCAATCTTATCGTCGGTTGCCAAGATATTGCTAAAATTCTGTTCACATTGAGCGATTAAAATGATAAGGATTCAGTCTCGTTGAGGAGTTGGCGGAATGTCAGCAATATTTCGAAAATGAAATGTGCGATTGAGCTGAAATTTTCACAGAATTTCAAACTAACATACTACAGCAAGTCATAAAAATTTCAGCTCTCCACATCCAACATTTCTCTCGTGATTCCTCACGTTATCTTTGATTGTATGAGATATGTCAATGGCAAATAATACGAACTGAACTCAATTTAAGCTGCTGATAATAAAAACCAGTGTCAGAAAAAACTGAAAAAAATTTGTTTTGGTCTTTGAAGCATCGGAGCAGAAAGGAGTAAGGTAAACCTGCCTATAAGTACGCACTTACAATTTCTTATATCTGACAACACTGATATGTAAAATGGATGATACCACCACCTACTATACCACAATCCTCGGTAGTGTACAAAAAATTGCGTTTATTGATAAGAAACTCCGCACTCTACAGATTGACAAAGTTTTTTTTGTTCTCAGTTTTAAAAAATGATACATTTAAAAAATTTCAAATTCTTTGTTAATGGCAAATGCAAATAGTTAAATGTAAGTATGTATATAGCATTAGATTCATTATTCCCTCTAGTTTACAAATCCCCTTAGCAAATTTTGAAATTTTACATTCTTTAATGAGTAATAAATTAATATTTTAGAATTGTGAAAAGTGCCTATAAGTAAGCATATTAAACTTCCTATAAGTACGCACTTGTTTTCTATTAAAAATAGTGTTCTGTTTCATTTACTTTTCTGGAAACAGCATGGATGTTAAGTGGAAATTGGTGTTTGATCCTCATAAATTTGCTAGAATGAAAAAATAAGTTAATGAGGGTGGCAGCATTTGCGGTGCTGCTAAGAAATTTGGAATGAATGAATGTACATTTTGTAAACATTTAAAACTAGCGCCAGTGAGTTAAATTTACTAAATTTATTACATATTGTATCTTTATTAATTGAGAAATGTGATTTCATTCTAAATGTTTTCAGAAATGCACATATTTTTAGGTAGGGTTCTGCATACTCATAGGAAGGAGGTGTCCTAAAAGTACGCATTTCATAACTTGTGTTTGTGTGTGCATTCTGGACTAGTGGTGGGGGTAAATTCAAAAATAAGTATGTTGTGTTATACATGAAGGTAATAAGTATATTAGGTATAAATTTGATGTGGTTTGGTGTTTTTCTCTAGAAGCTACAGCCTCAAAACCATTAGGTGCGTACTTATAGGCAGGTTTACCTTAAGGAGCAGACTTTATCACCCCGGAGCAGTTTCGGTAACTAGCTCTTGTAAAAAACCTGGTTCTTCAAACCACACTGTTCCAGAGCAGCCCATCCCTACTTAACAGTATTGGTGAAGAACCTAGGTATAGAGCTTAGTTTCGCTGTTTTTTTTTTGTTTTTTTTTTTTTCTGCCATAAAGAACAAAGCTTTATACAGGCGCCACAAGATCACGTGTTGCACAAATTTATCATTTTAATTTTTCATCGTTCTCTCTAGCGTCTGTTGTCTGTTGCATCCTCGCGCAGAGACGGAGGAAAAAAAAAACCATTATCTCGTAAAGTTATTTAATACCCATCTTGCACATCTTTGATAGCTGCGGATGGTGCATCTGTGTTGCGGCTTTTACCGTAATTAACGCGAACGTACGATTAATTCCGCTTTGTAAAATGAATCCGCAAAAACTCGTTTCTGAAGCCTCCTAAACCTGTCGTATTATTTTAATATATGCATCGCGCAAACGCACACATACACACACACACACATATATATATATATATATATACATGTATATATACACACGCATGAGAATTATACCTACGTACGTATACGTACTTATGTGCAGGCACTATAGCACCGAGTACACACACTGCACAGGTAGCGTACGGTTTTTACTCCAAGTTTCAACCGGTTGTCTAGTCATATTAAAATTTTACATACTTATACGGTAGGTATACGTGTATAGTGTATGGAGACAGTACAATACCGATTACTGATATGACACTGTTTACAACTCCATGTGTGTGTATGTGCGACAGTTTCAAAACGATTCCTCAAACAGAAAGTTGATCGTCAGCTTTCTAAAATATTTGCAATCATCCATTCGTTCTCGTTTGATGCAGGGGTTCCTTCTCCTCCTTCTCTTATTTCTCATTCTAAATGGCTCATATGTTCTCGCTCTCTTCTCTCCCTATCGCTCACTCACTCTCTCTCACTCTCTCTCACACTCTCTCTCTCATTCTCTCTCACTCTCTCTCACTCTCTCTCTCTCTCTCTTTCTATCGCAGACAACTTCATTCTTTGGATACGACCTTCTATATTCTGCAACACCATCCTAATCTCCGTCTAGTCGATCAAAAACAATTTTGATTATTTAATCGAACGATACCAAATTCGATTTGACATCTAATGAGTTTTGAAAGTGAAACACGACGTTATAATGGGCGTGTTATTTGTCAATTGGTAACATACCTAACTTCTTTTTCCCATTTTTCTTATTTTTTTCTCTCTTATGTTTTACAACTTTTTTAGGCAAAAACATTATGTTATGGAGCAACTTCAAGGTGATTTATCCTGTATTGAGAGAAGTTCAACCAGAGATGATTTTGAAGGCAAATGAAACGAATGATTTTATTCGCCTCAAAATGAGGAATTTTCATTATTAAAATTCACGAAGAAATACACGAGGAATATTCGAACTTAGCTCTAATTGCTTTTGACTATAGGCAAAAATAATATTAATAAATGTTAACTTTAATTATCTTCACGATGAGACAATGATACAGGCTTTTGTGCCTTGACCAAAAGTGAATTAGGTTTTAAAGGTTTCGATCTTTAGAACAGCCACAGAGTAAATTCTAAAGTGATCTTGATACTAAGACAGCCAGCTAGTAAGTAAAGTCTCTCTGGAAATCAAGATTGCATTGTTGGTTCAGATTTGGGGATTTTAGCAGGTGAAGTGTAGTGGCTTTCCTTAGGGGAGTAAGCGAGACTGTCAAAATCTTTGATTTAATGAGAGAATTCCCACGAATTTTGGTGTTTTGGGAGCGAATATCGAGTGGCTGGAACATACAGGATACCAGTATGTACTTCTGTATTTTGGATTACAATATATTCCATGAGGAATGCACTCGACATTCGACTGGTTGAATCTTAAGTAGTTTTTATGTATGGTTTTTCTGTGTTTACCCATATTTGTATTATTAGAAGAATATAGGAAAAACAGTAGGTGTTCTGGTTAGCCCAGTAGTCAAAAGTGTTTGCTTCGAAGTGTCAACTTTGACGTGTTGTAAAGTGCACATTTTATTACTCTCGATTTGCTGTTTATAAGGTGAAATCAATTTAAGGGTATAGAAAATGGAAGGTGCCTATAGGTCTGTTTGAGAGTAGGGGGAACGCGTTTGGAAATCATTAGTGGTCTGAAATATGTACAAAGACATCTTATAATGGCGGGTAAAGTAAGGGTAAATGTGGTACATAACAGTTATTATTAGTTAGTATTGCAAAAAAAAAAAATATTGACATAAAAATGACAAAAAAAAAAAAAATTAATAAAGAGATAAAATAGCACTTGATTAATCCTATGGAAAGCTGGGTTTTCCTCTTGTCTATTTTACCTAAACATCTAAAATTTAGTACTTACTACTAATTCAGAAAAATTTTTGCCATAATTTGTGAATTTTTTTAAACAACATGATATATTTATGGTCTTGGAAGAATAATATACTATGTTATAAAATGAAAAATTATGTTATTGTTGTACTCTACATTGAAGGTCATTATTCTGTTTTTTAATCGAAAGCCCAGTGTACTCTATGATATTCTATCATGATAGTTAATCTCACGACAGTAAATTATCACAGTGTAGTTAGTCATTAACAAGAGAGTACTTTACACTATACCACAGTGATGTAATAGCTATAGTTTATTTCAAATAAGTTTAAATTAAAAACAAGTTTTTTAAAAATAAGCTTTTATTTTTTATTTTTTGGCTTTAGCTTCATGCGAGATAAATATTATTTCGTTTTGAAAGGTTGGCTACAGTATATTGGTATATTTTAAAATCGCATTAGTGTGTAGAATAAAATCTTATAATAAGAAAGACGTAAAATTACAAAAACAATTACATTGCACAGCCACAAGCTAAAAATACTGATGTTAACAGAACAATTTTACAAGGCAATATGCCAATTATGGATCACCTTTCTTCAATACCCCCTCACTCCTTCGCAAAAGATCGAAAGTGGAGAGTTTTGTAAGGAATATGAAGTATGTTCTATGTGGAAGATGATCCAGTATTTTTTTTTGGTTCCGACCTTTTGAAAGATGGTATACAATGAGTTGAAAAAAAGTCCAAATTATCCGTAATAGGCACTGGTGTCTATTACAGATCAGTGAATATTTTGACCTTATGACTCTAGTGGTTGGTTGTAAAGTGTGAGGAAAAATAAGATCTAAGCGGATTTTGAAAACAAATGGTAATTTACAGTCGCACAATTATTTTTCTGAAAGCCAATTACGGATCATGATCCGCAATAGGAACTGAAGGAAAAATCTTTTTTTTTCTCTTAAAACTTTTTTACTTGTAAAAATTCTAATCTATTTTAAGTTTTAATGTATTTTAAAATAACTGATTTCGGAAATTTGAATCTTCCAGTGTTACAACGCCATGTAACACTGCATTCACAGCCAGTTTTAGAGCCTCTTCTGAATAACTTCTGGGCCGTATCGTAACCTCGTAACTGGGCCAATTACGGATCGTGCCTAAAACGGATAATTTTTTTTTCTCCACAAATTGCAAAAAAATTAAAATGCAAGTGTTGTAGATGTACTATAAGGTATGGGCAATGTGTTCTCGAGGGAAAATAATCAAAACTGCGATCATGATTGAAGACTTTTCTTCCGTCTTTTCCATTTTTTTTCTTCAACTTCAATCGCGTCGCATTCATACTATTTTTCATACTACAAAGTCGTAAATAATCTGAAATGATTGTTATGCACATACTTAATGATGCCCATGTTACAGAAAAAGATAGAGAGCCTATGAATTTTTTTTTACAAATTTTTGAAAATTGATAATTTCACAAAACATGAAAAATAACACATCTGAATGCAACAGTTGTTTTCAGCGCGAGATAACGTGATATTAAAATTACAGAACCACCTCAAACAATATGTGGATAGACGAGGTAGACTGTCAGTTACAACATGATGTAGGTGGTGTTACCGTCACACTTCTCTCTCGTCTCTTCCCTCCGTTCTTGTATCACTTATCCGCATTAGGCACCTGATCCATAATTGGCATATTGCCCTACGCAGCCTTCGTTGAATAGGGTGAATCTCTACCTATTCCTCTTCCCCTGATCCATCAACTCATATGACGTCATGTTTTTCTTATTGGGAATAGACTATGGCAACACAATCATGATAGTACTATCATAATATACATAAACCTTAAAATTTCATGTCACCAAAATATTATACAAGACTATCAACAAAATTATGTGCACACAAGCACAAATTTTTGGTCTATGTTTTTTTCAAATGATGTTTACATTGTACATCTGCTGATTTTGAATTTTCCACAGACCAAAGTTAAGTTGTTTCATTTGAACATTTACTGGTCTTTCAAGTTTTCAAAAGGGTTGGAATTTTTTCGGGAGAGGAGGGGCTTCACTAGATTTTGGAGAGAGTAGCCTCCCATAGCCTCCTTAAAATTTCGCCTTTGAATAAGGTTCGGTTTGTTTGGTGCGCACTCCGAATTTATTTGTTGTAAGAATACCAAATACTACCCGCAGGACAGCCAGAATGTTTCCACTAACCTTTTTTGTGATCCAACGTCAATCTGTTGGAATCGTATGATAAAGGATGTGTAGAATAAATATTTGTACGAAGCAAAGATGTAAAAATATGTCTTTTTTTTTCATTTATTTCTAATTCATGGCATCTACGGCGGCTAAACCGCACAAAATCATTTATAAGTATGTCACCAAAATCAACAAATTATTACAGGAAATGGTCGAAGATCAGGGTTAGAAGTCAAAAATTGAATGGAAAAACTGGCGTCATTTTGCTT
The DNA here is from genome assembly GCA_011428145.1 of Ericerus pela. Taxonomy (NCBI): domain Eukaryota; kingdom Metazoa; phylum Arthropoda; class Insecta; order Hemiptera; family Coccidae; genus Ericerus; species Ericerus pela. The sequence continues at coordinate 1,616,340 of WOFM01000341.1, forward strand.
TTAAATAAATATTTTCAATAATACGCAACGTCTGATACAATAAGTTATAAATATATGTATCAGATTAAGGAGCAGTTATCTTAGTTGAAAAGTTACTAAAACTGTCGTCAAAATAGTTCTCCGTATTGCTACCAGTTTTAGAGAAAAAGTGTTATCTACGAAAAACGGAAGCTAAATTCTATTTATTTGTTTTTGTTTTTGTTTTTGTTTTTTTTTGTTTTTTTTGTCATCGTAATCGGAGTAGAAAAGAAAAAATTCTACGAACTGCAGATGATCGATTTGAATGAATCGTCTTTTTCTCGATTCTCTTCTACAGTTAAATAGTCATATAGACTCAATTAGTGGAAAAACGACGTAAAATTAGCAGCAGTAAAAGATAACACTCGAGGAAAATACATTGACTTGGAAGGCGAACGCTCTTCCATAGTCCCAATCAAAATTATTAGTTGAAACGATAAAATTTCTCAACTTGGAATAATTTATATGCGCTCGTTGGTGGTCAGATTTTAAATAATTTATGGTACATAGGCCAAAATCCAGCAATATCGTTTCAGCAACATTCATCTGTTGATTGGTTTTTTTTTTTTTTAGAAGACATACATGTAATTGGAAAATATATATAGATATTACTCTTTGTAAGCATCGCATATACAGGTGCCTGGCATTCGCAGATCAAGTTTGCCTTCTATTACCGTGAAACATGACTATTTTTTTGAATTTATCGTCGTTTCGTGTATATGGTTCTGTATATATTAAAATGAATCAGTCATAGTCCAGGTTGAACTCAGAGTCCAGTCTCGATTTGAGTCGAACCGTTGCATTCGACAGAAAGAATAATATGTTCTTTCATTTAGTTTTCTTCCTAACAGATATCTATCGAGTTTTGTGATGAATATTATAATTAAATAATTCAAAATCATAAATTTCACTTCATAAATCAATATTATTTAATGGTCTGTATGATGAAGATTCAAAATTCAATTTAACGCATTAATTAAACGCAGCAGCTTTTATTTTATTAATGGTCCTATCAGACTCAGTATACTGCGGATGGTCAAAGGGAATTAAAGGAGTAGAAATGAATGAAAAATGTTGACAGGAGTTGAAAATTAAATTTTGAAATGTTTCAGAATTAATTTTAATTAATTATCAGCATGAGAGATAATCTAATTCTAGGGGACAAATAATGGGGGTGTACTGGGGGGTCTGGATCTTCCCTTACCCGAAAAAAAGGGTTGGCATCTGTGGAATACCTTGTTGTGAAAAGATATTATCACCAGAAGGTAATCTACAGATTTTGTGTGTTCAACCACTTTGTGTGTAAACATAGGGGTAAGCTAAAACCTAGGCAAACACTAGCGATTTTAGAGCCAGTTTGGGCAGTTTATATACGGGCTTATTATATGCACACCAACACACATATGTAGTGATTACATATGTTTGTGTGAATGGTCCAGTGCATCATTTCTTGTAGAGATAAGAAATTATGGGCCAGTTTGTGCACAAAATTGTGACATTGTATTGCTGAGACTGGTCACAATTTGGTACTCGTACATTACTTGCATTTATGTGCAAGTAATTACAATCAACCTTAATTCATGTTTATGTTTTAACGTCATTGAGACAAATATTTGCCAGCCTTGTTGAGGCAACTGTCATTGGGGGTCCAAGCCCTTTAACCTCAAACAATATGAGTCCCCCACAACATCTACAAATATTGATTTTCTTTTGGTTTTTGTAATTTTTTGTTAAGATGGGAGAGGGTTTAAGAAAAAACTGAGAATATGCGAACCCCCCTTACAATGAACTATCTTACTTCCTTGACCTATTTTATAGGTAATATTAAGTTATATAATACAAAACTTCATCCAATCAAACATTATAATAAATGATGCTTCATTTTTGTTAGAAAAAAAAAAAAGTCTGTTAACTGATAATGAAACATTTTCTGTGTATTCTACTACATGCTTTTCAAAGAGAAATTAAGAAAATAAAATTATACACCAGAAAAAAATACAAGTATTATTTTTTTTGAGTGACATTGTGTATGTTACACACGGAAAATGACAAACGTTTCTCACATACCTACAGGGTGTCCTAAAAACATTAACCTAGCCACATTTAATGTTTTTGAAATTAATGATTATATCAAAAAATTCACGAGTTTCATACTTTGTAACAACCAGAGAAGGGCATTTATAAAGAATAACAATAAAAAAAATAAATAAAGATTTATTCATTTTTTGTTTTCTTTCATTTTTATATGTGTTCTGAAAACAAAAAAACAACGTTACCACCTCCACTTTATTTTTCATTACCATTTTTTCCTACCACTTTTTTTACTTTCATTATCTTCCTCTTCTCTTACAATTCACCCATAAAATATTGGTAAAAATTGGATGGCAACACTTTTTCACAAACTGACCTAACAAGCGTTTTCAATACTAAAAAGCAAAAATAAATGATTCAAAGTTTTTAAAAATACATCAATTGAGAGTTTATTTCTTAAAACCATGCACAATAAATTAATATACATTATGCACACTTTGGGGATTACACTGTTATGAAGTTGTAGGGGCTTAGAACCCTCGACAGTTGTCGCTGAAAGGTTGGCTAATTAAGTACGTTGCACATTTAACAAACTTACATTGTAATTACTTGTTGCACTTTGCACATAATTTACCATTACTGGACTGTGAATAATTGAGATATCTCTCAGATTATGTTACACTGGTAGCAAGTGCACTCGTATCTTATTGGTTGTCACAGCAACAAATAAGATATGACGCATCAATTAGCACAAATACATACGTATTATTTAGATAAGTGTGTCTGAGTGCATGTAAGGAGCCACGTATAAAAAATGCAACCAGTGTTTGCCAATGTTGCCTCCCTCGTACTTACATATGAAGCTGGTGAACATGAAAATTATGTAGAAAACTTTCTGTCGAACGAATCCTTTGCACATGACCAAAGGTATTACACACACACCTACCAATATTGTTGTTTCAAATAAGAACCTACCTATGTTATTTTATTGCAGATTCGGATTATACAACAAATTTTTTAAGATGTATTTTTATTTTTTACATTGTGGTCAATATTTTCAAAAAAATATGCTTGAGTACGTTTCTGGGACATCCTGTATTCGAAATCATGGTTATTCCACAGTTGAATTAATAGTACATAGAAGATATTTGGGGGGCTCCCGAGGTGGCTTTAGCATCTCCCTATTAGAGATGTAGAATAGTTGAAGAAAAAAAAAAAAGGTCAGAATAAACTGATTAAAAATATCGACATTTGACATTGTTGTATCTGAATTTTAGATACTTATTACGTGTTTTTGGATGGACTTTTATGCCACAATTTATCTGATAATACAGACGTTTCGCGAACTTACCTCTCACTTTCGTGGATGAATCTGAGCCAAATGTTCGAAAATGTAGCCTATAAATATCGTTTTGCATGTGATAAGGAACTCTCCCAGCTGTCAATGGAATTATTGCATGACTGGTGTTTTATTTTGATTTACTTACTTAAACCAAATATTCGTCGTCATCGTCATCTGGGATCGAAAATAATCTTATGACGGTACTTATTTCGTGTTTCACTAATTTCGAAAAGAAGAACTACGTACAGCTCAATGGCCTACATCCACCGTAGGCTATGTGAAACGAATAAATTCCAACTATAATAATTCGCATCTTGCGTTTCACCGAAAAAAAAAAAAAATATAAAAAAAAAGTCCGAAAGTATAGAATTGGTGAAATTTTGAATCGAATTCTCGTACGCATTTTTGGGCTGTTTGATCCGGTACCTCTTTTTTTGGTTGGTCTTTACCTATATTTTCTCCAAAAAATCAAATTATATTCTCTTTCACTTTGCAACTCGCACGCAATCGTATGCAAATTTTAAATAGACTATAACTAAAGGAGCCAACTCACACGTGTGTGTCTGCTTAGCAGCATATGGTAGGCTTTTGTAAATGATGAAAAAAAAAAAAAAAAAAAAGAAACAACAGAAAACATATAAAATAGGGTACCTACTTCATTTCCTTATTTCTTTGTCCAGCTGGGAACAGGAACCTGCGGTTTTAAACAATGACTAACATCATTTCCGTCAATATTCTAAAACTGATTATTATAGGCCTATACTAGCAGAGGTTCTTAGGGAAACTTTTGGTACTATGAAACCTTAAATTCACATGTAGGCATATAGGTACTACAGGTATATGTATTCCATTTTCTTGTTACCATGGTACGGGTCGCAATTTTTGTTAAATAGTCACGTAATTCGGTATGAACGATTAGTGCGAAATCTGCGGCCATACGTATTGATTTTGGTGCTGATCGGACGGACGGTACTTCCGGTACCGCCATCTTTGTTTCTATTCTTATAGTTTTATTGATATAAAATTCTTAATTTTTGACCAATAACGATGATATTTGGAACGAAAATTTATAATGATCTGTTCTAATATCCCGCCAATTTCGGTATGGACCAGCAGGACGGTCTGTCCAATTTGTCTGATTTAATTTTGATTTTGGGTTCTGAAATAAACCTACGCAACTTTCAATCAACGACTACGAAATTCAAAACAGTTATTTTTATTTCCGATTTATTGTAACTTGCTAATTTTACTCTTATAATTGGCTGGTTTTTGGAAATTTACAATTTTTAGTGGTGTGCCTCCTGCTCCAAAATGTTTGTTTTTTATTTTTGCTTCACAAGTATAGGTACTGATTGGCATGTCCAGCGGTGGTAGAGCACTAGTGCTTATAAAATGCTATCACCTCTGAAAGGGTGTTTTTGGAGATTGTTTGCGTCTTTTTACATGCTATTTCGCAGTAGGAAAAAAAGTATCCATATCCTCCGTCTGGAGTTATTCTTTATTCAACCTACTTGTAACGATAATAAAACAAAATCATATTTTAGTCATCAAAAATTTCACTTCTCACATTAAATATTTCTTTTCATAAATGCCTGTTTTGTACTTGAAAACAGTTAACAAACACACATGATCACCTTTTTAGCACTATTAATTTCTGCCACCAGAGCGAGACTTTTTTGTACTAGACTTCTTAATATCAGGAGTGGGCAAAATCGTTGGAAAAATTATTCGAATTAGGAATCACAAATCCATTACAGAAAAGTGATTTGAATCACAAATTCACAAATTACGAATAATTTCATTCCAAAGTGATTCGTAGGAATCATTTTCCACAAATCACAAATCCCAAAAGTCTCAAATGTTGTTGGGATACGATTTCCACACTACCTCATACTGGTAATATAATCATTTGGATATTTTCATAACCTGTACAATAAATAAACATAAGTTATTTCATGTCACCCCATTGGTGACACTGATTACATTGTATTGTAAGATTTCTCGCTCTATGTGATGTCTTCGTTGAAATATATAATGAGTTTCTAACTGTATTTCTATGCTTACAGAAATTTCAACCTCCACTCTACAAATGTTAATTAAATCTATTTGATTTTGATACGAAAAACATTCTGAACTCAACTTTTTGTTCAAGAACTATTTTATTTATGTGAGTGATAGGAAAAAGTTCTCAGAAGAGGCCGTCTAATCCTTTGACTATATAGCTTAATGGACTGCTAGAACTGATAAAATCTTGAAGCCAAACAATGCAGGCGTTACTTTTTGAAAAAGGTACTTTGTGTGAAAACTGAATATGTATTGAGTTATATTTTCATGACTCCTAACAATATAAGCAGATACTAGTGAAATATTAGAACGCTATACCAATTTATTGTCTGAAATTAATGAGTGAAACGTTCGAATAATGATTTAAATTAATCGACGAACTCTTCAGAATGTGAAAATGTAAGTTTTGAATAGAGTTCCTTTTTTCTTGAAAAGTTTGAAGTAAGGTTTTCTTAAACTGAAAAATTCGGCTATTAGGTAAATAGTTTCATCGTTTGCTGATTTGTTATCAGAAAAAAACTTCTTGAACTACCGTAAGAACTTGAGCGAGTCCTAAATGAGCTAAAATACATTTTTTGAGTGAAAATTTATTTTATTTTATTTGATCAGAAAAAATGTTTTTTGAATTTAGAATAAATTTCAGATGATATGAACATTAATGAAAATAAACAATTGGATGATATTTATGAAAATTTGACTTTTATTTTGCCGTTTTTCGTTTTTAAAATGCCTGAAATAAGTAGTTATTGTAAAAGATTCAAGTAGGTACATTATTTCTCCTATAAAGGTTTGAAGTGATTAGAAATTGATGGGGTCTGTTGAAATATCACAAATTTCTTCGTTTTGAAATATATTTCTGATAATTTTTCCAAGTCATTTTGTTTGAATCAGAACAAAGTAGATGATTTTCCGTAATGATTTTTCAGCCTTGACAAACGATTTCTTACAAGTTTGTTGAAAAATTTCAGCAAATTTAAGTCAGTAGGATTTCCAATTGCAGAGAATACCAAAATCAAATGTCCCGCAGCGTATTTGGAATCTGAATTAAAGATATAGTGCTGCCACAAGTACAAGTTTTTCATATTACTGAGTTGTTTATCACTCAATAAATGAAATAGGTATCAATTTCATATGTAGTAGGTATGTTGTTTCTGATTTTTCATTGTTTCTAGAACTAATAAAATGTTAAAAATCACCAAAGGTCGTTTTTAGTAAAAAGAACGCCTGTTAACAATGGCTTTAGCGGTGTTCCATTTAACCCTATGTGTTTCTTATCAGTTCTAGCAGTCCATTAAGCTATATAGTCAAAGGTAATCTTCCAAGAGAAAAATTCAAAAAAATTATTCCCTTCAAATGCAAAATTTCCCTGAAATCACCGGGAATTTCAAAAGAATTTCCTGATTAAAGAAATAGAATTCGTGATTCCTTGTTCGGCTGTTTTTAAAAGTATGATTCGAATCACGAATCGCGAATTCGTTTCAACCCCAAAAAAGGATTCGAATCCCATTTTTTTCACAAATCCTGCCCACTTTTACCAATACCTACCTAGCCTCGAAGTAGCCTACGTATAGCTTTTACCGCCTGATTTTTGGTTTAGGTTACTGGACAGACAAAAGGCTACCAGAAGGTGTATCGGATAGATAATTTTTATCATTGCACTGTTGGTGAAATTCGTTTCCATCCTTTCAAGGTGTTCTTTTCAGATGTGCCTGTGACCTGACGACGATGCGTAATTGTTCACACAATTATACGAGCAGCTGCATCGAAATTTAAATTGACGAAAAACAGACTCTCGACAGAGGCAGAGAAATAGATGCATAGAGAAAAAAAAGAAACATAGTCAATGAGGGAAAAAGAGTTGGAGCGAAGTGAGGAGCGAGAGAGAGAGAGAGTGAGAGAGAGAGTGAGAGAGAAAAAAAAAGGCAGATAATTGACTCGAACAGACTTCACTTTTTGTTTCGTTTAATCTGAACGAGATTTTCGAATAAAAGAAGTTTTGCGATTGCCATCGAGTAATTTTCGCGCAGCGTTAAGCCTGGAGAGAGGATAGGTTAATTTTTGTTTTCTTTGTTTCATTTTCGCAACTTCGATGAGATCGAGAGATGACTGGAAACGATCGATGTACCCAGATCGAATTTTGCGGTTTTGTGATGCTGAAATTTATTTAAAAATGATTGGCCACCAGCGTCGTAGGTATCGAATTGAAACGACGACGACGTTAAATTATGTGCTAAGTTCTTGGTCAATAACACCGCAAGGGGTGATTAACATGCAGGCTTAAGTAGGTATACTGTAGCACGGAGTGCTAGTTTATTATTTTCAAATATTGTTTTTTTTTTTTTTCCGTTGACGAGAATACTTTTTTATGTTCCTAAAATTTGCTTAAGGTCAGCAATTTGTACCAGAGGGTGACTGAAGAAGGCAGGAAGATGTTCACCACAGCTACCTCCAACAGAGCGTTCCCTTATTGGTTCCCATAAAATTTAATTGACAAAAGAATTGACTATGTTTAACAATATTTCTAGTGGACAACGATGACAATGAACATGGGCCTCTTCAAACGGGGGTATTACCATTTTAAATCCCAATATTTTACTATAAAACCGTAGCTGGGGCCTCAAAATGGAAATATTAAGCTTTGTTTGCCACAAATTTGAACCTATGTTACATCAAGGTGGATGGTTTCATTGCCGGAAATTAAAATACTTTTATTGAAATCTCTATGTCTTTATTTTATGCCAGGGGCCAGTAAAAAATTTAGAGGACCATTTTTGGTCATGTTTTTGTTGTGTAAACATCTCGGAACTCGGTCTGTGGTAGGGTCTAAACGAGGATTACGAATATCAAATTTGCGTAACTTTTACAATTATAACTCTCATTGTGGTTGTGCGCATGCGCATTACACACTCACATAACCACACACCTATACAACAAGAATTACATTCAGATATTTTTATGTTTACACATCAATCCTTCATGAGTATACCCCCTTCTAGGGAACTCACACCTTTTTAATATGTAAACATCTTAACACTGGTTGACACTCCAATAGGGGATAAAATGAGAATTATGATTGTAACTGTTTGGGAGTAGGTGTGTAGTGTGGTTATGTGCGTGCGTGCGCAAAGTGCCCAGTCACAACCACACTATTATGTTTGCACATCAATCTTTCATGATTCCCCATTGGAACTCGCACATTTTTTTTGTTTCACTTGATGGCTACTCTGTCGAGGGGCAGTGACAGGGAGCATCTGAAGGAGATGATTAAATCATAATGATAGACTTATTTCTTTCAATTTACTCAATTTTCCTCCTCTCTTTTCCCATATTTCTGGACTTATTTGAGGGGGTTCCCCTGTGATGGTCACTGGTGAGTGAGGGGCTTGATGATAATTTTGGCCTTGGTGACAGGAGACACACAGAGGAGTAATGACGTTATTATTGGGCTTACAATTAGAAATATTTGGATCAAGTGGTAGGCAATGGACTTGAGGGTCACCCTGGTAAAGGGGCATAGCAGGCACCATTACTGAGTATTATGAAGAAAGTTTGGTGTCAAAAATTTCTGAAAGACATAGAGATGATCCTATGTTTCTCCTTACAGAGGATAAATTTTTGAATACCTACCTGTGCTGTGTTTCAAGAAATGTAATACTCTTTCTTCATTACCTATCACACTGATTTGACATACCAATAATAAATGCTTCCATCAGGTGGTTCCGGATGTGTGAATAATTTTCATTTTTTAAACTTTCCTCGATAACTAAGAGATATACCTCCAATAAAAATAAATAAATAAATACAAATTTTAAGCATTCAGCTTTCTTCAAACTCTTTTCAATGTTATAATGGACGTAAACTTTTTTTTGTGATTCTAAACTAAAATTTAATAATAATTGCTAATTTAAGAGATTTTCCTCTTGACCTTGGAAGGGCTCCAAATATGGGCGTTTCTCAAATTTCAACTTTCTATCGCGTTAGACCGAGGTCTATATGTTGACGTAAATGTAAATTTTGAGATAGGTATTCATTTTGAATTTCACGTCAACTATTTACTGATTCTGTTTTTGATAATCTTTGCTATAAATTCTACAGGTTTCTTCATAAATGTAGGTTAGTTGTTTCTGTTCATCTGTTATGTGGTATTAAAAATACACTCTAGTGGGCCACCAAAAATAACCAACTTTTAGTTCTTTTATTTTATAACACAAAAGGTAAAAGAAATGAAGAGGAAATTTATTGTGGTCCAAAAAAAAGAATGTGTCTGCGGTTTAGCCGAGGTCGAGATAGAGGTTCAACAAAGAAGAGAAATTTGAAGCTCTAATTTGTATTAAAACGTAATCATACTGTATAAATCTAAATTAATTGTTTTTTGTGAACACCATCTTGAATAAATGTAGGTGAGGTAACAGTTTTGAAAATTTTCCATCTGTTTACTCATTTGAATCCGTTATAAGATTTATTAGTTCAAAAAGTGGATATGGTAAGTTTTTAGCCATTAAAACCATATTTGTGTTTTTGGAAGGACTGAATTCGAGTTATCTAATCTTGAATTATATATTACAAAACATTCATTTCAAAATGAGAGCACTGAAATAAAAACTAATTTATTAACGTTCAATAGAAAAACAAAGTACAATGCCATTTCTTTAACAACAACTTACTGACATCAATTGGAGAATACCATAGTACCTAAAGGTAAACAATATCTTTTTCAGAAGTTCTAGTGGCCTGAAAATATTTCGCCAGATAATATTGTCAAGGATAATTATAATATTATATTGTAAGTTATATTGTAAATACTAAACATTAAATTAAAATTGGCCAAATACTTTTGAAACAGATTAAAATACTATCATCGAATTTCGCTTATCTTGAAAACAATATTTTTTTCTGACATAACAGTGAGCTTCGGTTTATAGCCATTATTACAACGCAGTCGTGCATATATAGATGCCATAACATATTTCCGTCAGTATATTAAATTATTTTTCAGGGCAGTTTATCAGAAATCTTTTTACACAACTATAATCAGTTATTGTGAGAGAAGAAAACCACAACGATGCAACTGAAAACCTGCTGAGAGTACCATTGCAAAAAAATTCTTTTGTAATTTTATACTTCATTATACTTGGCACAATTTACTTCATAAATTGTTAAAATACTATTGATATAGTAGATTCGACGTCGTATTTTCTTTATTTTTTTTTAATTTTTAATTTTTTTAATACATTGATTCAATAGTGAGTTAAGAATTTTTCACATATTTTTACAATCTGACGTAGGTAGTTTTTATAGATGCATTTTTAAATACGTATTTAATCCATTGGATGGATCGACTTTGAGAAAATCACGAATATTTTTTGTTACTTTTTCTCACTTATGCAGTAACCACACTGCTGTAATAACGAATCTTTCATAAAACCATTTTGTTTTTGCACATCCTACACCTGGGGGTGAACATTGACTAAAATTAGGAGTTTATACTCCGGCTATTCTCAAACATGTTTGAAAGTAGTCTTTGCCAACATGAAAATCCGAACAAAAAACATAGTTTTGTCAAATTAATTATACTGAGGCACATTTTTTCAGTCCTTTTCATTGAAAAATAGTTTAACAGACCAGTTGACCCTGACATAATTTAGTCCGATCAAAATTTGTGAACGGTAATTAATTAACACTTCGATAGGTCTATTGCAAGTACATTATGAAACTAGTGGCTGGTCCAGAATGTCATTTTTTTGGGGGGAGGGAAATGCTGATAATTTTGAGTTGACTTTTTTTTTGTTTTGCTCTTCAGCAAACATGGACAGTTTTTTTATTTGAATACAGTGTCATATTTCCATTTTTTCCCTCTCATTTGCCTCTTCTTTTTATTTGTTTTGGCATTAAAACGGAAAATTTTTCCATTTACCTCATCCTTGGATCCACCGTTATACTAAACCTTTTAATGAGTATTTTAAATCGAAATTACATTGACAAACTGTCGTTATTTAAGTTCTAGGAGAAAAACTGATTAAACATCGATATTTATTGATTGTTATCTATTAGGCTACTAGTCTAATTTATGTTCGTATTCTCTCGATATTTTGTGTTTCATCCCTTTTTCTTCAGTTCACAGATTATTTACACAAACTAATTTCTCATCAGTTAAGTGGATTCAGTGAAATCAACAACAGTCTTTGCAAATCAGGAATTGAAAAATTTACAGGTTTCAAACTTTGTAAGAACGAGAGCAAGGCACTGAAAATGAATGAGAAAATTAAAAAAAATCAAGTATTGCTTAATTTTCATTATCGTATTCGCTCTGTAAAGAACGAAACAACGTTACCACCTCTACTTTATTTATATTACCACTTTTTCCTTCCACTTTTTTTACAGCTGTTATATCTACCCCTTCACTTACTTGTCACATATAAAACATTGGTAAATACTGGGTGGCGGACAATTTTTCACAAATTGACTTGAGAAGTATTTTCAGTGCTAAAATGGAATAATTTATTGAAAGCTTAAATTTGGTCTATATCTATTCATAACAACTTCCCCTTCCAGTCAAGCTGTACCTATACACCTTTGGAGACAACGGTAGTGTAAATAATTTTTCTGTGTCTGTCTATTGAATGAAAATTAAAAAATGTATGAGAAATTATTTCAAAATTTTTTGTTAGGTCGTGTAGTTTTTGTATAAATTATTGAAAATATTTATTTTTTGATAATAAGTTTACCTATTTAATACATTGAGCCCATGAATGATAATGCATCCACAGACTATATTAATGCAGTATATGAGTTCAGTTTGTCAATGAATTTAATAATCGCAGAATATAGACAGACATGTGAAAAGAAATACACCCAATGTAGCATTTCAGCACCACCTACCTAACTTACTGATATAGATTAGAAGGACATAGGGCATTACTGTATCTTATACACATTCTAATAAAAAGTAACACAGAGGAGATGTAACACAATTACCATCTCAAAATTTATCAGAACCTGCACACTAAGTTGGGTCAGGATATTCCACCCTTTTTATTTACTGGTGTGGCTTTTAGTGATGTTAAAAATTTCGATATGTATCGATACGTATCGATACACACAGCTGTATTATAGAGGTTGAGGACCGGAGTTGTAACAAGAAAGAAAGATTTGAGTGAAGTTACGTCCAAGAAGCGAGTGTTTATTTCATAAGTTACATAATTTAAGCAAAGTACATTTTTAGAGTAATGAACGAACGATAACGGAAATGAACGAGTGAGCGGCGGAAGTGGTATATCAGTGTAGCCGCGAATAGATATAAATAAATGTATTCGATATGTGATCGTGTGTTCGTAGGAGTGAGAGGGGAGAAGGATTGGTGGTCTCAACACCCCCCTACAATCTTTTGAACCGATCACGACTGCGGGTGTTACAAAAGTGTTTAAAAAGTTCATTACATTTAATTACAAAATTATAAAAATATAAATTTTAAAAATTGAAAAAGTGTATATATAAAATGGTAACTGATTTGGACGCTTATGGTAAGTATGTTGATTAATAAATATGAATAAAATATAGTAAATATGGTAACATGCAAAAGTAATTTATATTAGGTAACAAGACAAACAACATGCAAAAATAAGATTAATATAGGTAGATTATTTTTTTGTGATGTTTCAGACAAAATTTTTGGTAATGGAGTTGACTTTTTATGGATCACAATTTGGGGATTCTAGGATTTTATGGGTAAGTGAAATATGCTGCTTACTGGATAAGGCTTTTGTGAGTAAGTCAGCTAATTGATCTTCAGTAGCTATTTGTTTGAATATGAAAATTTTGTCATTATAGGCTTGAGCAAGTCCATAACATTTAATCATGAGAGCTCGAAGACGTTTTTGACCTCCTCCAGAGATGACATGAATAACAGAGATATTGTCTTCGTAGACAATTACTGGAGTGTCAATTAAAAAGAATTCACGATTGAGAAGCCAAGCAAGTTCTATGTCCTCGAAAGAATCGTGAAGAGCAATTAATTCAGCTGCTGTTGATGAAGAAGCATGAATATTTTGGCGATGAACGCCCCAATTTATCAGGTCACCATACATAGTAATTAGGTAACCAGTTATTGATTTTCCTTTTTCTAGTTCAGACATGTTTATAGGTTGATCGTCAATGTCGGGGGCATAAGATGCATCGACATAGGCTGATATGCCTTTGGAGTTAGATCTATAGACAATTGCAAGATCGATCGTGGATTTCAAGTACCGGATGATGCGCCGTACATAGTTCTTTTTTGTATCATCGGAACAATTTTGGAATCTTGACAGGTAATTGACTGAAAAAGATATGTCTGGCCTTGTGCCTCTAGATACATATAATAGTGCACCAATCATAGACCTGTATTCTTTGTTGTCTGTGCCTTCAGATTTGCTCAATTTGAGGCCTGTCTCCATAGGCGTTTTGGAAGGATTTGAATCACACATTTTAAATTTCTGGAGAATCTTTTGGATTTGCTGTTTTTGGGTGAGTTTAATTATTTGTGATTCACGATTTCTTTCAATTTCGAAACCTACAAAATGGGTTGGGTTGTTTACAACTTTCATAGTGAAACGAGTTTCAAAATGAGTAGTTATTTCATTAACCCATTCGGGACAGTTAGTTGCAAGGAGGATGTCGTCTACGTAAATTATCATGAAGGCAATACCATCTGATTCATCTTTACGTGTATATATGCATCTGTCGATTTTTGACTTTGTAAAATTGGAAGTTTGAAGGTGAGAATCCAGTAACTCAATCCAATTTTTACTAGATGTTTTAAGGCCGTAGATGGATTTTTCAAGTTTAAGTAATTTTGATTTTTCGACATTGCAACCTTGGGGAATATTAAGAAAGATGTCATTTTTGATTTTTGAGTTCAAGTAGGCTGTTTTGACATCATATTGAACAAGTTGTAGATTCAATAGGTTAGTTACGGACAAGATCCACCTAATTAGCCAGAGTTGCACAACAGGTGCATAGGTCTCTGTCATGGTATACTCGGATCTGTCCATAAAGCCTTTGGCAACGAGTCTAGCTTTTGGGCACATTACTCCTCTTTCATTGGCTTTGGCCGTGAATATCCATCGTGTGTCTATAGGTTTGACATTATGTGGACGGTCTACAATTTTCCACACATTAAGGTCTGACATGGATTGCAGTTCATCATTGATTGCCTTAAGCCACTCTTTCTTAAAAGGATTCTGGAAAATGTCACTGAAACTTACTGGCATGCAATCTTCTATAAATAGCAGGTCTTCGGATGAGGCTTGTTTTAGTACATTGACCCTATAGATTGCCTCAATTTCCTCTTCTAAGGGTTTCACTTGCAGTTCCTCTGGTTTACTTGTGAAGTCGGCTAATGTTTTCGTCTCATCGAATTTAACATCGCAGGATTTGTAGGATTTCATTTTGATTGGATCTAGTATCTGATAACCTACATTCGAAAAGCCGATCAGAATGGTTTTAAGGGCTCGGGGCAAGAATTTTGGGTCGAGATGCTCCTCTTCATTCTTCTTGGCTTTGACTGCTGATTGCTGTCTATGTTCAATAGGAACATGTTTATATGCAATAGCACCAAAGACTCAAAGGTGGGAAATATCGGGTTTAGTTCCGTATAATTTTTCATAAGGGGTCATGTTTCCTAAATTGACGCGGGTCGGACTTCTATTAATTATATGGGCGGCGGCTAATACAATTGTTGACCATAATTTAAAATCAATTTTTGCGTCATATAATATGGCTCTAACTCTTTCGAGCAGGGTTCTGTTTTGCCTTTCGGCTATAGCGTTTAATTCGGGGGTGTATGCCACGCCATCATCTAAAGTGATTCCTTTTTCGGAGCAAAATTGTGTCATTTTGGAGTCGGAGTATTCTTTAGCTTGATCAGTTCTTAATACTGAGATAGGATCATTGGGGAATTTTGTGTTAAAAGATAAATAATACTCTTTAAATTTATCAAAAGCCTGAGATTTTCTTAATATTGGGAAGGCAAGAGTATATTTTGAATAATGATCAATAAAAGTTATAATGAATTTTTCTCCGTTATATGCCTCTTGAAAGGGTCCCATGATGTCTGATGAGACTACTTCCATTCTTCTCGTTGGTCGAGTCCTCACGCCATGATGACCAAGTCGGGTGGATTTTGCTTTTATACAGATTTCACAAGTGGCAAAGTCATCGTCCTTAAATACCAAATTTTGGGGCATACCTACAACTACTTTTGATAATGCTTTTAGGCTTTTGCCACTTAGATGACCTAATCTTCTATGCCAAAGAGTTTTAGTTTTGTTTATGTTTTTCTTATGCTTTCTATTTATTCCGACATTCTCTCTGTTTAAGTCGTCCTCAGATGTGGAATAAATCTCCTGAGTGACTGTATCCACTTCAGTATCTTGAAAGTTTTGGGGGTGGTCAATGTTTTCCTGCTCTCTTTGTGGATTGCTTGTTTCAGCCTCATTCAGTTCTTAGAAGTTTTGTTGAGGATCATCTACATGATCTTCCTGTTCTGCAGACATACTAGGTACAGGCATACACACAAGCTCCTGATAGACCTTATTTTCTTCATCTTCATCAACTATCTCGTAATCAATATAGTACATAGAACCTCTCTTTGGAGCGGTTATAGTAATTTCACCAGTATTTTTATTTATGATGTCTGCGTGATCCGTGTCCGTTATGATTTTAAAGATGCCAGACTCCATGATTTTAGCACCTGACCAAATATCAAGGCTTAAATCAGGATCATAATATACCTCTTTTAGGTGAATAGTGGAAAACTCTGCATTAGAATTGCAGACGTTGACATACATTGATCCAACATGGGTGGGGTTTACGAATACACCTTTTTTTGCACAAAGTGCTCTACGAGAATTGTCAACTTTGCGTACGTTTCTTAGTTTTGAAATATCATTGACCATATGGTCATCTGCTCCATTATCTAGTAACATCGTGTGGAGTTGGTTTTTTTGGGGGGCGGATTTTGATACTGTAGGGGGTTTAGGCCATTGAAATTCATCTTCGATGTCATCAAAACTTAAATGATTAAGATTTGAATGTAACATCATAGAATATTTGACACGAAAATTGGATTTATCTTCTGACTTTTTTTGGGAGTTCGTGTTATTTGAAATTTGGGGTTTCAAGCTACTGTTCTGATTCTGGGTTTGTGGAGTATTACTTGCAGTAGATGTCTCATTAGGGCATGTCCTTGACATGTGTCCTTTTTTATTACATCTAAAGCACGTAATATCCATCTGGGACACGTTATCTTTGGGAGGATAACTATTTTGTTTGTTTTGATTATTTTTGTGATCGTTTAGATAACTCGTTGTATTATAATTTGGTTTAGAGGAATTTGAGTTATTATTATTATTACGAAAATTTCTAAAATTTCTTCTATTATTATTATTCATCGGTTGATAGGATGATTTGGGCTGATCAAACCCGGGAAAAGTTTTGTTAGAATATTCAATTCGATCACATTTTTCTAATATCATTTTTGTAAGTCTGACAGTAGTTCGTTTTTCAATTTCTAATTGGCGGAATTCTGAGAAAACAGTATCAAATTTTTCGGGCAACGACATCATTAATTGATCAATTTCATCAGCTTCCGTTAGGGGGTAATTAGCATCACGTAGTTCTTCCACAATGGATGAAAAATATTCCAAGAATCTACGGATGGTACCTCTCCTTGGATCGAAGCGAAGGGACTGAAATTTTGCCTTTAATACCATGATGTTAGTAGCAGTTTGATTTCTGTATCGAGCATCTAAGATTTCAAAAATTTGAGAAACTACATCGCACGTTTTGACATGATGAAGGATTCTTTTGTCAAGTCACTCGAATATATGAGCTTTCGCTCGTTCCTGAGTTTGGAAGAATTTAAGCCATTTGGATGTTAGGCGTTCTTCAGATGATGTATAAATGTAACTTGTTTCTCGAGCAGTAGGAAAAATTGTGGAATGGCAGCCTTTACCTATAAGGGTGCTGATGACAGTTGCACGCCATCCCTCATAGCCATTTCCACGGAAGACATTTGAGATCCTATCATTATTTTCAGTGTTCATAATTAATGAATTGACTGAACTTAAAAAAAAATAAAAAAAAAATAAAAAAAATATAAAAACGGATGTCAATCCCCAGCAAATGCCGCAAGACTAGGATTGCCGTACCTGTGTTAACCAAACAATTTGAAAATATAACAATAGTATTTAAGTTGTCCTTGTGTGTGTCTCGAGTAGGTCCACTGCGGGCAAGAGATCACACACGTTAAAGATGAGACTGGACGCTTCCCAATAAAAAAAAATAAAAATAAAATAACAAGACTTTTATAACCCAAAGATAATTCGTATTTGAATTTAATATTCGATAAGATGATTAATTAAAATCAGTAAAAAAAAGATGAAAGTGTGAAGGTAAAAAAGAATTTAGCTACTTTCTGACCAAGGGAATTAGAAAGGAATAAAATTATTGATAACAGGGGAAATTTTGTTTGAAATCGTATACCCACAAAAATAATTCGAAGTAAAAAAAATTTTTTTTTTTTTTTAAAATAATAATATTGCAGTTGATATGAATAAAAAAAATTTAAATTTCACCAAGTATTACGCAAAATGATTCTACCGGTAACACGAAAGAATAATAAAAATTCACAGTAGAAAAAAAAATTGGTGAAGGTGAAAAAAGAATTTGAAATATGTATAATATTTTCGTATAATTAATTAAAGTTGTACGAGAGAAAAAGAGCAAAGTGAAAAAAAATAAATAATTTAGTTTAAGTGTTCGTATAAGAAAAAAAAAATATTCAAAAAAAAATCGTTAAATTATTTTCGACAAAATTGTGCAACGGCAAAAATTTTCAAGTTGCAACAAAATGGTGGTTTGAAACTGAAAAACCGCGCCAACTTATTTATTGAATGGGCGAAGATAAGCGTTCGTAGGTTCGTTGCACTTAACAAAAGGTTAATGTACAAGTTCGAACGAATGAACGAAACGAGCCGTGCATACGTCACGAGTTGTACACTCCAAGACAAAAGTGGCTGTAAAAATTTGCACACAACTTGCCAAAATTTGTACTTAGAAAAATTTTGAAAAGGCCAAAATTATTTGAACTTAACGATATTTTCAAATATACAGGTTAAATTTTGAATCGAAAGAGTTAAGTTACACGAAAATACGAAATTGAACACGAAAAATATATGAAAAAAATACGAAAAATTACGAAAAATATGTTTTTTATTACCTTTTTTCAGCAGAAAATTTTCAAGTGATACCTTTTTAATCGTTGATTTTTTGTTTTCAGGTTCGCTTTCTGGAATTAATGAAGATGGTGCTCTGGAACTGTTGTTTGAACTGCGCTTCGGTTGTTTTGAACGTACTTCGATGAGAGTTTGAGTTAAGTTCTTTTTGAGTTTTAAAGATGATACCAAAAGTGAAGTTGAATTAAGACGATGAATACCAATTTTGATGTTGTTGAATTGAAGCTTTTACGTTGGTTTCAGATCAATTTGTGACTGCTCAAGGCGATTTATTTCCAATTGATGACTTTGACGAATTAGTTCATACACAAGCAGGGCAGATACTAATGAATTTACTAGTTTTCGGGCAACACAAGCAGGGCTCCCAAACAACTTAGCAATCGACGAGTCCTGGAATGTTCGATAGGGTAGGTAAGCACCTCCGAGAGCGCCACCTGGTGGCAAAAGTTATAACAAATGGGATGGTTGGAAACGTGATATTATATACATATGACAAATGTGTGTTTTTTTTTTATTCTTACCTTTTTCCTCTTTTTTACTGTTTTTTGGTTTATTTATCCCTTTTCAGCAATGATGAAGATAATGATTTTGGAAATGAGCAAGGTGAAGGGGGAATTTGTGGAGCAGGAAAAAAATTAAAATTTAGCATCAATTTTTATTCAAAATTTTTAGCCATTTTGCACTCTCCTGAATTGAATTTTTTCTTTTTTTCAGCTTGACAGGGGGCAAGTACACCTTCTTCAACCCAACCCCTCATATATATTCACAAAATTTATGAAAAAATACAACTGCAGACGTTTATTTTCATTTTCAAGTCTATACAATGATTGGAATTTTGTCAATAATGAACTAGAGTGAAAAAAAACTAAACAATTTTGAAGAATTTTTTACAATTCATCAACACAGTTAATTTCATTGTCTCATATCTCTGTCAATTTTCAGTCAATTCTCATGAACCAAAAAGCATTTTGTGGCCAACTGTATGCACATTAACGGTATTGCCCCATAAAGATTGTATTGGTTATATATGAGACAAGAAAGACGATAACAGTATTAGCTCAGATCTGGGGTAATACCAATATTCTGAGGTTGACTTACATTTTTACTTATAGCTCGAAACCTAATTGTCAGATTTTTATGTTTCACCCATCAAATTGTAGAGGATGAATGTGCGATTCAGACGAGCTATTATACGTCTGAATATGATAACATGGGGACAACTGAGAGTGAAAAAACCAAAAATCTTGCATTTCAGTATCTGTATTACCCTACTTTATCTTAATGATATGGCATCCCATTAATTAAACAAAAAATCAGGTAGATGGCGTGCGCGCTGCACAACGGAGATACTTACCTAGCGTATACACTTGGCTGGATTATACACAAGCAGGGCAAATCCTTTTCAGCAAACGATGAAACTCATTAAACGTTTACAGCATTCAAGGTGAAATTTAAATTTTCGAGAACAAAAAAAAAATTTATTACTCGAAACAAAAAAAAAGGTAGGTTGGAACTATGTTACCCAACACAAAATAAAATTACGAAAAATATTAAAAACACAATTATTCACAAAAATATTAAAAGTTTGACTTAAACACAAAAAGAAAATTCACAATATGTAAAAAAATTTAAATTATTATTTTTCAAAATCTGTTACAGGTACAAGGATTGTTACCGAGCGATGCTACCATATAGAGGTTGAGGACCGGAGTTGTAACAAGAAAGAAAGATTTGAGTGAAGTTACGTCCAAGAAGCGAGTGTTTATTTCATAAGTTACATAATTTAAGCAAAGTACATTTT
This sequence comes from Ericerus pela, assembly GCA_011428145.1. NCBI lineage: Eukaryota > Metazoa > Arthropoda > Insecta > Hemiptera > Coccidae > Ericerus > Ericerus pela. Next base: position 1,636,870 of record WOFM01000341.1, read on the forward strand.
TAGAGTAATGAACGAACGATAACGGAAATGAACGAGTGAGCGGCGGAAGTGGTATATCAGTGTAGCCGCGAATAGATATAAATAAATGTATTCGATATGTGATCATGTGTTCGTAGGAGTGAGAGGGGAGAAGGATTGGTGGTCTCAACATGTATCGAAGTATCGATACATTACTCGATACTCACGATACGTATCGATATATTTTATACATTCAAAATAAAAAAAATAAATAAATAAACAAATAAAAATACAAAAAAGTGCGCCAGGCCACCAGCAGACAGAACATATTATGAAAGTATATTCTTTTTAATATTTAATAATTACCACGGTTGATGGCTTGATACGCGGAGCGGCGGAACAGGGAAGAGAGATATTTCTATTTTATCAAGAAAAAAAATTATGGATTTTTGATATAATACTGAATCGATACATATCAATACATGTGGTCAAAATATTGATACGATACTCAAAAAGGCTTCGATATAACATCACTAGTGGCTTTTGGTGTAGGTAGCAATATCTATACTTAGTTCAGCAAATTATTTTAAGGTTTGAATTTTTAGTGACCAAATCATTTCTCAGTACCAGTAGAAAGTTGGTTCAGTGCCTATCTATATGTCATGAAGCATACTGGGGCAACTAAATCAAGTAGATCAGAGGTGTTAAATACACCGCAACACGCACTCTATCAGCTGGTACATAAATACATACGTACTTCTCTTTCCATATGTGGTCTACATATCAATGTAGCTGGTCCATACAGAAGATTTAATTAGTTTAATGTGAAATACAATAATTTTTATGCCATGGACTAGGTCCACGACCCATCTGTTGACACATGGCCGACCTCCGAAAGGAGGGGGAGTGAGGATAACATCCCCACAACTGGTTCGTTCGTTCATTTTCATTTTATTTTATTTAGACTCCCACCCATGAGCGTTTTCTTGGGTGGTGAGTGCTTCACAACCACTCAACACTTGGCGCCTATGGATGAGAATATTACAAACGTCGAGAAATAGTTTAAATGCGTCAAAAATTTGCGTTCAGTGTTTTTTCAATGAGTTCTAGGAAGCGGTCCTCGATGCTTTTCACAACTAATTTCTAATACCGTAGAGACTACACTAATTAACTATCGAATTCCAAACGTTTTTAAAAGCTGACGGTCACAAAATCATACATACGAAACTAGCATAGGGTAAATTCTAATAAAATTTATGGTTCTTCTTCTTTGGAGTAAAATTTCATGACCTAAACCTACATTTTTATAGTTGACAACCAGAAATACGATTAAGGTTAAAGTCATCTTAATAAGGAGCACATACAAAGTAAATACCTACGTATCGAAGGATTTTGTTCGCGAATAAACGACTTTTAATTTGAAAAAAAAAAAAAAACAAAAACAAATAAAAAACAAGACAGACAGGTAATTTGTAAATCTGAAAAATAACTTGTTCGAAACTGTAAATTGAAGAAATTGACATTCTGTGGAACTCTTTCTGCTACAGAAAACGTACCCAAATTTTTTAGACTTTTTCAGATAGGTATGCAAACGCAACAGTTTTTCAGTTTCCCACATTCCATTATTAAAACATACGAGTTATACATATACACAGGTAATGTGATAGGTAAGCAGTTACTGAAACGGTCATTTAGTAATAGAGCACAAATAAGAAAATATGTAGGTACCTACCGCTACTAATTTGAAATAATTATTATTCAAAAAAAAAAAAAAAAAAAAAAAGGAAAAGGAAAAGAATGAACAATGACCTTAGTTAATCTAATCACTCGTAATAAAATCGTTCACAAAATTTTAACCTTGAAAATAATTTGTGATTTCGAAAAGAAAACTATTCGACCCGACCTGCATAAATTATTCATCAATGAATTGTTAATTTTTCTTCAATTGACTGCTATATGACATTTTTATATTTCGTAGTTCCAGTCTGTAACATTGAAGTAGGCAGCATTAATAAACAATTCTGAGGCAGAATACGACACTAGGTCGAATATACAAGGTCTGATAAAATTTGTTTTTAATTTCGATTGGTTGTTCCTTTACAGTGGTTAAATTTTAAAGTTTTCTAAAGGGATATAGCATTGTTCTCTTATACAAATTAGGATGATGAAATAATAAAAAATAGAAGTTATCTACGCGGGGCGTTCGTGACTACTTTTGAAAAATTGAATAGTATGCCTGTAACCATTTATTTGGTTCGTAAATTCAGAAAAAAATTAGACTACCACAACCTTTTCGATTTCAACAATGAACATCAAGAATGAATTTTTACCATAATTACTGTCGGTTGAAACCAGTTTTTTGCGAGGTATGCAGTTGATTATTAGACCTGAGAAGTTAAATTAAATCTCAACTCCTGTTTCTTTAATTTCACAGAAAATCGGATTAAATTATGTAGGTACCTGTATGTGGATTACTTTGTTGTGAAGAGGACTCGCAATAAGAAGGTAGCCAAAACCTAGGCAAACACTGGCGATTTTATAGCCAGTTTTGGAAGCTTATATAATCAGCTCTGTACACATTCACAGACACACATATCTACCTATACATAATTACATATGTAAATTTGTCATACAAAGTGCTTTGTTTCTTATTAGTAACTAATGAGAAACGATATATGAGTTTATGTAATGGATTGTGACGTTACCAAAATCTTTATCTATTGATTAGTCATAGTCCGAACATTGTAAATTACCTTCCTGAATTTAAAAATAATTACAAACGAACGAAATCATGTGATTTAAAGTGCAAGGCACTAATAATTGTCAGCCTTTTGGCGGCAACTATCATCGAGGAGGCTGAGCTTCTCACCTCATACAGAGTCGATGATCCCCATATTATATTTAAAAAAATTTATCGAAGATGTTGTATTGAAGCCTAAATTTCAGAACTAATTTGTAGAAAAAGCCAAATCATTCGAATATTAAGTCATAGGTATATTATAATATTACAATTAAGGATTTATTGACTACCTCTAAAAAGTTTGAATTTTTATGGTTCCCCTTTCCCTGTTGAGTGATGAAAATATGTATTTTTGAGCTTTATGAATTAAATTATTGAAAACTCAGTTATGAGTGGTTGTTTAATCTGAATTAACCAATGATTTCAACTTTGAGATCCCTGAATATTATGAATAATGGGCTTAGATACTATACTTGGTTGTTGTTACATTATACAATTACTATAACTTTGTTGGGCTGATTTTTTGTTTGTTCGATAAAGGAAGGAAGGAATATTAGCCTTCTAGAATCATCCCTAAGCTTTTATTCTTAATTTTAGATATTAATAGGTACAAAAAAAAAAAAAAAAAAAAAACAGGAACAAGCATAGTCATTCATCATCATCTGATTCAAAATTCTAAATTTGTAACTATGAAACTGGACCTAAGATTTTCTAGGAAAACTTTTCACTTTCATTGGGTTAATGAAGGTTTGAAAAAATAAACAATCCATAATGATAAGTAAATGATCATTAATCATTAAAGGGTGTAGATAACTCCATCATAAGGGGAGGGGGTTCACATATTCGAAGTCATCTAATCTGAACCCCCCCATTTTTATCAAAACTCCCATCAAAAGCTGTAGCTACTTTTTACATTAGGCTTCTTTTTTTTTTTTTTTTTAATCTAGACTACTGGGACCTCCTTGTCTATGCAATGGTGATCATTCAGTATTTTAATGTAGATTATACACAACGACGGTGGCTAAAGAAATGATCCAAAAATGCGCGTAAAACAATGACAGTAGAGATTGAAAATTTACATAAATATTTCATAATGATTGTGGCAACTTCCAACCAGTGGTGAGGAGTGTACTATTACACTCGCTGGTAGGTTGTGTGGCTGGTCCCTATATCATGTAGGGTGAACACACTTTTTGGTTCACAGGTTATTGGTTCACAACCACAAGTCTAAATTTAATACCGAGTTGGGGTCGTTTATACATGAGGTCAAATTGTAGGCATGCGCATTCATGTACCGCAGCGCCCTACAACGATGATTCAGGATGTGACGATAATATCGTGAATCAAGAATTTTGATATTATATTACCACAATTTTTCATTAAAAAAAAATTAATTAAAAATTTGTTTTTAAAATTAAATGCACCTATACCAAAAATTCAAAATTAATTGAACTGGGTTAGTGATCAAACTTTTTATCTGAATCTCGTTTTCGAGATATTAAGGCATCGAAAGAAGTAAAAAAAATCCGGAATTCAATTTTTTTAAATATTCCACTAAAACACGAATATATGCTTATATTTGCTCGCACATATTTATTAAGACTGATCGATCAAGCAAACCTGCAGTTTAGTCTGATGTGGTGTCTCAGTCCTTTGTATAAAAAAAAGAGCTTGACGTTTAAAATTAGCGTCTTTGTAGGGGGAGATATTTTAGCAATGAGAGGAGAGGAGACGGGTCACAAGAGAAAACAGGGAAGATATTGACTCTCCTCCTGACAATGGAACTATCAACGCCAATATAGTGCTGCGTGAAATGGAGGAAAAAACAGCTAAAAAATGAGTAAGTAAACGGCCTAGCTAAGTGCTCGAATAAAAGAATCCTCCCAGTTGGAGCAGAATTTGGTTTCTCCATTAGCTAACTTAATGTTTTACTCATATTTTGGCAGGGTTAAAAATAATTCTCTACCACGGATGCAGAAAAGCATGAAGAAATTACAGTGCGTGAAATACGTAGAAAAAGAGTAAAATACCGAGTGAACAGGAAAATGTGTAGGACATACCTACTCGTGTTATGCGAATTATAGGGTCATTGCTTTCTTTTCGTATACACGTTGTCGGCGTTAAAGTAAATAGTTAGAAAAATTGGTTTTTAATTTCACGGACTGGCCCCAAAAGGGATGGTGTGGAAGGGTTCGACGTCGCGACATTCAGTATTGTATCTAGAGATGGTAAAATTTTATCTACTTTCATACAATGAAATGAGGTGTGAGCGAAGTTTGTAAAATTTTCTACAACGGGCAAATGAATTCCCTTCGCCACCCCTGACTGTGACCCTGAGTTTATGTAAAATTAAGAAAACTCTTGCGCAGCAAGCTTCACAAGAAAAAGTAGATTTTCTTAGTTTAAAAATCACCTCTATCACCAACATTTTTCTAATCCTATCCTATACTATAGCAATAATTGTATGTATGTATGTATGTATGTATGTATGTATGTATGTAAACGCGTTCAGAAGAACTAGACCAACAAAGTAAATGAAATTCACAGGATAGCTGTTTTTGAGTGTGAAAATACGATTGAGATGGGTCTCAAGTTTGAGAAAATTCGATGAACAGAGATACGAGCATTTCTATTTATCCATCATCGCAGTAAGCGATAACAACAAACTACAACGAATTATGAAAAATTCGGCTGGCTAAAAATAATGGATAGGTAAGGTTTTATTAGCGAATTTTGGTAAGCCTAGGCAACATATGATCATTATGATTTACGACTACTGAAGTACCTAATGAGTTTATGGTTGCAGTCTTTAATTTTATTCTCCAGAATCGAGATATGTCATAAAAATATATTTATGAAATTCGCCAGCTTGAATTGAATTAACAAAATGTTTTCTATTTTCCACATCCGAGCAAAGCTTGGTGAACCAGGTACTACTATGAGCAGTAATTGTATGTGGGTATGTGTGTATGTAAATGCTATGAAGAACCAGACCGAAAAAGTTCCTGAAAATTACAGTAGAGAGGTATTTGGGTATGAAAAAACGATCAAGATAGGTCTCAAGTTTGAGAAAATTTGTTGAACAGATATATGAACATCTCAGTCTATCCATTAACAGCAAGTGATAACAACGAACATTGAAAAACAGATTAACCCTAATATTAGCGAATTTTGTTAGGCCTAAACTGCGTATGATTATTATGATTTACAACTGATGATGTAATACGAGTTAAATAATGAAATCTTAATTCTCGAGATGTACGATATACGATAATACCGAAGGATGCACCTAATATTGCAGAAATTCTTCAGCTTGATTGAAATTAACAAAATTTTCATCTCTTCCACATCAGAGCAAAGCTCGGTGAACCAGGTACTACAATTTTATATATTCTGTAGGTGGCAATGAATTCATGGCAAAAAATTTAAATTATACACAAATTTTTTTTTAAATTGGGACCTATCTATGATTATGCACCACTTCCACCACTTCCTCACAACCAAACCTTCAAAAAATATAAATCAATAAACAAAATTGAGATTTTAGAATTCAAAAGTGGCTTCCGAGCAAAGCTCGGTCAACCAGCTAGTAAAGTTATATAGGTAATATTTATATTTTTTTCAAATATTACCAATATCACACAAATACGAAGATTGCCAGAAAATATACTGATTCCGTATCATTTTTCAAAATATTTTATAAATTAATTTTTAATTTTTGGGTCAAAAATCATTTTTTTTTGTGAAATAAAAAATTATTCCAAGTTCTAACTATTACGATTTCAAACACCACACTTTCAAACCTGCTAAACAAAGTCGTAAGGTTTGGGATAATTCTAACAAAATCCAAGTTTAAAGGAAAATTTTAAAATATTGGGCTGGGTTTGGTCAACGGTTTCAACTGCAAAATTTATCTTAAACGAAATACAATTTTCAGATTATCGAATGAAATTTTTATCCTACAGACCGATGGAGGAGGTCCCTCCAAACAGCCCCAGGTAATGAACTATAATACCAATAGGAACCAAATTCGGAAACATGTTAGATATACTTCAAATCAATAACGGTACCAAATTTTGAGAATATAGCTTGAAAATTACTCCTTTTAGAGCCATTAATCTGCCAAAAATGCAACGAAATTGCCCTTATCAAACGTACCGTAACGTCTACCCTCACCAAAATTGGTAAGTTTTTTTTTAACCTTAAACACACATATACATATATATATACCAAATTTCAGGTCTATCGATTAAAAATTGCGACCTGTACGCTGTTCGATAAAAAATGCATATAAACTGACCTACCAGACGGCGTTCTTCTTTAGGGGGATCTGAATATGTTTTAATCTTCAAAAACCATTAGATCAAAATTACGCCTGGAAATGGACTCGACGCAGAAGTAGTTGCGTATATTATATTATATATAATTACATATAGCCAACAATAATTATGGGTTCACGTTTAGTTATAATGGTAATTCTTGAGATCCAGTAAAATTACGAATGTTCAACATGAAAACGTATTTCAACCAGAAAAACTCTTGATACATATGAATTCTCAAAAGTAGTGCCAAAATGCTCAGTAGGTCATGAAACGAAAAACGTACCCATTCCCACTCCTGGGTCTGAGTACTCACTCTGTTTTAATACGTAAGGTATTATTTTACTGGAGTGCATGGTATAGCAAAAGAGAAAATGGTGATCAACTTAAGGAACCAAAAATTCATAATTTTCCATAAATACATTAACAGTTTTTGTTTTATTTATACGATTCTACTTTTTTCACTTTATAAGGTTTCACAATCTTCAAACTCTCCATTATTTTACATTATCAAAAATACGTGAGAAAAAAAATGTACGCGCAAAGTAATCAACCTCCTCAATTTTTGGTGTTTTGTCCGAGCGTATAAAAACGAATACCTGTATATTTTTTTTTTTTTTGTCTTACTTTCTGTCAAATTGTGTTCCTTTATAAAAGTATAGTAAATTGCTATAAAGAATTATTTATTACACGAGCTCGGAAATGTTTTCTTTTCCAGGCATGAATGGCGTGCGAAAAGTGGCCAGTTTCAGAACCGTTTTAATTTTCATACACTTGAACACGCCTTTTTGCGTCCTCGCATATAATTTCCGCACGCTTTCTTTCTTTCTCAACTACTTTTCAGCGCGTATTTAATGATCCTTATATTTTTTTTTACACGCCTTAGTTCCTCCCTCACTCAGCACACGCCTCCTTAGAAACGAGAGAAATTCATTTTTTCATTCAAAATGCGACGGTATATTATTTTTGGTTTTCAATTTTTGAAGAAGCAGATGACGACTCCTCATGTTGATAGAAAATACTCGAGAAACTGGGCTAAAAATCGGCAAACAGACGACACGAACTGATTGACTTATACTGTATTTTTCAATAAAAGCTATTTTAAAATCTTGAATACCTAATTTTGCCACTTTTCGAAACAAAAAAAAACAAGAAAAAACGATGTTTTTGTAGTACCTAACCATCTTCGATTAATAATTTCAGGGTGAGGCGAGAAAAAAAAAAAAACAGTTGCAACTTGTTGGAAATCGAAATTCGCAATCAATACGAAAAAATAATCGAAATTAAATTCGCTCCAAGAAGTTTGAAATTTTTTGAAGCAAAATTTCAAGAATTTTTCGACTAAACATAGGTACTATGCAGCTAACGAAGGAAAAAAAAGTGAAATTTTCTCTTAATCAGTTTACGAACGCTGTATCAATTCTTCATCGAAATGAACCGTTCATTATATGATCATCCTTTTCAATAAACGACAGTCATTTAAATAGCTTCGTTCTTCTAGTTTCTCGATTCATTTCCCTTCATTACAGCGTCGAGTAGGTACTCCCGTGTAGTTATAGTTTTATCAATTTTGCATCTAATTTAAATTTCAAATGTTTCATCGGTGGAAAAGATGTGTGAAATACTATCGAAAATTCGATAAAATTACGTATAAAAATCGACGATTGGAGACGTATATTCGAAAGAATGGAGAGAGCTGCGATAGTGAAAACGAACGTTTTTTACCATCGCCAGAGGTGCCAAGAAGCCATATTCTAGAGGACTAAGTTCCAAAAAGATTTTTGGGGGGGGGGAATTTAGAAATCACAATCCAACGCCAAAAATACCTCCCAAAATCACAATCCGTCAATCCATCGCTGAAATTATCCCCCAAAAACACCAGACACCCTGATGATGGTCTTCGGTAAGATTGTACCTACAAAATTTTTTGCCAAAGCTACGCTTCACGCGCGCTGTCATATTGCGTAATAAGCATAATGATAATTGTAACATGCCATATGCGCAACACGCTAACATGCAAGGCTATGCAGATGTAGTGATGTTTTTTTTTTTCTGTGTTATGTACACAACGGTTGATTGGAATCATAAAAAACCATTTATACAGTGTCATGTTGGATCCTTATATGAGTGCGATGTTGATTCTTGCTATCGTATCAGAAGTTTTAGAAAGTATTGATAATGAAAAAATTATTGATCGTTTTGCTAATACTTCTATGCTACTTACAAATATGTTGATTTATAAATAAATTTCAATTGTTGATTTAAAAATTTATTTTTAATGTTTTAGGGACCAGGGACAGACGTAAAGCGAGGTAGAAAGAAGGATTTTTACAGTTATTGAGAGCCGCGAAAAAATTGGGAGGGGTGCAAAAATAGGGGGAAGGTGTCCAAGAAAATTGGGGCGTTAGTCCTCAAAAGCTTTGGGGGAACTCGGCACCTCTGACCATCGCTACAAATGAGAAAGGTTAGGCTTGGTTTCTTTTAATGATTTTAAATAGGCATATAGTACCTAACCCTGACAATGCGATGGCATAATGCTACCAACTTGGAACGAGCGTTTATCTTCATAATATACGTAGGTCTCAGAAGTCAGAATTTATGGATTTAGAATTTCAATTTAAGGTATACTTACTTGTATTCGAACCAATGTTTTCCGAAAAAAAGCGTCAGCTTTTTTCGTATAGTCGAAGTTAAATGTGCACCGAAAAATTGAATGTACAAAACAAAGCCCAAGAATTATGCGTACATTAATTTATCAATAATTAAATTCACTCGCGAATATAGAATAGTTACGCAAAAAACATAAATTCAATAAAGTTTCAAAAAAAAAAAAAAAAAAAAAAAAAAGGAAAAAAAACAGTAAAATTGAAAATTTACATATTTTATATAAACGACGATAATTCACAAAATAAAATTATAAGTTCGTCACTCGTATACGGTGCGACGGTCTGTTATAAACACAGATTTCGATTTAACATAGTATAATACAATAACACGTACTCGCACATCCACTATTTTTACAAAAAAAAAAAAAAAAAATGTTAATTTTGGAAGATCCAAAAAGAATCTAATTAAAAAAAAAAAAAGTTACGATGAATCGAACGATACTACGATCGTACAAGTTTTAACTGGCACCGTTTACACACACTACGACTGTCTAACTAAGGCCTATTCAAATTTATTACATTTTTTTATCCCTTCAATTTCTACGATTTAATTCGTCCTTTATTATTTCAATTCACGTTCTCGTAAAGATTTTAGGGAAAGAAAAAAGAAATTATTATTATTATTATTATTATTATTTTTTTTTTTAAATCTTTTTGTTTTTTCTATTCTCTTTGGCCAAAAAGTTTTGAATAAAACGCGAAAAATTACTACTGACGTTTGCACGCGCACGTTTGGTACAACTGACTGAACTCACTGGCCTGCAGTTTACTCTATACGATTGTAATTTGTAATGGCAATGTCTCCTCTACACACACCACCCAAATGAACAGCGCGTTACACTATTTTTTTTTTCGGATGGGTATGCAACCGTGCGGACACGTACGAAATAAATGCAGTCTATTCTTGAAAACGCTGTGTCCGAAATGCGCTTGCACTTTTCTGCATTCGTTTCTCATTTTCGCATTCGAGTCTGCAGCGTGTACCGAACACTAAATATGGAGTTTGAAAATCGTGCATCGTTTCGAGTCGTCGAGATACCTACTATTTAATATAATTATGTACGTGATTATTTCAGGAAGATATTTTGGTATTTGATAGCGGACGCAGGCCCGGTTTCAGGATTTCTTCTTGAAGAGGGATTAAATCACATTTTATAGTATTCACGAATTTTTTAGGCCAGAGTTAACAATTTTTTACACATTTCGAAAACGCAAAATGTGAAAAAAAACCTAATAATTGTGTTTTAAATCGACCTTTTTCTTCGACGCTAGGAGGGGCGTTATACCTCTAAATACCCTCCTTAAAATCGCAGTCTTGATAGTGGAATATTTGTAGTCTGTCTAATTATGAAGACGGTGGATATTCACGCACGAACATGGATTATTAGGCCACTAGCCACAGGATTTTCATATGGGCTTAGGGAGTGTTATATTCAAATATAATTTTCTTCGAAATTTTATGAAAAACTGCGGGAGATAAAAATTCGGCTGCAATTAATGGGTCTATTTGATACGGAGAAAAGTGCGGAACTTGAACTTTTGAAAAACATGTCGGTTCAATTTGGAAAAGTGCGGCGTTAGTTCTCTGCAGACATTGTTCAATTTTCTAAGGTCGATTTAGAATTTGTTTTCTTTAAAAAGTTCATAATTTCCTCCAGACCACGACCATCGGTGAGTAAGATCCAGTGAAAAGTTCTCTTTTAAAGATCTGGTCGTGTTTATATTGTTTTATCAATTTCTTCTCATCAAAACAAGTTTTGTAAATTATTCTATTTTAAAATGTAAATTTTTTGAATTTTTTCACTTTACAGCACTGAGGCAGAATGGCCGAAGTAATAATTTTACTGGGTTGAACTGACTGCAACTACAAACTACCTATATGTAACGGCAAACAAGAGTTATTTAAATAGATTTTTTGACTCTTTTATGGATTACACCTTACACGAGTGTATTAATATTCGAAAGGAGTATTAATATCTCTAAATAAAATAATTTATCGTTCACACTCGTATGGTGGACCTTAACTTTTCTGGAACAAGACTAAGTAAAATAATTTACGCACAATTATAGTATTTTGACACTTTAATACTTTTTTATAATACAATTTCAGGGAATAATGTTGAGAATACTACTCAAACAGAGTCTTGTACAAAGTGTGTCGTACTCTAAGAGAGGTTATTTCTCTTTGAAACAAAAACTTACATACATTTTCAGGGATAGGTTTTTACACTGTGGTTAGTGTGTAGTGGTAATATATGAAATGGAGGGGTTCATATATTCTAGGGACCAGTGTAAATGAAGTCACCAAATACCGTTAGGTACGGGCTTGGGTATACCGTAATTTGTAGACAATAGAAAGAAGAAGAAGATAAATTTGCAAAGAAAGAAGAAGAAAAGTCAATGGAATTCAGGGATATTGTTACAAAAATGAAATAATATTGACTGTGTAATATGGGTTACACTATACCTATATTTTAATAGAATTTGTCTAAATCAGATCTTCTAAGTGTGGTAGTTTTTGGGCCACATCGAACGTAGTTAATAGTAAATTAGCTGAAGAAAACAAAAATTTGTAAGAAAATAAAATGAAAAATTAAAGGGGATTGTACCTCACAAAATCCCTCCCTCCTGGATACGTGACTGACTGGATAAGAACGTTGTTAGAATACTGCAGAAACAAAAATATTTTGATTTTGGAGGGGGTTTTCTCCGTGAATTTATTGACATTTAATGCCTCATGGGTATTATCACATCCATGAGAGTAGCCAAAGGGAGCAGGGGGGTTCAAGCCCCGTACATTTCCCCAAAAAATTACTTGTTCACTATTTTTTTTTGTGAGTGGCGTGTTCCGGGGAATATTTATATGAGTCCCCCCCTAATTTAAATATTCCATCTTGAAGTTTAAGCCATAATGTGATCTGTTTGATGCGATAGTAAGGTGCCCGTCTTTGCAACTGAAAAGTTGTGAGCTTTGAGTATATAATTATGTTATGGAGTGTTGATTCGTATGACATTTCTATAGATAGTTACTATCAGACACCGATAGCGTTTTTGGGGAATGAAATTACTTCGTTTTAAAGGTTAGTATATTTGTATGTTTGTCCGAATATATAGATACAGCTACGTCTTACAGTAATTTCAAAATGGCGGTGTAGTGGGTCCGATTCTATCGTTGCTCCTTGCTCTGGTATGTGATTGAAAAATTCATGCTGCTAGACTAGTGAGAATCAGATTTTGATCATACCCTCCCCCACTTCAAAATTAAGAATATCCTCTAGAATTTTAGATGCTGGGTAAAATGGCCATGTTGCCAAAGCCCATTTAAAAATGAAAATAATATTAAAATAATTAGAAATTGATGAAATCGGAGAAAAGTTACATTTTATTTGTCAGATTAATTCGATTAATATTTTTATTTTAGGCATTATTGAATGTGTCGCTATCATCTACTACAGAAGTTTGAATAGAGATTGAATTTTGGTTCAGCATACGTTGTTAGGCATTCGACAAGTAGGAGATTTGTCAGTGGGATAAGGCATCATTCATTGGGTGGTACTCCACATCTCCAGTTTCTGTAAGAGTATTTAAGGGTGAGAGCTGGTCATCGTGTCATATTCTTAGTTTTCGTTCAAATTCACTTAACATTAAGGGCATTTAGCTAAATGAATTCACTAAAGTAACCTCCTAAACAGACTTGAATTTTCCCTGTAGAATTCATACCTAAGAGACAAAAATGATACTTTACAAATACCAAAACAATTAAGTACCTACACTTAATTTTTCACGTAAGTGGTTTACCGAAGATTTGGTGAAAAGAGCCGAATGACTAAGAATAAGGATCATAGTCTTGCTAGAGCTGTCTCACACGAATAGGATGATTGAATATTGCTTTTCGATTACCTAGCATACACAATTTTTTACAACTTAATGTAGCCTAGGGGATGTCATTTCTTACCACTCCTTTTTCTGTGGAAAAATATTGTGATGGTCAATAGGTTTTTGTACTGTCAATCAAATTTACGAACTAAGATCTAATATGTTCATTCAGATGTCCGCGGAATGTATTACAAACAGAAGGGATAATAGGTATGTGGTGAAGATATTAAAGTTTGGTTTGAGTTATTTAGTTTGCTGAGTAGTGCTGTGCCCTAATTTGTTTTTAAGATTTTCTGCCAGAATTTTAATAGTGGTTCTTCTCACTGAGTGCTAAAATATACTCTTAGTGAGACGTATTGAGAAGGCATCAATTATAGCTCTTCGGATTCCTGTATGATGGGTTGGATCTAAGATTCAAAATTAAATTAAGTAATTGGACTGATTTGTACACAATATAGCCATAAACAATCGTGGTTAAGTGAATGAGAGTACAATTATCGAGAGTAAGTAATGTTCGAGTATTTGACCCAATGTGAGAATGTTCAATGTTGTTTGGCATCTATTGCAAAGTAATTTTAAATGTTTTGTCCTACGTAGGCGCTGATTAAAAGTTAAGCAAAGGAAGATATCAAGCGGACTTTTTGAATGCAGCTGACTCTTAAAGTATTAATGATAGAATGTCTATTGAGAAAGAGAAGTGGTGTCACTAGACTGAAAAGGTAGTTTACAATGTTTTAAATGCGGACAGAATCTTTTCTGGAATGATCAAACTTTTTTCAAATCGACTCGATTGGCAAAAATGCACGAAATGTTGCAATCATAAAATTGTTAAACTCGAGAAACATTCACTCTAAAATGACATCATAATGTTTCATTTTGACAAAATTGTAACAGTGCCTCAATTTTGCCTCATTCCTGCAACATTTGAAAATGCTTACTAAAACTGCTTATTAAAACATAAATGAAACATAATAATTGAATTAGTGTGTCATGAAACATTTGAGAAATTGTTTCATTATAGGTAGGTAATATTTCAATAATGATTCACCCAAATTTTGTCTAGTTCATAAAAGTCTCAAAAAAGAGAATTACTAATGTACTTAAAATTTGCAGATACTGATTCAAATACACCAAAGTATAATTATACCTCTATAGGTTTAATTGACTTTTTTCAATTGAATCACACTTGTAAATGAGGAGTCTTTGGAGGACTTTTACTGAATACTTTGTACTTCAAAAGGAACCTACTTCGCTTTTTCCTTCTACCAAAACTGAAAAATTTGTGAAAAATTGATGAAGCATTGCAAATTTACTCGTACGTTGTAATACAACGAGAAAGTTGCAGGAAAAGCCAAAAACCCCTCCGCTGAAACTGTGGTATGCCAAGGGAGCCTCTAATGGACCCTACTAACCAACGGTCCCAACATTATCTTCAATCTATGACACATCCAGGTTGCCTAGATATCAATCATCTACATTGGACAGTAGCCACAGAATCAGCACCATCTAACCGGTATAGCCTGCCAGGAATTTGTAGAACTCAAATTTAGACTATGCTGATTTTATGTTTTATAAAAATGAAAAACCTAGGTTATGTACCTTGGAACATGCATTACTTACAAAATCATTAATTACTAGCCATACCTAGGAATTGACACCACCAGTGGCCATTGCCACTAAAAAAAATCACAAAAACATATTAAAAAAATAACACAATGTATTTGACAATAAAAATGAACACATACTTCGATGAACATACAAAAAAGTGTTCCTGCCTGCATAACAGATAAATATGAAGTGTCAAACAACCGAGGACAGATAAATATGAAGTGTCAAACAACAAAGGACAGATAATTACAAAAAGTATAAATTTTGAAGGTTGATTGATTTGTCGAATGATGAGAGAGAAGAAAAAACCAGATTAGAAATATGGGGAATATGATTTTATTATTATATTCGTGCCTAAGGAAAAACCAAAAGATATGGTACGAGAAAATTGAAAAAAAAAGACGAAAGAATGAATAGCCTGGGTATTTCTGGTTTATACTCGTAGACATATTCAGACAGAGATTTTCAATTTTGAGATTTTTGTTTGGTATTATTTTGCAATAGCTGAATGCGTCAAAACATTTTTGAAACATTCATGTCACATTCATGAAACCTTGCTTATTAATGTTGCAATGAGACACAAAAATTAGAATGAAAATACTACCGTGAAAATTTTGTAAAACATCAGTGAAACATAGTAATTTTATGTAGCAATAAGACAAAGAATTCGCTGCGAAAAGCTTCCTTGAGAAATATTTTTGGGTGTTCTGTGAATAATGGGTGAAAATAAAGTTATATATAGACAATTGGACAATTTGACCAACACGGATAAGAAATGGTTTCAAAAGTCATTTGAAAAATTTTATCTCAATAAGTAAGCTATGGTGTCTTTTGCCATCCACTTCCCTTCACTTTGAAGAGCTAACGTATGCCCGCTGCTAGTGGAATAATTTGTCCCAAGTACAAACTGATGCCAATTTTATTACATTGACTTTATGGGAGCGCGTCAACCAGTCTAAATAGTCGGTGTAACTTTAGATGAAACATTGCAAATTAATGTCGTAATGACCAATGAAACCGGAAATTCACAGCAAAATACCTTCATTTGGATTACTTCTGAAACATTTGTAAAGCATTGCAACATTTTTGGTAACACCGCAGTAATGTTACAGCGAGTTGTGAAAGTTTTCACCGATGTGACAAATGTTTTATCCATGTTCCTGTGGTTAAAAAGCTGATTTTCCAAATTTCCCGCCACCTTAGTACTGATCAGTGGAGTAGAATCAGTGAAGATAAGGTAGACATTGTCTACCAAACTAAATTCTATACCTACAGTTAAAAAAAAAAAAAAAAAAAAGAAATTATTAGAAAAAGACCAATGAAAATAAGCACGACAGAGATTTTCTACGCTATGTTACCTCTTTAATATTGATCCCTAAACACGCGCTCCAATTGAAAACTACCTGATCTATGAGTAATAAAATTTTGTTGGTAGGTAGACATTTTTAAAACTATCTCCAACAAAATAAGCTTCAAGAGTAAAAAATCCAGCTTGCCATGTTTTTTTTTTTTTCATCCAAGTTTGCAAGGGTCAGGGTAGACAATTTTGAAAATGTTTCCATGTAGTCGAGAGCTCCGGGTGCAAATAATGAATTGTCTGTTTGATACAGAAAAAAATTTTATTGTCTTCCCAACCAAATTTTTCAAGCTACTCCTCTGGTTCTGATTGGTCGAATTTAAAAAATATTGCAACAATTTTTGAACAGATTCGCGAGAATTGTTGCTGTTAACTTTGTGAACCCTGTCGCTGATCGGCTGATCAGTGGATGACCCTGTCTACGATATTGGTTCCATAAATTAGATTGGCTCTTTATGAATTATTATCTGCAAGTTAAAATTTGAAATAAAAAATTCTATTTTCAAAAAGATGTGTTCCACAACCAAATACCTACGCATACTCTCCAAATTATCATCAAATAGTTTCTATGCAATAAATTTTATAAAGCTGTAGACTATGTACAAATAATATGCTGCAATTCGCAATTGCCATAAGAACAAAATGGACGCAGAAGAATTTGTTCATTTTTTCTTCTTTTTTTTTCTGATGATGGCTCATAGAAGTCAGCATTAGGTTGTCATAATTATATCATCGTTGTCGCAAAAAATAATTATATCAAGTACCTACTACAAGTTTAAACTCGTGTTTGGCAAGAAAAAGGACTTTTTTTTTTTTTTTTTTGTCAAATTTGCGACTCAAGTAAATTTTTTTTTGTAGTTTTATTTGTACTCGAGCCAAAAATTATGATTTATTCGAGTTCTTTCGCGTCATAATTATACTCTACTATTTTGTTTTCATTGCGTCTCAAAACGTTCTGTATCTGTATTAAAAGACTGTTACTCATAGGTCGTGGTATTCTTTTAGTACAAAAAAAAATGTCACAGTTGCGGGAAAGGTTTTTTTTTTCTACTCACTCAATCAAGAATTAAGGCAAAAACAGAAAAACTTTTTTAACTGTGTAACCGTATGTTATTCATTCTAAAGTTTTCCTATATGGTCAAAAATAAAAGTATGCGCTTTTTTTACTTTTTTTTTTCTTTTTTTTTTCTCAAGTGGAATGGATATCACTTTTTTTATGTTTTAGTTCAAAGCAAAAACGTATAATAACTTATAATGATAAATTTTATTAGCAATTTTTATTCATACTCAGTACCATAGAAGAGTTTTTGATTTCATTAAGGATGACAATTGACAAAACTGATGGGGTTGAGGGAATTGATGACAATACCTAGCTCATTAAGAAACAACAAATCAATTTGAGTAGCCCAGTGACGTTATGGTAAAAGTGTTTTAGGTCTTATTATGATTGTTAGTTTCTCTTCTTACCAAACACTTTCAATTAACCACTTTTTTAGAATAAGGGAGACCGGAGTACTATGGAACATTTTTTTCCTTTTTGTCTTTGACGTGAGCTAGAATTGAATTAGAAATTCGTGACCAAGAAATTTGAACGAAACGAATTTTCATGTATAAGACAAAACCAAAAGAAATAATTAACATACAATGGTTTTTTTCTAATTCCATCTTAGAGGGGTTAACCTTTTTTGTTCCATGGTACACTACCCCAGTGTACCATGGAATTGACGGTGATGTACCATGGTACATGTTAAATCCTATAAGAAAAAAAAAATTTTGAATCAAAAAATTAAATTTATTTTATCTAATACAATATGAAGTGCTCTGCATCTAAAAGTAATTATATTTAGGTAACAAAGGACATCTGCCATTTGAATCCTAATAATATAAATATTGTTAGGAAAATTGATTATTTTTCAATTATTGTGACACTTTACTCATAAATTTGTTAATTTAAGACATCTTTCAAAGTACCTTAAATTTTCTCAAGATCCAACGTTTCATGTTTTAGAACAGTTTTGATTAGGAAAATTATTTTCAAAAAATTGAAAGGTATTTTTGAAATGTTCCATGGAATACCAGAAAATTTACACCATGGTACACTAAGTTCACCTTCTTACTAGAAATTAACATTATATTTAATGCAAGTGTTCGGAGTATTGGGAACTATGAATAATTAATTACTGACAATTAAAATTCTTTGAAACACATTCGAAAATTTGAATGCTCAACTTCTCTCCCATTGGTCACCAGCTTTGTGGGATATAAAAATTTTACGTTTGGTATAATTTTGATGAATACTGTAATAACTTTTGAACAACAAACTGGATAATGATTGTAAACAAATGAAGTATGTACCAGGTGTATGATGCATAATGCTATGGGACCAGTTTGTTCAAAAATTAAAGGGAAGTCAGTTTTGTCAATGATACACTTGTTCCATAGTGCCACGGTTCCCCTATCTACATACATTAGTGCAGTAATTGACGTTTCAGTAGTTGTATTATTGAAATAATTAGGCCTAAAAAATGCAAGAAAATCGAATACAGAAAACGGTTGAAAGTAGGTCCTTCAATTTTATCTACAAAGAATTTTGTTTAGGCTGGAGGAGGAGGGAAGAAGTTGCAATCAAAAAAATAATTTCCTCAACTACTAGTTGTACGTTTTTTGATACCATAGATTTCCTGCCCAAGAAAAATATTTCTACATGAATGTCCAATGAATTCACTCCTGGAAAAAGTGCTTCAATTTTTGTGACTTTTTCACTTCGAAAGTGCTTATTCAATCTTCTTACATTATTATCGGTTTTGAACTTCCTTATCTCTATTTTATAAACCGGGCTTCGTAATTCCTCTTGATATGTATATATAGTAGGTAAATATGTTATACAGGAAAAGTAAATTTCTTCCATTTCATGGAATTCCAGAAAATTTTTAAGCATTTAATAAAATGCCAAGCGATTTTAGGCGAAGTGTAAAAACAGTGAGAAACTATGCAATTCATCTAGGAATTTCATACATTCCCTGGCAAAAGTTAGGCAGAAAGTGAAATGATAAGAAATAAGTAGGTACCTAACACATAAAATGAACATGTCATTGTACTATTAATAGGTATATTAAAATGATTATGTAGGTACTGTTTGTATTAAACAGTTTTTAAATAGATTTTTGAAGAATATCTATTTCTATTAATATAGTCCGAGTATCCGGACACAAGTGTGGGAGTGGGTACATTTTTAATTTCGTGACCTAAGCCTTTTGGTACTATTTTTGAGAATTCATATTTTTTTATACGTACTTACCACCTTTTGCGTTGAGTCCATTTCTAGGCGTAATTTTGATCGAATGGTTTCAAAATTAGAAACACATATTCGAATCCGCCTAAGGAAGAACTTCGTTTTCTTAGGTCCGAGTCAGACGCATGGTTCGTCTGGTAGGTTAGTTTATATGCATTTTTTTTATCGAACAGCGTACGGGCCGCAATTTTTAATCGATAGACGTAAAATTTGGTGTACATATGTGTTTAAGATTAAAAAAAATAACTATCAATTTTGGTGCGGATAGGCCTTACAGAACGTCTGGTAGAGGAAATTTTGTTGCATTTTTGGCTGATTAATGCCTAGGGCTGTTAGGAGAGGCTTCCTCCATCAGCCTGAAAAATTATAATTTATTCGATAATCTGAAAATTATTTTTCGTTTAAGATAAATTTTGCCGTTGAAACCGTTGACCAAACCCAGCCCAATATTTTAAAATTTTCCAATAAACTTCGATTTTGTTAGAACTATCCAAACCATTATAGTTTTGTTTAGCAGGTTGGAAAGTGTGGTATTTCAAACCGTACGAGTTAAAACTTGAAATAATTTTTCATTTCACAAAAAAATAATGATTTTTGGTACAAAAATTAAAAATTAATTCATGAAATATTTTGAAAAAATGATACGGGTCAGTTTTATGGCATGCTTCGTATTTGTGTGGTATTGGTAATTTTTGCAAAAAATATAAATATTATATATATTACTTTATAAGCAGAATGTTGGTGATAGAGGAGATTTTTAAACAAAGAAAATGTACTTTTTCTTGTAAAGCTTGCTGGGCAAGAGTTTTATTTTTGCTTTTTCTCTCTCTTGAAATTTCACTTTTTTTAGTATCTAAAGCAATTTACTCGTACGGACTTGGCTTCACATTAGAATCTGGAGTGGATGTTTTTTCTCAACGTTCTGAAAAAGTTAGGGAGGAATTAGGATGTGTTTCAGAAAAAAGATTTAAAACACATTTGCCATCA
Source organism: Ericerus pela (assembly GCA_011428145.1). Taxonomy (NCBI): domain Eukaryota; kingdom Metazoa; phylum Arthropoda; class Insecta; order Hemiptera; family Coccidae; genus Ericerus; species Ericerus pela. The sequence goes on from WOFM01000341.1 coordinate 1,657,673, forward strand.
ATTCATCTTAGGTAATCAACTTTAGTTGGTATCAAAGATTTAGAAACATCGTTTCCTCGGTAACATTTTTACATTGAAAATTACGCACGTCCTATATTATCTTCCATTTTTTCACAAACATTTTCTGTACACATTGAAATAACAACTAACGAAAAAACATTATCTACTATCTTACCAGCAATTTAGCTAATAGCCTATCTGTAATTTCTGCCTATTTAGACAAGAAAACAGCTTCATTTCAAACTTTATCTAACTTGAGTTAGGAATTTCATGAAATTCCTGAAAATTTTTAGACATTTCACCAAGTACCTGTTTAGGCATTTCATAAAATGCCTGATTTTACATTTTGCTTATAATATTTTGTCGGTACATGAAAAAAAGATTAGGTCAAAATGGGAAAATCGTGTCATATTGGTTTTGTTTTGTCATGAATCGGAAAATTTTCATAATTTCTGTCCCTAACCCTTTTGAAAAGTCCATTTTATTATCCTGTTTGCAAGAAAATTAAGTGAAATAATGTGGGTACTTCTAATCATGATGTATAAATTTTGTAAATTTAAACGCTTTTTACGCAGTTTGCTTACAAACGGGGTATTAAAATTCATCTCATAAAAGAATTAGGGGTGGGGATGATGAAAATTATCCGTTTCATGAGAAAAGAAAACGATTGGTATCATCTTTGCATTTTGACCTAATTTTTTATATGTATATATATATCGCCTAAAATTTTGTGTTCACATTTCTGACGAAACTATCAAGTGGATAGAGCTGAAATTTCTATGAAAGATAGTTCTAATATTGTAGTAAATCCGAAAAAAGTTTTTTGGGTATCCGTTGAGTAGTTTCCAAGAAAACTGGAAAACAAAAAATTTATGGAAAAGTAATTTTTCCGGGATTCTGAGAAAATGACTGAAGGGATGAGGCTGAAATTTTCACGACAGATTTTTCTTATGTTGTTGCAAGTTTTTTGGCAATTTAGTGACTATTAATTTAGTAGTTTATGAAAAAACTAGAGAAAAAAAATTTCTGGAAAAACTTCTGTGTTCACGGTTTTGAGAAAACTACCGAACAAATAAGGCTAAAATTTTTACAAAAGATAGATATTGTGTGGGAGCCACTGTGAAAGAAGTTTGGTGGTCATTGGTTTAGTAGTTCTCAAGAAAACTGGAAACAAAAAATCTCTGGAAAAGTGGTTTTTAGCAATAAAACATCGATACTTACATCGATATTTTTGTTAAAGATATGGATAACTGTTGATAGTTTTTTGTAATTTCTTAACCTGAAACTAGTGTTGGGTATACCAGTCCTTTTCTCTCCACACTGATGAACAACACTTAATCTTTTCTTAAACTCTCTCATTCATGGTAAAACTTTCTTTCTCACTCATTCAACTTTATTCAATCTAATCGTTCCTAATTGGGAACCTTCGTGTAATTCTGTATCGCTCGTTAAACTATCATACAGATTGTTATACTTGTTTTACATGAAATATAGTGTACTTCTACAGCATGACTGAGTTTAAACGTCTTTTTATTCGTCATCCGAGGTCCTTGACTCATCAACTAGCAATGAAATATCGATATATCTACAACTATCGATATAAATATTGTTGGGACTACCAATCCTCTTCCCCTCACACTCTTTTGAACACTCAGCTATCTTTCAATAAACATTTTTATACATTTATACTCAGAGCTACACTGATAGTCATACCACTGCTCATTCGTCTACACACATATTCATTTCTTATATACTTTTCATATTCTGTACTTTACATATTTTATCTGCTGCAAGTACGCACTTCTGAGACATAACTTTAATAAAAACATCTTTATTTTTTCTTCAATCACATCGAACATCCAGTTCACAACCTCTATAAATATTGATTACTATCGATAAAAATATCGAATTATATCGATATAAATATAGATAACTATCGACGTTATTTTGCAATTTTTTCAAATTAAGCTCTCTCTCTCTCCATCGCCATCTCTGTCTCATCTCCATATGTATCTCTATTTCTATCTCCATCTGCAAACTGGGTTTTCTAGCGAAGCATTGCTGCGCTAGAGTTTTTTTTCTTTTAGGGATATAATAGGTAAATTAAAAAATATTCAATTTAAATATTGTTGTTAGTAAAAATTTTATATGGGAATAATTTCCTTTTTGCAGGCATGTATGTCGGCTACTCCAAAAACATTAATTAAATTTCAATTGTAATTTTACCAAAACCATCGAAATAATGTTTTTTTTTTTTTTTAAAGTAGGTAACTCACGCAGGTATAATTCACAGGACATTCGTTACTAGGTACCTACTTTAATGTTTTTCTTCTAACATGAATTTCAAAAATGATTACCATGATTACCGTAAAAAGTTAATTCTCAGTGTTGGTTGTAGGCTGCCATAAAACAAAATGTAATTAAAATGGAATAAATACTTCACGCAATGAAAGAAAAAAGTATAAAAAAAAGGAAATATTTGAAAAATGTTATTGAATTTTTGTCATCGTGATTCAACCGTGATTTCATGTAAACTCGAAAAAAAAAAAAAAAAAAAAGAAAAAAGGAAAAATGATAATAAAACATAATACTCCTTTTGCAAGCAAACTGGGTAAAAAATTGAATCAGGTAGGAAAAAATAATTCGAAAGAAAGTAACATATTTTTGAAAAATATAAAAAGAAGAAAAAAATAAGCAAGCTATAGGTATCTATATCAACCAAATTATATTTTATTCGAATGTACGCATACCTACAGATACTGCGTGTATATGAACGAATATTGAGTAGAAGACCAACATTTATAATGTTCTGTAGGAAATAATGTATTGCATGGTTCGAATAATTTAAATTTCATTTGCGTTTTGGAGCCAGTGATATGATCTAAAATATAAATTTTAACGGTTGTTTTAAAAGAAAAAGTTTCGAACGCAAGATACTAGTGGAAATAAAGAAAGAAAAAAAAGAGATATACATATATAGTACCTATATAGTATACTATAACATGCTGTATTCAAGACTTACATATTTTGTGGTTTACTGATTATTCATTCAAACTCCCAATGATTTTCGTAAAAGTTGTTAGGTATTTTTTTTTCTAAAACTCAGGCAACTCTGTTTAATTCACCAACATAAGACGTATTATGGACTATTAGTTATCTAAAAGTTGAGATTTTGCAGGTAAGTAGAAATATTAAATAATTCTTTTTGTTAACTTTTCAACTCCGTTGGTGAATCATGTGAATTTTTTTTTCTTATACTAAAAAACGAAAACTACTGTCTACATCCATGAAAACAACATTTTTTCTTTTGTTTTATTATTTATTATTACAATTTATTTTTTTCTTCTAACTGTATATTAAGTTATCACTGATTCGTATTTGTTTTTTTGTTTTTTTTTTGTTATTTTTGTTTCTTTTTCGCAAAACATTTTACAAGCGTTTGCAGTGGACTATGTCCTGGCAAAGTTTTAGAAAATAATGACGCACGCGTCGATATGTTATAGAATCAACAAAAATTAGCAGACAGCGCGGATCCCATAAATTGTATTTTCTTTCTCATTTTTGAAAATAATATGTGGGAATTGTCTGAAGCGACGCCATCGTATTATCTATTAAATACGTCAACACCTCACTCCAGACAGAAAAAAAAAAAAAATCATTTCAAGGGTTCTCAGTTTTAAGCGAAAACAAGCGTCTTCAATTTTTCGCGTTTATAAAATTTTTTCTAATTAAGAATTGTATCATGTCGAAAATATGGTAAAATCCAGCACCGTAAAAACTTTTGACCATATAGTGCACTTCTTTTTTCGATTCCTTTCAAACCGTCAACTCAAAAGAGGAAAATATTCATTCAATCCATTGAGTACATGTGAGTATAGGACAGGATTGCGAGATGGGAGCAGAAGTGTTTCTCATCTATTTATTCAAGTACCAACTTAATCTCGTCACTTTTAAAAGTACTTCATCAAATATAGTCATGGGTGTGAAACACTTTTCTTTCATTCCAAAAATAATTTTTGTTTGCTTTTGTTATTCGTATTTGATATCGATGCACTGTTATCGAATCAATTATTTGAAATGGGAAAACTATATTAGGTACCTATATTATTATGTTACAAATGTGGAATTAGGCAGTTTCCCAGTGTGAAGTTTGCAGGAGTTAGTGATGTCAAATATTTATATATTTATTTTAATATGACACAATGATACATATTTATACACAAAAAATAATAATACTTCCATCACTACCGTGCACTGGAACAGTGAAACGGTATTTCAGTAGAGGTAAATATGGAAAAGTGTTGAGACTACCAATCCTTCTCCCCTCTCACTCCTGCGAACACATGACTACTTTTACAATATATTTTACATCTTTGTTTACGGCTACACTGTAACACTATTTCCACCGCTCACTCGTCCATCTCCGTACATCATCATTTATCTCACTCAAACAGTACTCATTCTCACTTTATATGATTGATGTAAAATACACACGCTTCAGAGACGTTCCTTTGGTTAATTGTTTATTTCACGTTAATCCTCATCTTCTATAAAAAGTGTATCACTAAGTATTGATATTTGTATCTAAATCTATATCAATAGGTATCGATACAAAAAAAAATCAATATTTTCCATTATTTGCATGAGCTAACGAGTGGGACTGCATTTTTGCACTTATTATTATAGGCTGTATTTTTTGTGAAAAGTGTGCATGTGCAGTATGCAATGAAATAACTGTTGAGAGAACGTACATGTCAGTTATTTCCACACACTGCTCTAGATTTGATTACATTGCGAATGATATATGTGGCACAAAAATTGTGCTTCCATGCACATGTTACAAAACAGTTATCTGTGATTAAAGTATAAAAAGTAGGTGATTTTACTATCAGTGTGAAATTTTCTACACGAGCCAAAATCACATGAGTAGCAATCACATATACTATGCACCTTTGTCACACACTATTTTTTTCAATAATCTCCCTAAAAAAATTTATGAGAAAAGTTTTTAAAAAAATGAACAATAATTAATAATTTTACTTTTTTTGACAAAAGATTTTGATATTTGGTTCAACCTTTCCATACAACCCCCCAACCAAAAAAAAATTTAAGACAAAATGATTAATTTTTCTAGAAAATAATCATAATTTTACTTTCGCTCATTAGTCAATAGACAGGTCATGGACCATTTCCACGACCTTACTTTTAAAATGCATTGTACATCAAACAATACCAAGAATGGAATACCACTACGAATTAGTTTCCACTTTTGGTATTTTACCATTACCAAATTTTGCTATGGTAAAACTGATGTAGCGTCCAGGTATTATTTCCTCTTATATTTTATTTCTTTTCCTTTCTTTTCTTCTTTTATTGTGCTAGAATTACAGTGGAGCTACTTACTGCTGGCTTGCAATCCAAGTCTTAACTATTATTTTTTTTGTATGCTTAACTGCTAACTTTTGTTAGCACCATTCAGCACTCTTGATTCTAACATCAACTGTTCAATATGATTTCCTTTTTTCATGGGTAGTTTATTCTCTTATTCAAAAATGAATCAACTTTTTTGTTTTGATTTAAATTACTGAAATTTGTCTTCAAGAAATGGTTGAACTTGCGGTTCCTATGCTCTTCTAGTTCAAGTTGGTACTTCTGTCTTAAATTTGGTAATGTATGTAACATTTGCCTTTCCTAATATAAATCTCAAAATTCTTCTTTTATTTATCCATGTTTTCCTAGCCTACATATGTTCCACGCTCTAAAGTTGTACATATCAAATCTTTGATAATAATGATAAATTCTAGAATGTGGTAATTTTCTTTAAACCTGATTGAAGTGGATTGTATGAGCACTCGATTCCACTTTTCAGTAAATCCATCTCACAATAAAATAAAGTTTATGTCATAAAAATCTGCTTCTCTTGGTCCATTTCCTGAAACCTTGCTTCCATTGTGTGTGCGCTTTTATTTAGACTTTCGCACACCACTCTGAGGTTCTGATTCTACTTATTTGGTATTGTTTCTAATTTTGTTTCCAAATATTCTGTTTGTGTTTCGATTTCTAGTATTGGTATTGGTATTTGTATAGAGGTATTATTAAGTTCTATTTTGTTTCCAGTATTTTTTTGAATTTTTTTTTCTCTTTCCTCCCTTTACAAAACTACAGAATGATTGAAATGATGATGTTTGTCAAATGAGCCACGCCAAACACTTCGGTCATTATGGTCCCTGAAGTAGTATTTTTTATTCTTATTGTAGGGTCACAGCCATTTGGTGAATTGAACCTGGAATTAATGAAAATTACGTTTTTTGTAAAAAAGTAAAGTTGAACTTTATTTTTGCCACAAAAATAAGATGTACAGCCAGAGATTCGCTACATTTGTAATGGTGACATATATCGACTGCGTTATAAAAAGTAAATTTTTCAGGAGATAAAAACATATTTTACGAACTAAAAAATTATGACATTGAGGTAATCAAAATTTTATTCGGCTTGTTGATCCCAACAATTATTGTGGTAGCAAAAAAAGATTGAGAATAATTATTGCCCAGGCCGCTGTGTGGCTTATGGGGAAATGTATCTGAGAATTCGTCAGGGCTGTCGTGGGGGATACGAGTAGGTATTTCCAAAATACTTTTGTGAGTTACGAGGTTTTTGAAATGTCTTTTTACACCTATAGCGTTATGACGTACTTTTAAACTCGGGGGTTACACGGTATTCTTGTGGGGTACTGTAACATATATTTTCATCTATTTTTAGAAATGACGAACATATTTGTCTACACGTTTCCAAATACCAAAAACGTAGGTATTCATCAACAATAAAACATCCTATAACTCTTTATAAACAACCACTAATTTACCCGTATGTGATTTTATGAATATAGATATAATGTCTGTATATTCATGACCTAATTGTGCCTGTCCCTCGAGTACATCGCGAGTCAGCACAACCCTATAATAACAACACCCTACCCCACTTAGCCTATCCAACACGTACACTTACATACACCAAACGAGTATATAAACCCTCGATTCGAAGGAACAAAACACAGTTCCTACATAGTTCTTAGACAACTACTTCTAAGTACCTAGAACCTCTCTTGTAGAGTAGATAGTGAACAGACAGTCTTGTCTATAGTATTGTGATAATATACAATGTATAACTATTTAACGTATAAATTACAGTACTATTGAATGTACAATTGATTATTTTATTAAATGTGTTAATTCAAACTTGTGTTCTAAATATTACTGAGTCTCTCAAATACGTTAAGGTCCACGATAGTTGTGAATGATAAACTATTATTTAAATTATTATAGAGGTATTAATGCTTATCCAGTGTTTAATATCTCGTGTATATGGTGTAACACTGAAAGTGTTCTAATTAGGTACACTACCATCTCTTTTGGCTGTTACAGGTGCAAGGTTTTAGTTATATTTATACCTAATTTTCTTCGGAAAAATAAAAAGTGAGATGTACGAAAGCTTCTACAGGATGATGAAGTACCTCGTAAGCAACCAATAACAATGATAATCGCATTTTTTGGTTATGGTGTTGGTTACGAGCAGTCGATATGCGGTAAGTATGGAGTGGGCGATGACCCGATGAGGTGTCTAACAGTAAAGGCTCATCACAAAAATTGGAAGTCATTTTGCCCTACAAAAACTCGAAAGTTCCAGCTGGAGTCTTGGATTACCAAGCAAAAATAAGATTAACTTTCGCCTCTGTTGCATCAGCAGCGTTTATATGCAACAGATACGTGTTATTTTGGCCAATAATATACATTAGAATACAATGGCGTGGCGAAATCACGATTTTGTTGGAGGGAGAAGTCAGTCATTAAATTTACGAATGTTCGTTCGGTAGCCATTAACTAAACGTCTTTTTCTTTTTCTTTTTTTTTTGGCTTGGAAGGGCGCTTTGAACGCCCATATCGCCTCCCTTTACTACGCCAGTGTTGGAAAATAAAATTTGGAATGGTTCAGCAAAAGAACCAAACAAAGATTAGTCTATATATGTATGTAGCTAAGTATATGGTGACTGCATTCCAATTGTCCTCAATTTTCGCGCCAAATTTCAATTAAAAATACCTCCAATACCTCCACAACGTATCTACAAGGCGGCTATCCGACTGGAGGGTATAGATTACAAAAAAAAAAAAAATCAATTGCGACTACAAATTCGTAAAAAATAATTTACTCTCATCCGTACATTTGTCGATGAATGATGTACCATGCTTTTGGAACGCGTTTGGAATTATATAATTAATTGAAACAATAAAAGCGTAGAAATGAAATATTTTGTTGTTTTTTTTTTTATTTATTTTAAGCCATTATTGTTTCGCTTTTCCAAGAGGTGCGTATGAAACGAAAACAACGACAACAACAAAACTTAATTATTAAAATGTTATTCGCCAAATGACGAAATGCGGGCGCCCTACGGTGAGATACCAAGCCATGTACAGTCGATAAGAAAAATCCTACTGTAATGTCATTACATACCATAAAGCATCTTCGCATTCGAATATAGATACCTACAATTGAAAAAAAAAAAAAACAAAACAAAAAAACACTAGTACGGTAATATATAGATCATTCGATGAGCAATGAAGGTGGTACCTACTGGAATCATTTATTATTTTGTTATTTAAAAAAAATAAAATAAAATCAGGTATAAGGTACTTGAAGGTACTTGAAGGTACTTGAAAGTTGTGTTGTTATATTTTGGGCATTGGTTCTCGCATATTTTGGATCATTCTCATTTTATTATTGTTGCGATTATCGATTCGTTTATTTCTTTTTATCTGTTTTTTTTTTTAATTTTAAAATTTTTTTTTTTTGGCAAGTACAAAAATTTGCATACTTATAGGGCAACCCGTATGTTTTAATAGAGAGACGCGAAGGCAAAAACGATAACAAAATGATTAAAAAACATCCTCGGGAACAGGTCACTGCCGTTTTAAAAATTGGTGCGGGGGCCAGGGTTAATGATTGCTATTGGGTATGTAATAATGACTAGCTGCCCGTAGTGTCAGCTATGCTTGACAGACGCGTAGGACCTTTGACCCTTACTCTGAGCTAAGTGTTCACTGATATATTACGCAATAAAATCTGAAAATATAAAATTCTCTCCTTGTTGGGCGCGATAAAAAATAGTCTAATGATAAAATGAACATCAAATACGAATTCAGCGCCTCAAAAAACATGTGCTATGATATACACCTTTTTGGGTTCCATGTGGATCAACGAATGTGTTTGTTGATAAAATTAACATCAAATTCGAATTCAGCATTTGAAAAAACATGTACTATGATGTATCATGCAATAAAACCTGAAAATAAAGAATTCTCTCTTTTTTGGGCCCAATGAGGGTCAAAGAATGGGTCTGATGATAAATTTAACATCAAATACAATTCAGCGCTCCGAAAAACATGTCCAATGATTTATTATACGATAAAATTTGAAAATAAAAAATTCTCACCTTTTTGGTTTCAGTGGTGGTCGAATAATGAGTCTAATGATAAAATTAACATCAAATTCGAAATCAGCTTCTAAAAGAATCAAAAAAAGGCTACTAAATGCAGCCTTAATAAGTTTATATAATATTTTTTCTCTGTTCATTTTATATACCTACCCGCAGCGCTATTAATTCAGCTTTCATAGATTTTCCTTTGTAAGTACGCGAAGCGATAATTGGGAAGTCCAAAACAAATGAGTCTTGCTCTGGTGGCAGAAATTAAAAGGCTGAAAAGTGTTTTTAAGTACAAAACAGGCATTTTTAAAAGGAAATATTTAATGTGAGAACTGAAATTTTTAATGACTAAAACATGATTTTGTTTTATTATTTTTACTAGTATGTTATGAAACTGACGGTTGTAAAAAAATAACTCCAGAAGGAAGATATGGATGCTTTTATCCTCATGGGAAATAGTATGGAAAAATATGTAAACAATCTCCATGAACACTCTTTGAGAAGTGATAGAACTTGATAAGCACTAGCACTCCACCACCACTGGACATTCCAATAGTTATTTGTGATACAAGTGTATAAAGTAGGTGATTTTGATCCTGGTGTGATATTTTCTGCATGAGCTGAAGGTGAGTGATGAAAATCACACGAGTATCAATCACCTACCATATACAAGTGGGTCACACGATATTTTTTGCCATACCTCCTCCCCATAAAAGAAACTGAGATAAATAAATATTTAAGCAATTCAATCACATTTTGTGGTGTAATGGTTACAGAGCTCGTTTACTAATCTGAAAGTTAGTGGTTCAAATCCCCAAAGCCAAGGAACTTTTATGAAAAGAGAAGAAAAAAATAAGCACATAAAATTAACGAAAATGACATAGTATTTGTAGAAGAAGGACCAGAGTGTGTATAAAGTGACGCATGTGCCCAAGATTGTATATAAAGTAAAGACCGATGTATAAAGTAAGGACTTTATACATTGGTTCTGAATGGTTCTAAAATCGCTTGCTTTATACATCATTCAAGGTTTGTATAAAAATGAAGTTTATCGGTAGGTGTTGCAAGAAATAATAAAACAAATCCTAGATTCTTCCTAAGTTCACGAAGAATACACTTACAAAAATTCATCAACATTGGTTTGGTAGATTCTGAGATTATCCTTAAGATGATGCACTGTCCCAAACTTTCCTTATTATACATTAGCGTAGATATAGATATAGAAGTATAGATAGTTCGTTGTTTCTATTTTCCTAATAATTCTTGACATGGGAGAATTAATTTATTGCAAACGAAAAACATGAAAAATTTGATTATTTTAATTTCTTACACCTAGGTACCTATACCTATTATAAATGATTTTTTATTTCAGTAGTATTGGCCTGTATTGAAATTAGGTAGGAATGAAGGAGAGAAGTATTCAAATGCTAAAAAAATAAACACAGGCAAAATAAAGATACCCATTGTAACAGCCAAAAGAAGATCGTTTGGTAGTATGTTTGACAACTTTCAGTGTTACACCATACACTAAATATTAACACTGGAAAAATATTAATATTTCTATAATATTTTAAAATAATTAATTTATAATCCATGAACTATTGTGGACCTTAACTTGTTTAGAGACTTTATAAAAATATTTTACACACAAAGAATACTTTACACACTTTTGATAAAATAATAATTTGTACACATAAGTACCTTCAATAATATTTCAATACTAATTTATCATTGGGATAAAACCCTTAAACACAGTTATTAGAACTATGTCTTTAATTAGATTGAAACTGAACATCGATTACTTCATAACCAGGGTTTATATACCTATTCAGGGTACGTGAATGTACATGGTGAATAGCCTAAGTGAAGTAGGGACTTGTTATTATAGGGATATGCTAACTCGCGATATAATTGAGGGACAGGAATATTTAGATCACTGAATGTGGAGTCAGTATTCCTATATTTGTAATATTTGGTGCGGGTAATTTAGGTTGTTTATAAAGAGTTATAGGATATTTTAATTACAGCCAAATACCTGAATTTCTGGTATTCAAAACTGTGTCACCAAATATGTTTGTCATATTTGAGAATAGATGAAAATATATGTTACACCTATGAACAGTATCATATCTGAAGGGATTATAGAGGTTAAAACCAGCCTGCTGGAATTTTTAAAAACCCCTTCTACAAATGAAGCTTGAGTAAATCTTCCAAGAGGGGGATCAAGGTTACATCATTGTTTTCCCCCAAATAACGACACTGGAGTTGGCCAAAGTTATTTTATGTTTTTTTTTTCCTTCAATATTTCTGGACAGATTTTGAGAAGCCGTTATACTTCATCACAAATAAAAACGACATGATGATGTCATATGAGATGATGGACCTGGGGTAAAGCTTTGACTATATAGCTTAATGGACTGCTAGAACTGATAAAACCTTGAAGGTAAACAATGCAAGCCTTACTTTTTGAAAAAGGTACTTTGTGTGAAAACTGAATTTGTATTGAGTTATATTTTTGAGAGTAACATTTTAAATATGATTTGTTTTTCTGACTGCCTCTTCAAATCTCCAAATAACGAAAATTATTCAGAAACTTTTGTTTTTATTTAGTCAAAGAGTGCGAACAAAGGTGCAAATGCAAAACGCGAATTTCAGAATTCTATTTGAGGTTTAATTAAATGATATTTGATCTCGATAATTTCATCCTAACTTCGCCTGATGAAAGTGACAGAAGATTTACGTGTGTAATATTTTCTCATTATCGCATAAATCATCTGTAGAATGTTAATCATCAATTGTATTGTGCTGTGTACACTTCGGACTTTAACAGTCAAACATTTTCCTCACTTCAAGAACGTCCTTTTTCTATTAATTATTCTGTAAACTTACAAATAATGCTATTTTATCATGTGTCAATAGCAAAGTAGAATAATAATAAAATTAATTATCTTCAAATATAATTTTAATTACTAAAATAACAAAATATAAAAATTAATTTTTTGCTAGCCGGAATTGGAAATTTGGAATCACCATCACTTATCACCAAAGGTTGTTTTTCGTAAAAAGAACGCCTGTTAACAGTGTTTTCAGCGGTGTTCCATTTAATCCTATGTATTTCTTATCAGTTCTAGCAGTCCTTTAAGCTATATAGTCAAAGGGGTAAAGGAACAACTTAACAAAGGTTGCATCCAAGACTGTTTTGTTTACACCAATGTTTTTATCTTTACGTAGTTGTGAAAGGTTATTGTCTTTGTGACGTCACTTTTTTCTTATTTAGGATAGACTGTAGCATATTCCTCCGGTATTTCCGCAGACTTTTTTACTACAAATTTTTATGATGTGGAAGATGCTTCGTTTAAATTATTTATCTTGTGCGGTTTTTTTTTTTTTTGGCCAAATCAACTTCATGTAATTTTTTTTTTACAATGTATGCCACGTATGAAAATGAAAACCAACAACTTGATATTACAAACCTAAACAACCAATTCTGACTAAAAAGGATGCATTTGCCACATTAAGTGATTAACAGGTGAAAATTTTGTTTTCACAAATCAACACTTCCTCCATGATTCACAGAGAAATTAATAATCATACGTTGCGTGCGAAGTAATTCGCCAACTTTCTTCAATCTTTAACTACTAAACTGACGGATTAATCATAATAAATTAGGTATCATCCGGAGTGTGAAAAAATAATGAATTTTATACGAATTATGTGAATTCCAGGGTATACATCATAGGTATGAATAGGTATAACCCTACTCGACGATGATCTTTATATACGATAATTGCGGCTTTATAAGATTACCTATGTAGGTATGTGCAATTAATATGAGTCATCCGACGTCACAGATAAAGATTTTGATGACTATATAGTCTACCTCATCGTCTGCAGCGCAACAACATCGAAAAGTTGTTTTATTACTAAAATGTGTCTAAACCTGTGTGACCATTATATGACTAATTAGAAAACCACATACAGACGATGAAGAGCCTAAACCAAACGAAATTTTTGTCGAAGATCACGATGCTTCGATATTATTGATTTTGATAGTAGATACCGTACCGTTTCATTATCACTGAAATATGTGTGTCGCTTGGTTTTACCAGACAATGTGCAAGTCCAATGCTTTTAGAGGAACTCTTAAACGGGGAGAAAAATTATTTTCTCGTTGCCGTATGTTCTTATCATCAGAATAATACGCCATTTTGACTAATATAATGAGTGGAATAGTCGTAAACTATTGTCCGGCACAAATTTAAATGTGTTTGAAAAAAACTTGATGAAGAAGGTAATGCTTGAGGAATTTAGGCAATAGAGGGAGACTTTCAAACTATAAGAAAAAAAAAAAGCATCAAAGAATATTCTCGTATATCATTCAGTCTCATTCGTGAAAAAATTAGACTAGCTTACCTATAACTAAGTGATGAGCAAAATGAGATTTTAGTGACACTGTGGTTAACTTGATCTTCATTGGGTTTGGGTGATGATAGACTCAGCAGTAGTGATATATATGTTCTTTCAAAAGGAAATAATTTATTTCAAAAAATCGAAGCGACTATACAAGAAAAACAATAAAAAATTAGCTAAAACAGAAAAATAATGCTTTTAAAACTTCTCAGGCAAGATGTAGGTCTACGGACTGAAGTTATTGAAGTGGGCGCTAATTAAACAGTTTTGTCATGAAATTCCCCCTACCTGGTAAAAAACAAATTTTAGGAGCAATCTTTTTAATTAGCGCCGACATCATTAAACCTAAAAAGCTCCTCCTGTCTAAAATCCCAAATTGCAAAACGTTACTCCGTACTCAACTGGTCTACCCACTGCTTTATTTTAAACTAGATTTTTCACATCACCCACCGAGTCAACTGTTAATTGCTGAATGAGCCAATTAGGTGACGGGTAAAAACAACCCCGCCAAAATGGCATTTTTCCTCACTAATTTTCAGAAAAAACTTTAGCAGTTTGTATTTATTTATTTATTTTTCATGCATGGTACCGATCACCAGAAAAATTCTTAAAACAAAAATCAATTGAAATACAAATGTGAAACTTTACTTGTTTACTTAGGTATGGTTGACCCCTATTATTTTGTCAAGTTTTAGAATTTTCAAAAAACTTTTGCTTTTTAAAATTTTTTCATAAAAAATTTTGATAAAAAATCAAAACTTGAAAAATATTAGGATTTCGCACTGAAAAAAATTCTGAAGGAATTACCTAATACCATCACTATTAGCAGTCAAAATTTCAGATTCGCAGAATTTTTTTATTAAGAAAAATAAAGAAGTTCGCTCGATAAGTCAAAATTTTTATTTTCGTCTGCATCTTTGGTTGGGAGGGTAGGCAAACCATTATACATCAGCGTAACTTATGCTGCTACACACGCCGTTGAAAGAATTGCCTAAAACTATGGAAAATCCTATATATGGATCGAATTGATGACCTTTTTTTGAAGTCTATCAAAAAGAATTTGCACCTAGGGTGCCCTAGATGCCAAGTTTAATTTTCGGCCAGAAATTGTTTTGGGGCTAATTCCAGCTGTAAAGCCCCCATACCACCTCACTCAACGTATTTAAAATAGCAAGTAATGCATAAAAATGTATATATTAGAAATATTAAAACAATTATGTTTTGGAATTCGATCTTATTTTAAAATTTTTTGAGTTACGAAAAATATTTTTAAATAATTCTAAATTGCAATATTACCAAGATCTGTAGATTGAAATCTAGATTATTTCGATTGATCTGTTGCTTCACACTGCTGCACACAAAATACGTCATGTAATAATAAATATTAGTTGGCATTATTTTTGGCCGAAAATTGCCTAGAACATAGAATTCTCACAGCTTTTCACAACTGGTGTGAAGTTGTCCAATCTTTTCACTGCAAACAGTCAAAAAAAAAAAAAAAAAAGCAGATTTGTGAACATTACACAATTATTGCAAAAATATGAAAAACTATAGGAGCAAGGAAAAACATTACGTTCATTATTTTACTTTATCAGTTAAAAAATTAATTTGCAGCCAGATATGAAGCTGAAAAATTTAGCTTCCAAATTTTTTATTTGTCTTTTAGCTTTTGGCTGGTACTGCATATTGTGATATGTAGACGATCCTTTGTGCACCTCCGGAGCACAGAGATTTGGAAACAGCACACAGTATGCCAACTGTACTGGTGATGTGTGGTTGCTAGACAGTTGCACTTTGCTGAGGAGGAGTGTGACCACATTATTTTATTCGTCTACTGATGTAAAAAGATAAGCTAATGGCTAAGACTACTACATGGTAGCAAGAGTGGTAGAGATACTTTTGAAAATATAGGATTTTTTAGTAGAAACCTTATTCAATAAAAAATTGGATTTAAATCTCGTTTATTATGAAATTCAACCCCAACAGAAAAAAAAATAACTTCGTAATTTTTTCTTTAATAAAATATGAAAATATTCTTCATCAAAAAAATCTGCTTCTACTATTCAGAGAAGTTGCTCAATTCTAACATCATAAGTAGACCAATATAGTTCCTTGCTCCATTAGAATTGAACAGCGATGACCAAATCCTAACAACCTTAAGTTGAAATTTGGAACTGTTCTGAACAATAAGCATACCCACCTCAGCATAAAAAAATTAAACAAATTAAGATTGGCAGCATAAATTCAATTCCTATCTAACTGACTTAGGAGTTCAAAATTTATTAAATTCATAACTCATTATATCATCGTCTAGCCTTAATTAAAAGTAAGTGGATGATAAGTGTCTGTGGATATCCACAAATAAAATTTATTTAATTACAATATTCATGTACTAAATTTTACACAAATTGATAACTTTCTATTCTTCCTATACAGAATTGATCCTATATGGCAAAATATCTACTTCCACGCCTTCCAACAACATTCGTCAATTTGTTGACCAACAATTAAAGAAAAAAAAGTTATTTGTTTAATATTTTATTACATTTGTTTTTCTTCTGGACTTGTGTCTGTCAGTTTTGGGATAGTACTTTATTTGTTTTGTTCACTTGTACTTAATAAATTTCATTCGTATTATATGTATGTACCCCTAAAAAGTTAATGTTTATTTTCAGAACAATAAACAACTGATAAACTGACCACAGAAATCAGCTTGGTGTACAGCACCCCCAGTATCTTGATATGTGCACAACTCTCTGCACACCTCCACAGCGCAGATGTTTGGAAATAAGACACAGCATGTTAACTGTCTGTACTAGTGTTGTGGCAGTTGCTAGACAATTACATTTTGGTGAGGAGGAGTGTGACTATATTATTTTACTGTCTCCGGACATGAAAAGATAAACTAGATGATAAGGCCACTATACTGTAGCCCTGGAGCATAATGTTAACGCTAAAACTAAAATGTTGTGTAAGATGTAGCGCACTCATATGGTTGTCGGGTCATATTACAATTTTGTTTTTGAGGGAATGTACTATTCACTTATCATAAAGAGTATAAATTTTGTCTTTACTTAAAGTTTACCAAACCAAAAGCAACAACTAGACTAAGTTAAATAAAACTGTATAAAAATAAATTTCAATGGGTGAAATTTTTTTATGAAATTTGGTACACTTATTTGGATCTACACAAGAATGAGGCATATTGTTTTTGGTCCAGATCCGTAGGATGGTAAGTACGATACATCCTGTTATCTATGTTGCATTTTTATTGGAGCTTCAATATAGTTATAAAATGCGTAATTTTTAATCAATAGGGACGAAACTGGGTACAAAACTTTGAATATATTATATTCTAACATACTGCAAAATTCATTTTCAGTTGGCTTAATGGTTTATTCGTGGAAGTGATTTGAAAAAATATCTCAAACTTATTTATGAGAAGAGAAGATACATTCCAGTTTTCTTATTGAAAGGAAAATCTTAAATTTTGTTAATAAATAAGTAAGTTTCCTCGTTCACCGTCCAAACAAATTCATTTGAACTGTAGACATGCTTTCGTAATATTGAATAAAAGAATTTCATTAAGAACGATAACATAAAAGCATTAAAATGTATAATATATAAGAGATATAATATCGTCAAGTATTAAGTCACCAGGGCATAAGTATATAATGTATGAGATAACCTAGAATTTCATTACATATGGAGATTATTCGTCCGTCATTATAACAACCAATATTATACCCATACCTATACGGTATTTGTAACCTAAGATACAATTAAGGAATTGTGTCATTCGTATGTTTCCTAAGGACATTAAAGTTATTCGTTTTTTTCTATCAGACAATCATAATATATAATATGATTCATTTCCTGGTTCGTTTTTAATTACGATATGCATGGGTTTGGAGTACCTACAACAATATTATCGAGCCGCGAGAAAATAATTGAAATTTTTCAAGAATCGCCTAAATGAAAACTTTTTTAACAGCTATACGTCCTACCGTCACCCATTTTGTCAATGAGCACCGGAAGGCAGTATCATTGGCTGTAGTGGTATTATTTTTGTTATACACTGCAGTTGCATCTGCAGTTTTATCTGCAAGTTCTTCAACTTTTTTGGAGGCAGGCGAAAGTGCGATGAACTTCGTACGGTTATATTACATCGAGAAAATGTATGAGTTTATCGCCTTTTCAATTAGACCAGAAACTCTCGATCACATTTTGCTTGACTGGAGCTGGAACTTTTACAGCAAAATTTTGAAAAAACATAATTTTAGAATAATAAAAACTATAGCTTAGTTACGAAAACAGTTTTCTGTAATATTTCTGACTTATTTTTTTCATTCGGAAAAAAAAAAATTAAACACTACGATTAAAATTGATACCTTTCAGATCGCGAGAAGTGAAAAAAACTCCGACTCGTATGACCAGTCAAATGAGTATCAAAATTATGAAAAACAAAAACAAAAACAAAAAACAATAACACACAAATTTTACTTATACAGGGTTGTAGGGTGGGTCCCCTACAGTAACATAATTAAAGTTGCATCCTCTAGGAATCTTGTAATTTTGGGGTGGGGATGCTTAATCGCTAAAAATTTGGTTGTCCGCAGTTTTTGCCAAAAATTTCAATTTGGTGATAAAAATGGTTCAGTAAAAAATTGTTTAACATAAAATTTCCAACTAAAAGGGTTTCATAAATTTTTTTCAACACCCCTCTTCCCATCTAGAGAGTCTTGAAAACGACCATTTTTCATTATAAATATGTTCAATAGCGTTATTTTATGTGTAATTAAGTAACTCGTAATTATCATACTATTTAGATAGTTATTGGTAAACTGAATGTACATACCGGGTGAATTGTTTTGACATGCACCATACAAAAACCCCTTTTGGTGCGTGCTAAAATGATTCACAATGTAAAACTGTATAGGTGAGATAAATGTATTTGCACCAGAACAACCCTCATGAAGCCTTAATAATTTTGTGAAAGGATTTGGTTAGAAAAAATTCCAAGGCAGTTTGATAATTACATGCGAGTTGAGTTGAAATAATCTAATCCGTTCTTCTACGTTTCTAATGGAATCTAATGTCTACTGCTAGCCTTTTCAACACTGGTTGAACATGCTGTATGTTTTTCACAGTCAACCAGTTCACATGACTTATGGTAAATACTTGAAAAAAGTACTCAATTATGTTAAAAGAAACAATTTTTTAAAAACAGAGGATACCTGTCTTCTAGCAAAGCTGATCTTATGGTGTTCCTCATACCCAATCAAATGTGTGAATTCAGTTTAGCAGTAATTTTTGATTGATGATTCGTTCAAATTGATCTTTGGTTTTGCGCATTTCAATTTAAGGTGTTTGGTTTTGAAACAATAAAAGTAAGTTTTTTTTCTGTGGTGCAAACACATTCATCTCATCTGTACAGTTTTACATTGTGAATCATTTTAGCACGCACCAAATGGGGTTTTCATATGGTGCGTGTCAAAACGATTCACCCGGTATATTTGCAACCCGCATCCATTCCCTGTCCATAACCCATTATCATCCCATCCACCTTCACAGCTCACCCGTTTTCATGAAGCAAAACTGCAAAGGCAGAGGGGATGATAAGGGGTTATGGAAGAAAGGTCTATTTCCCTGGGTCCCCCAAATGCTTTGATTTTTGAAAAATTCGACTAATTGAATTGTTTTTCAATTATATCAAAATGTTTCGCTACTAAAAAGTTTTGTTCCTCTTCCTTTCTTGAGATATTTGAAAAAATTTGATGGTGTGCTGGGGAAATGATAGGCCCCCAATTGATCTGAGTTTAAAAAAATTGGGCTAAATGAATATTGTTCTTGATTTATACTGAAACGTTCCAGAAATATAACGTTTTGTACCTATTTCCTTCTTTATTTAGGTTTGTTTAGTGAGGGAGCTGGGGAAATGATGGCCCAATTGATCTAATTTTTTAAAAATTGGATTCAATGAATTTTTCTTGATTTGTACTAAAATGTTCCATTAATAAAACATTTTGTACCACCTCCCCTTTTCAGATATTAAGGTGGATAGTAGTAAATATATATTGGGTTTATTAATTATCTAAATAGTATGATATTACGATTATTAGTTAAATTTTACGTATGATAATGTTACTAAACATATTCACTGAAGAATGGCTGTTTTCAAGACTTTCCATAGGAAAACGGGGGATTAAAACCATTTTTGTAGGAAATTGTACGTTAAATAATTTTTTATCCAGTTAATTTTGCAACAAAATTGAAATTTGTGGGAAAAACCGTGAAGAACCGAATTTGATGGGTTAAATATCCACTCTTTCCAAAATTTAAGTGGCCTACAGGCTGCAAGTATTAAAATGTTACTCTGGGAGACCCACCCAATAACCGTATAGTATAATTAAAGTTTATGTGATAATGTTTTTTTGCAAAGATTCGTGTACACTATATGATAGTCTATTATGATAGTTGACCTCATGCCAGTAAATTATCACAGTGTGATCAGTCTGTAGCACGAGAGCACTTCGTATATACTATCACGTTGATGTGATATTGAGCAACACTATCGTGATAGTACTATCACGACAGTACTATCGTAGTGTTCAAGAGGCTTAAGATTTGACTGGACAAATTGATTGTTGTATGAAATTTGGGAGTCGAACCAAAGTTAAACACAAAAGTATAGTTATCTCTTAGCAAAGACATTTTCTTGATTTTACCTTAATTCAGTGTGCAAAAATAGGCGCTACTGTATCAACACTAGATAATTTTCGATCAGGAGAATCCTAAAAAAACGAACATTCAAACAACATTTATGGTACGTTTTATTTTTTCGAATTTCTTAAAAATATATGAAATACAAAGGGAAAGTTATACAAATCACGCTAACTGTAATAGTTATGGTTAAAGACGTTTAAAAAAGAAGAAAAAAAAATGGGTAAAAAGGAAAAAAAAAAACTGGCATAGGTAAGTGAATGAAGTGAATTAATTGGTTTTTTTTTTCTCTCAAAAGATATAAAAAAGAGAAAGGAAAAAATAATTTGGAAAAATATGGATTCTGTAGCAATAATTAGATTTTTAGGAAACATATAATCACTAAAATTTTCATATTGATTAAAAAAAACAACGGAAGTTCGAAAACCCTTGTAATAGAGGTACACAATAAAATGTCGTTCAATTAAAAAAAAAAAAAATCAGAAAATTTATCAATATGGTATATAGGTTAAGTAGCTTTTTCAGTAAAAAAGGAAGAATAAGGTCATACTTCAAGTTTTGCGACCCTGTGGCCAGTGGCATGCAATGGTGGTAGACCTTTCATACATTATTAATTATGAAAATAGGAAATAAACAAAAATAGACAAGAGACAAAATTTATTAAACGGTTGTACAAAAACTAAAAATAATTAACTTACGATAGCCTACTTAAAAAAATTTTTTTTTCATCTTTTATTCAGGTATAATATTTTAATGATTCAAATTATTGTTTTGCTCATTTTGACTTGACTTATATCCAAGTCCTTTTTTGCATAGATCAAGATTAATGGTATACCTATACCTACTTATTTCTTTTTCATTAAAGAAAAATTCTTCTCATTGAGTCAAATGTGAAAAGGAAAATTTAATTATTTGCAAAATTTTCGATGTTCTCATTTTTTATTGTTGTACCTTGGAATATTACTATTTTTCAAAAAAAATACCTCTTATAAAAATCAATTTGAAAGTCGAATTCAAAGAAATTAAGAGAAGGCTTTAGTAGATCATATTTCGACCAAAAAGCTTCTATGTATTTTTGGAGGACGTTTTGGTATGCACAAGTGAAACGTATCAAACCTCAAATAAATCTGGAATTTATCTCAAAAATATGAAATAGTAAACCTTATTCTGCTGAGAAAATAATGATTATTTTGAAAAAGCTAGTTGTAGCATCACTACTTTTGAATTTGGATATACGTAGAACTTTAAATGATACTATTCTTATAATAAGGTCAGTTTGCATTATGAAATTCGAGATATTTTCACTTGTAATTTCTCAAATATAAATTCAGCTCACTGTTTGTGACACAAAAGAAAGAGGGGACTTAACAAAATAAATTGAGGTAATTAACAAATAATTAAAGTTGATAAAAGCAGAGAAAACTGAACAAGAAAATTAAAATCATCACAAAGTGGCAAAAATTGACGGCTCATGGTTACCTAGTTTTTGGTAACATATGACCTATATCTTGGAAAAAAAGTCTAGTAAATGCCATACTTAATAAGTATTATGTGTGGTAAATGTTGGAACAAAAAGTCTTCTTTTAAAAAAGATTGGGGGATTACTGACTTCTGTGAGGTATAAGGGCTTGTACCCTTCGACGACAGTTGCCACCGAAAGTCTGGCTTATAATTCGCCTCTATGAAGTTAAACCAATTCAGTACACACTTGTACATTTGTATGTTCTTACCTGCACGTACATGCAGGTAAGATTCGATGTTTGTACCATGAATAATCGATAGATAAAGATCTTGACGATGTTACAGAATGGTAACAAATGTCTTACGTTATTTCTTATCAATGACTAATAGGAAACAACGTAATTAGATGATGCAATATCATATATATACGAGCATATGTGTGTCTTTGTGCGTGTGCTAAAATCCCCTATATAAACTCACAAAACTGGCTACAAAATTGCCATTGTTTGCCCAGGTTTTGGCTTCCCCATGTGTAAGTACAAGTGGCAGAACACGCGGGTATTTGTTGACTACCTTCTTGTTGAGAATCGTCTTCACAACAAGGTATTCCACAAAAGGCACAGTAATTTTTTGTTTACTATCTCAGTTTGTTTTATAATATTACGAAGTTTTAAGTTTTTTTTTCTTCAAAATCCATTACTAAGTAACCAAAAGGGGGCCAATTTTTTGCAATAGTTTTCATCTTCTTCGATTTTCTCTACTTCTACCATATCAAATTTTATAGTCTTCACCTGAATTTTCACTGGGTGACACAAAAAACGAGCTAACTGTTTAATTACGAAAGTTACTGGTGAAGTTAAATTTTATAATGGGTATTGGCATATGTTTGATGAGGCCTAATGAAATTTTTACCTGTAAATCCAAAACAAAGCTGCTGCTGCTGGGCAGAGGATATGCAACTGTTTCAACATATATGTATGCAGCCTACTGTGTCACCATCAACAGTTTTTCAACGTTCACTCCGTAAGCACGCAGTATACTGTAAATCATTTTTTATATATATTTTTTTTACTTTTGTTTGTTTTTTTCTATTGTCCATTTTAACTTATCTCTTCTGAAACATAAAGGCCACTGATGGTTTTATAGTCATCGTTTTCAAAAGCTTCGGTACCATACCAACGGTTCTACGAAATTTTCAGCGACGTAGCCAGGGTTGGGGTTAGGGGGATAATTTTTACAGTTTATAAATTCTCCTCCTCTCCGAAATGAATTCCGCATACAGCCCTGGCTCGGAGATCGACATTTTTTAATTCAAATTTTTTGGTCCCCTCAGATTGTTGACTACAGTCCGCCTATGGTCTCAGCCCCTTAAGAAAAAAAAGTTCTTGAAATTCGCTTCAATGGGAAAAGGGAAAGAGAGGAATTTTTTTTTCATTAAATCCCTCCTTAAGAAAACCCTGGCTACGTCACTGGAAATTTTTTTTTAATTTTGAAGTTTCAAATGAATAGGTCCATTTGAAAACATCGTACGAATATTTTTAGCCGGACAGTTCACAAAAATTTTATAAATTTTTTTTTCCATTATTCAGTTTATTTTCTTTATAAACAAAATTCAATCTTCGAAACGTGTAAATTTTTTTTTTTTTAATTTCTTTGCAGCAATAATATTTATTCTTACTTATCGTCGTGGCAAAACAGGTTTTTTAATTTTCTTGCCCTTCCTGTCGAGCTTTGGCAATTTAGATAACCGAATAGTTATTTTCGACCAAGTAATTTTTTCTTTATATACTAGTAGGGTTAACACCACACTATTTTTACTGAGAAATGATCCATTACCTTTCGCTTCAGTTACGCAGTTCAAGGGGCAAACATTACAAAAGTTCACTGTTGCATAAAAACTCGAACATTTGTCAATGACGATTATACACGTGCACACAAAACGTGATAAGAAAGCTTCGCTTTCGTTACGTGACGTCGTAACATTGTTAGAAGTCATAAGAACATTCTAGGCTATCTCAAAGTGTGCACGACCGAGCGTGCACGATTAGATAAGCTAGAATAGTCGAAACTACACTTGCCGAAGCAATAAGGTTAGATTTTCGAGGATGAATTTTTGAGGATGAAAGGGAATATTTCACGACTTCTAGTAACGCTGTGACGTCATTTAACGAAAGCTGAGCATTCTTATCGCATCTGGCGTGTGCAACGAGTTTTTCAATACCGAGCATTTTCTTAGGACCCGTGGTTTGTGATGTCATTATTTTCTCGATTTTTTTTTTGCTGTCATTATTGTTTTACACTAATGGAAAATGTTGACTGTTAACTTGTCGAAAAGGTGAGCTATTTTACAAAATTTTAATTTGATGTCTCCGAAAAATTTCAGCTCTGAAACTAATGGTTCCGACTACTGGATAACTTCGATTGTTTCGACTGAATTTAACATATTTATTGCATGAATGATAGATACTTATTACTCCACCAACTTCATTAAATTCAAAACATTCAACATTCCTTACTCTGAGACATTTAAAATTTAAATATTATGTTAAATGAATATCTTTGTTGTGAGTTCAAAGCACTCGTCTCTGAAAATAATAGGGTATATACGAAGAAAAACATTGCCCACAGTTTTCAGAACTTCAGTAGTACAAAATTAAGTTTCTATTCTTTCCATATTTCATTAAAGTTATCGAGAGGAATTACGAAAGAACTGTTGGTTGTAGAGAGCTACAATTCAGTAGAGATATTGAAGTACGTCAGTTGAAGATTCTGTGAAAATTTGGCTGAAATCGTTCACATAATTTTTGAGATATTGCTGAAATTCTGCAACTAAGTTGAACCTATTTCAATATCATTTGAATCACTCAATCTGAATATAATTTCAGCAATATCTTGAGAATCATACGTTCGACGTCAACCAAATTTTCACAGTATCTTAAACTAACATACTTCGATGTCTGCGTAAAATTTCAGCTCATCACAGTCAATGGTTCTTTCGCAATTCCTCTCGATAACTTTGAATTCACCAGAAGTTTGCCCAATTTCAGCGGCTCAAGCACCAAAAATACTAAAATCATGTTTTAGTTTCGAAGCACTAAGTTGATGATGTAAATCAGTATAAATTTTCCAAACTTCTCACCAACATTCAGTTCCCATTCGGCCATTTAATCTCAATATAATGTGTAGGTACTTTCCTACTATACTATAACATATCTCGAAATAAAATATTCCAAATGGAAAACAAGTAAAGACGTGATGAATTAGAATAATTGTCACACTGATGACTGAATCATCCCCAATGATGAGGATTTCCCTACGAAACGTCTTATCACCTGGTGGACAGATAAAAATTAAATTATGAAAAAAATGATAAATAAAGATAATGACGTCACAGTTCACGGGTCCTAAGAAAATGCTCAGTATTGAAGCTCTCGTGCGTGTGCACGTATATATACACTGAAAAGTATAGTTAGGTACTTGTGATTTCATGGGCTCTTAAATTTTCCTGTTTGCTCCTTCAGCTGTACAGTCGAAAGGAATGGTAATGGATCATTGCTTACAAAAAAAGCTGGAGGTGTGAACCCCACACTACCCACCCTCTTTTCTCCCAAATCCTCATCTTGAGGTGAAATTAGCAAAATTTTGAAGCCTTTTTTCCTTTCATTGGAGTTCAGCCAATACTCTTGAATGAGGTACCACGGATTCTTTTTCAAAAATAATTCTCAGGTCTAAATTGAGTACTCCCGAAATGGACTTCCATAACAATTTTTCATTGTGATAGCACACGGACAAAGGTGAACATCCGTCAGTTACGGTGGTTTAATCAAATAATGTTTGCGTAATGCAGATGTACCTATTGACAGCATCAGGCCCGGTTTAAGGATTTTTTTTCGAAGGTGGGGATAGAATAACGTTTTATCATATTCAAAAATATTTATGGAGCGGTTAACAATTTTTCACATATTTCATAGACGTTAAATTTGAAAATCCGATAAATTTTGTTTTAAATTGACCTTTCTCTTTGGGGCTGTGGGGGAATTATACCCCAAATCTTCCCTTAAAACCGACCATGGACAGCATTTAGGTTGCATAAAAGTTCATCGTCTCAACGACGGGCTTCCGTATCAACGTGGGCCAATACAAAAGAGCAAGAAAAGTGTGTTAGTGGTTTTTTTCTTCCACGTTCAATATAAGCCACACTTTTTTTGGTACCACTAGAGTCTATAGTTGAAAAAAAGAAGTCAGTTTCAACCGTAGGCCTTATTTGTATCGATTGCGACAGTTTATCCAAAGACATTTGTGCATTAGGAAGTGGAGCCTCCACAAGGAGCGCTGACAGAAAACAGCTCTATATATTTTTTCCATGTATTTATCCGTAAGAAAAAAAAAAAAAAAAAAAAAGGTAAACTGATTTTCTGAGAATGTGAAAGACTTTAATATGGATGATCGCTAATCGTCAGAAAATAATCTTCAAGTCCCCACCCAACTGTAACGATAAAAAATAATTTTTAAAAGAAATTTTCGCACTACAAAATCAATACATTTATACCTAATTTTGTCCATTTTCCTGTTTTCAGCCGATTACTATTTTCGCCACCAAAGTGCGTATATATTTTGTCTCCACTTTGCAGTACGTACCTACCTACCAGTACACCAATGAAACGATTACGTGGAATGCGGTCTCAATCTAAACCATCAATTTGACCAAGCAGCCGATAAGTAGATAGGTATAGCCTATAATCATGTCTGTGCGCAGATAAATCAACAAAATAATTAGCTATTCGATAGTAAATTGGTTGACCATACAGCGTTTCTGCAGCCTACCTAACCAGGTGACTTTACCATACCATACATAGATATGGCGAAAATATTGTCTTATTATTCTATCTGGATATCTGCGACAACTGGTCCACATGGACGGGTGACAAATTGAAATTTGAAATGGAAAACGACGAATTGGTAGGTGTGACTGGTGACAGGCCACCACCGGCATCGATGTTCGGTGATGCTGATCGACAGTTGCGTACAATCATGTTGTTGTTGTTGTTGTTGTTGTTGTTGTTGTTGTTGCTGTTGCTGTTGGAGTTACCAGTTAACGAGGACGGGTTACAAGTGCTGGCGCCGGTGGCACCGTACTCAGCTGGCAAAATGGTGGTCGTACTCGAGTGGATGGCTTCGGCGGTGATCGGCGTGTGCGGTGCCGAGTGCTGCATGTAGGCCGAGGTGCTGTGGACAAGGCCGTTACTGCTGTTGACCGTTCGGGTGCTGGTGCTGTCCACTGTCAGCTGGTGAATGTTCGAGTAGGAACGCGTCTGGGTGTTCTGGTTACGACGTGGTCCACCTTTGAGGGTGCTGCGGCGCAGCGCATTCCCGAATGAATGATTCGACAGGCGAAAACTGCTAAAGCTGACCAGCCGGGCTGTGTGCCCATTGTCGGCGATGAATTGGCTGCGCGTGTGAATGTGATGAGATTTGGCGCGACTTAGGCCGACTGCATTGCCTTCCTCTGTACGGACATAAACGAGCCGCATTAGATGCGCCGCCAAATGACACCTATTATAACACTACGTGGTGTACATGGAGGCAGGATATTTGCGAGCTATTGCGCCGCCTATATTGGCGCAGTTAAATAAGCTTCAAAAATGAGGTTGCAAAGGAATATCGATAGTATGTGTAAAAGGTTTGACGAGCGGTGGAATACGCGGTGGGGTTTTCTCCAGAATGAACCATTAACATGCTCAACTGCCATACAGCCGCTGCGCATCGCTACCGTGAACTCAAAATGTCTTAAAAATTTGTGTGTTTTCAATTTTTAATGTGGTACACGTTTTTATTTTCACTACGGAGGTGAGAAATGAAATGTGAAGGTGGCTGGCATGAGTTTTAGCACGAGTTTTGGCACAAGTTTTGGCACGAGTTTTGACACAAGTTTTGACACAAGTTTTGGCACAAGTTTTAGCACAAGTTTTGGCCCAAATTTGGCATAAGTTTTAGCATGAGTTTTGGCCCGAGTTTTGACGCAAGTCTGGACACAAGGAGATAATGAAAGAGAGACACAAAAGATAGACATGAAAGAGAGAAGAAAAAAATTGTTAGCGTGCATGTGTATTTGATTGCATTCAACACAAGCACACTGACAAAAAACAAATTTTGCTATTTTCACTGAAATAATGAATTCAACAGTGTTATCACATCTATGTCAAGAAAAACAGAAATGTTTACCGCATTAAATGATCCAGTCCAAGCAAGCACCAAAGTGCACTTTATTTTGATAACTCTCAGCATTGCAAGATGTTTTCTGGGGACCCTCCTCCCAAATTTTAACAGTGGATGGCACTTACACCGTGACACATGAGTAAAAATGTTTAATAAACATGAGTACAGTGGTCAGCTGCTGAGTATACTAAAAGTATGACAGCAAGAAATTTACATTAAAGTTGTTATTTGCCTATTTAAAGTTCAGGCATGCCAGACGTAGCCTACAAAATTCTTACGTAAGAAAACAGGTATTTTACATTGAAAAATTCTAAAATTGTAGTACATTACAGCATCCATGATGTAGACTCCTAATTTTCCTTTAAAATAAACAGTTTTTCAAAGAAAGATAACTTAAAAAATGCTTCAATGATTCTGGTAAAAATAATGATTAAGGAATTACTGTGTGATCACTGTGGGATCACCTATTCATAAATAAATAGATTTTTTTAAATCAGTGGCCAGGGTAAGAATTTATGCTAGAATAAACTTTAAAAAAAACAAAAACATAATACTGTGGACGGATCATTTTGTTCCAATTTAGCGGTTGTGCCAACAATCCAAAATGTAAAAGAAAAAATTGTTTTCTTTAGGAATGTTTTGAATGGTATCAAAATAAATTAATGAAATTCTTATTACCAATCTACTTTTAGGACTGAAAAAAATTGTCAAAGATTGCTTCATTATTTTCATTGACTGATGGTGGAGGTAGTTCGGGCAGGTATCCAAAGCATTTAAAGGACTATCCTCCTCTCCTTCATGTAGGAAAATGATCAATATTTCTATAAATTTCCCAAATTACGCAGTTGGATGTTTCAATTATGCGATATTTTGTCTCAATTAAGCAAATATTTTTAACACTAATGCCATTAGTTTATTCTGTTCTAAAGAAGCAGTTGTCCTAATTCGAATTGATAACCTCTGCATTTTTCTTTATTGAATTCGCTTGAAAAAATAGCTTAAGCTTCTTCAGCACCCTTTATCTCAGTCCCTGTGATGGTTACGAAAAAATTAATACAAACAGTTTTATTTAAAAGTGTATGTTGTACGGTAGACATCCTCCATTATTATTGTATTGAAGTATTTTTTATTTATGGAAGAAAGTTAAAAAAAACTTAAAGAACTCAATCTGTATAGGTATGACGGAGTCGAATTCTCTCCTAGGAAGAATCCAGTACAAAGGGGTGGAGCATTTTTATCACTCATTCAGGAAACTATAACCACCATATTCCGCTCGTCAAACCGTCGCTAGATATTAATTCCCTTTCAAATTTCTCAATTGACTAGTGTATAATATGCTCCTGGACAGGCGACTAAAAACAAAAAATCCAAGAGCGGAGTGTAGGCAGGCTACCTACCACATTTTATGTTTTAGTGAATGTCCCGTAAAACTCTGAGTTTACTTGTAGGAGTACTTCAACAGTTCAACCCCTTTGATTAAATACCTATATTGAGCTTTAGGCCAACATAGCTTCAGACACTTATTTGAGAATAAATCTGCAAAATGACATATTAAAAATCTCACCCACCTTATACGGTGATAAGTGTAGAAAATGTGGAATCCTAATTACCAAATTAGTTTGAAGCTTGAATGTATCCTTCAATATTAATTTTATTATAAAACTAGTTCAGTAAAAATATATTTATTTTTAATTAGTTTTCTGTAGGTACTTATAAAAAAAAAATCATTGAATTCTACTCATTGTATTGCTATTTTCTTGTAACATACAGCTAAAATTAACCATTTCCTGTTTGAATCCATCAAAAATAGGAGATCGTTTCTCAGTTTTGAATGAGTGTAAAAATAAATCTTAAAAATATTTTTCTAAATGAAAAATGCAATTCTTATGACAAAATTAATGTTGACAAAGACCAAGGCTAGCCGAAAATCGAATTTAAAGGTCGGATTTTCCACATTTGAATCTATTGAAAGCAACTCTTAAAACTGAAGAAATAAAACTTAAAATATTTTATTTTGGAAGTCTACCATCTGTATTCTTGAAGAGAATAATTTTGGGTAAAGTTTGTCAAATCAAAAATTTTAAGGGCTGATAAAAATACTGAAACATTAAAGTTACTTTTTAATCTATTTCTAGCATTAACTTATGCATCGATATTAATAGTTATTTGTGATACAAGTGTATAAAGTAGGTGATTTTGATCCAAATGTGATTTTTGCAGCGTGAGCTGAAGGTGAGTGATGCAAATCACATGAGAATTAATCTCTTAAGTACTATATACACGTGTTACACATAATTTTTTGCAACAACCCCCTCCCCTAAAAAAATTAAATAAATAAATATATAAGTGTAAACTATCCTTCGCTTTTCAAACCAGTCTTGTGGTGCTGGGGTTACAAAACTCGCCCACTAATGCTGTAGTCACAGATTCGAATCCACAAAGCTGAGTGATTTTTAGGAAAAAACAAAACAAAAAGTAATTAAAGAAAATGATAACAAAGGCTGTGTGCAGTAAGTAGGACTGGTGTATAAAATGACGCATGCGCTCAATATGATGTATAAATTAAAGATTGATGTATAAAGTGGAGACTTTATACATCGGTTCTAAGTGGTTTGAAAATTTTCTGCTTTATACATCGTCAAGGTATGTATAAAAAGAAGTTTATCAATAGGTGTTCCAAAATAGTTAACTTATTTGTGATACAAGTGTATAAAGTAGGTGATTTTGATTCGAATGTGATTTTTGCAGCATAAGCTGAAGGCTAGTGATACGAATCACACGAGTGTCAATCAACTACTATATACACGTGTGTCACACAATATTTTTTGCCACACCTCTCCCTAAAAAAAAATTAAATAAATAAAATATTTTTGCAAATTGGATACGTCATATAAGCGCAAACTATCTCCATAATTTCAACCTAATATTTTGAGATATTTAGTTTGATATTTTTTTGGTATTACTTGTAGACCTACCACTAGCTTCACCTGAAAGCATTTGCTAAATAATTTATTTTTTTGAGGTGATAATGGATGGGATGCTAAATTCAAACATATTTACCTAGTTGGTTTTTCTTTAAATATCATTTCGATATCATTTCGCCATGACTAGGAGCATTTTTCACACTTTTGTTTTTTATTATTTTTTTATATTTTTTTAGAACTATATTCATGCAGTTTTTTAGTTAAAAATCTGAACAAAGTAGGTTAGAAAAAAAAATGTAATAGTATTATATTGAAAAAAAAAAAAATTAGTAACGTCTCTGATTTAGTTATGCATGGTAGAAAACTTTTCATTATTTTAGTTCCCATACCAAGGCATGCAAAATTATATTTTCATGCAGGTATGTAATTATTAGAAAGTAATCAGCAACTCCAGATACAACAATATCAATACCAGAATACAATAAAATTTTTTGTAAAGTATATTTAAAATACATTTCAAAGCATTTTTCATTTTACCCTGTATTGTACTCTGGTGGAGATACGAGTATCAAAAGAGCGAACGAATGGCCATTATTGATAGGTAGTTTATCATATCCACAACCAGCATTCCATGAGTTAAGAAAAGAAATAGATTAAGGAATGGGTGAAATAAATTCATAATTATTTTAACCATTAGTTTTAGTCGCATTCAACCGCGATGAAGCGTTATAGCCGGATTGATATGTTTATAACAAAATAAAATGACTAGAAAAAAAGAACGTAAATTCTTAAGAAACTAAGAAAAACCTTCGTTATTTCTGTGCGAAAAAACCAATATTTCTGACATCTGGGTACCAACTGAATCATTCGGCGAAAAATATTCACCCCTTAAAAAAAAGAAAACTGTTTTGAAAAAAATGTTAGAAAAATTGAAAGGTCAATAATATTATCTTGTAAGGAATTGGTTACTTCATGAAATCGTAAAACGACATGAAGACTGAAAAATCATTTTTCAGCGTATAAATCTTAGATGCTAGCTGCGAGGGCAGAGTAAAAAAAACAAAAAAAAAAAAACAAAAACAAAAATAATTAAAAAAATTGATTTAGTTTGCGAATGTAGGTTTTAAGTAGTAGGTATGTACAGCGTAGGTATTTATGACGTTTCTGTGTGCCTATATTTTGTATCCATCGATTACGTAGATTCGTTTATTTTGGCCAACGAATTACACAATCGGTTCATCGTTGTAAACATATCGCAAGTAATTAGTGTTAGTGTAAGCGCCATCACTCACTATTACTGGGTCTTTTTACTGTATGATGACGTTTCCGCCACTGCACCATCCCGAAGACGACAGCTGCCAAACTGTTATGCTGGCTGGGTTGCCTAACGAAACCGGTAGGCGTACCATCTCTTCCGTTCACGAAATACGTTTCCATTTCGCCTTTACCTTTCACAGCCACCAACCCACGGTATTCGACGTTGTAGCCGCGTTTCGTGAGAATCTGCAACCAACGATTTAATTTAGAATAGTGTATAATCCTCACGATGATAATAATTACGCAGAGAGCGAAGTGTTTTAAAAAGTGTATGACTAACAATCTGTTAGATGTCTCTATTTATAGTTCCACAGAAAAATCATCATTAAAATAAAGGTACAACCCGATTTTTTAAGACAAAATTCAACGAAAATTATTATGACAAAATTCAACGAAAATTATTAAGACAAAATTCAACGAATATTATTAAGACAAAATTCAACGAATATTATTAAGACGAAATTCAATGCCCATGCGCCAATTACTAATGTTTCATTGTTTCCATCCTAATAACGAATTAATCAGGGTTGCCAGGCCAGTACAAGACAAAGTGCCACAAAGCGGCACTTCAGGGTTTGCAAACTATAAGAACAAAATGTACCTATTAAATTGTTTTTCAATCTGCACCAAATGAAGGGGCACCCATGCAGTAGCGTATTAAAAGAATTTTTTTGGGGGTTGTACCAGGCAAAAATGCCAATTGCTGGGCCACATATCCAGAGAAATTAGGTAATGACTTTTTTTTATATGGTATTGTTAGAAAATAGTGGATTCAGGGTATCTATACTGAATTATGAGGACTGCATAAAGTATGAGAACCCCTCTCCCATGATCCAAGTTATAAAATTAGAAAAAACTGTCTCTCGGTTTGGCTGTCTCTCTCCATCGTTGTTTCATTTTTCCGTTGTTTTTGGCGTTTGTATATTGGGTTCAGTATTTGGTGGTAGTGATGACGTATTTTCTTTGTGATGGTATGTATATGGGAATTTGTTTGGTGGTTCTGGGTATTTTTAAGCAGGTTTTCATTTTTAAGTAGATTTAAAAAAAATCTACATATTAAAATTGTCTGAGTATTTGGATCCAAGGGTGGGAGTGGGTATGTTTTTCATTTCATGATTTTCTGAGTATTTTGGTGCTATTTTTCAAAAAAATTTTTTTTCTTATACCCTCTTTTGCATGAGTCTATTTCAGGATGTAATTTTGATTGGATGGTTTCAAAATTTGAAACACATATTCGGATTCATCTACGGAAGAACCCTATTGTTTTTGGTTTGGATCAGTAACATAGTCTATCACGTAGGTCAGTTTATTCGAATTTTTTATTAAACAGTGTACAGGTTGCAATTTTCAATCGATAGGCTTGAAATTTGGCATATGTATGTGCTTTAGGTCAACAATGGTACCAACCAGTTTTGATTTGGATAAGTATTACGATATGTATGATAAGGGCGAATTTGTTACATATCTGTTTCATTCTTGTTTGCAGAATTAAGCATATTATTTGTCTTCTTCTGGAAGGCAGTCCATTATGTTTGGAATTCCTCTTATGATTTGTGGAGGAATTTCTCTACAAATATGTGAGTAGTGTTGGTCTGATTATATATTTTCAGTCTTGAATCTACCATTCAAAACTTTTGACATTACAGTATCATTTATTAAGAAGTAAAAATAAAATTTTACAATTTTATTTTTACTTTTTGATTAGCAAGCAAATTTCTCACCATCACATGGCAGCACCTTAGTAAAAGCGGCACAGTGTAAAAAGACACCACAATGTATACCAAATAATTACATCGTTGGGGTAACCACTGTGGAATACCTAACATACTGAAAGATAATGCAACAACAGGTTTTCTGTAGTTATTGCGTGTTCACCACATATCATATAGAATATATGGGAGAGTCAAGACCTCAACGCATACCGGAAATTTTGTGGCCTTATATACGGGCTTCTTACATGCACATAAAGACACATTTGTAAGGAAAATGGACCTGTGTGTGATGACTGATTGCAACATATTTTATCGTTGTTATCGGAACAGGGAAAATATGGCACATACACTGATAATCCAGATTGTGACATCATCTGAGATGTTAACTATTGGTTCATCATTGTCCAGATGTTCCATCATACTTGCATAAATTTGTCAGTAAGTATAAACAAACATACAACATGTTTAACATGCAGTGCATAAAATTAGTAATTTTGTGATGACAACTGTCATTGAGAGGTCAAGCATCTAAAATCTTACGAGTAGTCTCATCCCCACACTATTCTTTTGGCAACATAGTAATTCAGGTATCTTATTTTTCCTCTACCTATTTTGTGGGAAACTTATTCATTCTACTAGATTATTTTTGCTCTACCTTATTTTTCATCTACTATATTTTTCCTTTACATTTTCTTTTGACCTCATATTAACTCATTAACCTTATTATTCCTCTATTATTTCTTTTCGATATTTATAAATTTGTGTACTTTATTTTTCCTCTACCTATTCATAATTCTACATATTAATTTACTTCCAATATCTTTCCTCTTCATTTTTTGTTGGATACACATTAATTCTGCTACTTAATTTTTCCTCTATGTCATATTTTTGGTATACAAAAATTGGGGGGCTTGAAAACAATGGAAAAAATAACATTTTTCCTGAAGGCTTTCTCAAAAACTATGAGAAATACGGAAAAAAGGACAGAGAATACTCTGTTAGAAAATTTTATCAGCTTTATTTTTATACGCAACCATTTATGTCCGTGACCAACTGTGTTCAAGATATTTGCAATAAACTGAAACAAGGAAAATGAATACATTTTGTGATACTCTGGAGTGAGCTAACCTCATATTTTTGAGGACTCTTATAATATATTCATCTCTAAATATCTCCAAACAAGTCTCTTAGGTAAAAAAAAAATTGTTCCGAAAGTGTGGGGACATTTCCCTCACATCCTTTGTACAGGGTTCAGCCCTATTTCAATAGATGGGTCGCAAACCAAGGTTTGCAACCCAAATTATTAGTAAATATCATTTTAAACAAATACGTCATCTATATGCACTCATACAGATGATGAGTCTCTACATTTGCCTACAATTGGCAAAAGGAAAAGGCGAGTACATAAATTAGTACCTACTCGCTGATACAGTGCGTGTCAGAGTTTGTTTATGGTACAGCAATGCCTTTGGACGATTGCTCTAAGCATTCAGTATGCTTTGTATAAGGTTAGGCATTAAACCAGCTGATTATTGGTATTGAGATATGATTCGGTCACCCTTCATGCAAACCTCTTTACTTGGTTCCATGAACCTTGTGTAGGTAGCATCTACCTACACCAAACAAGCCAAAAAAAGACTGGTTAAAAAACCTTTTGTTTATTGGATTACTCAGTATAAACTTTTCAATTTCTGAAAACGAACTTTTTTTTTTTTAAGTAGGTTTCTTCAGAAAATCTACCAGTTACGCTTGGTGCGGTATTAGACCACAAGGTTGGGGGTGGGCACGATTTTCATTTCATGACCTCGGGAAAATTTTGGCACCAATAGGTCAAATTTATTTATATATATTTATAATTATGTATAGATATAAGTCAATTTTTAGTTTCCATGGTACAGGTTGAAATTTTTGTTCAATAATCACGAAATTTGGTACAAACATTTGTCCTAAGCCAGGAATCAGACCTACTGATTTTGATTCGGATCGGCTGGACAGTACTTCCGGTACCACCATTTTTGTTTTTATTTTGACTACAAAATTCTTAATTTTGCACCAAAAGCCACAAAATTCAGAATACCTACTTATTTTAATTCATTTTAGTATACTACCAATTTTGGCGCGAATCAGCCGGACTGTACTTCGTACCTTCATTTTTGTTTTTATACTAGTTATAAAATGCAGAATATTGGAACCATATGTACGAAATTTGAAATAAATATTTATTATAATTTATTGTAGCATGCTACCAATTTTGGTTCGGATCGACCGGAACTGGACTTCCGATAAAGATTTTTTTCCTCTTTTTTTCCTAATTTGCACGAACTTTTCTTTTTACAAAAATTAACCACATGTTCATGTTTTCTTTCATTCTAATTCATAATTTTATTATATTTTTTTGGTTTTATTTTAAATTATACGTTTATGTACCATACTTTATCATTTTAATTAATTTTTAATTTTTTCAAGAAATAAGCTTTTAAATTTCACATTGCCTAATATTTTGTCAGCAGCTAACACTTTTCATACAATCATAAAATACCATTAACGCATATAATTTTACAGACAATTAATGTGACCATCTAAATTCATAATTCTTTTTCTCGAAAACCTACTTTTTCCAGCGAGGCTTGCTACGCTAGAGTTTTTTTTATATATGATGACTCATCATTCTCATTACATTCGGAGTTACAAAAAATATTTTTATCACCTACACCATGATTGTTCATTCGTGGTAGAACCCAAACTAAAGCTATGTCCGAATTGTTCTTCCTTCTTTAAGATTCGCTTTATGTATGCTAAAGAAAAGCAAAATAACGAACAAACCTTCGCAGTTTCTTTAGGAACTTGAATACGACCCATGGAACCGGTTGAGTCCATACGAGATGCTTCGTTCACGGTGTTCCCCCAAATATCAAAAACTGGTTTACGAGCACCAATCACACCTCCCACCAGAGGTCCAGAACTAATGCCTGAAAAAAACAAAAAAAAAAAAAACACAAAAAGTATCGTTAGTACTATGTCTAAATGTGATTAACCCAATTTTCATTCACAGAGATCTTACCGACTCTGAGCTGGAAATTATTGAACGAATGCTTATTCACTTCTTGTAGGCACGATTTCATGGCTAAAGCGAAATCAACCAATGCACAAATGTGCGCATATTCGTCTTCTCCAGGCTGCAAGAAAATATTTTGGTTACAATTAATTTCATCATAGATACTTTATAAAGTTGCAAACCCGTACATTGCATCTAAATGCCAAACATATAGCTACATTAAGGATGTTTTTCTGTAGATGGAGTAAAACTGGACGTTTGTTTGTTTCCTAGCATAAGGCGTACTGAAATAAAATAAATCACGTTTAAGCCGTGACAGGCTTTTCAAAATGAGCTCATATTTTCTGTGTTAGGAGATTTTTCGAACATTGATGCAGAATTCAAATAGTGAATAGTAGAATTATGAAAGTCGCAATAACTGGATAGGGTGCCCGAAATAATTACAAAAAAACATTTTTTGAAGAAGGAGAAGAAGTCATTATATATATATATATATATATATGTATAAAAAAAAAGAAAGGTGATCTATAATTTAATGTGTTGCTTAAAAGTAGAACAAATCATCTTTAAATGCTGTACCATAGAACCATCAGCTTCAAATTCGTCCTTACATACATCACTATTTGAATTCATCAAATTTTTGATGAAAAATCTTGGAAATAGACAAATTGAAACTTTAAGAATGAGTTTTTCTGCATATTCACAGTAATTCCTGCCCACTGTAAGCCAGTTTTGGCACCGTTCATATTCTGCTTGTGATTGTTCTTTTACCTTTGAACTCGTGTGATGGAAATTACTTTTATCGAGAAAATACTGCAGGATTCAAATTTACTCGGACTCTTTAAATCTACGAGGGATTGGAGCTTTATTTTATCTTAATCTGATTAAATTTTTTTCATTAAATGCCTATTTCTTCCTCACCGATGTTCGAAAAGAAAAAAAAAAAAGGCTCTAGGCTCGGAATAACCAGAGAACGGATTTCTCTTAATTATTTTGGCTTTTAAAGGAAGTCACATTCAAAAAGATTCAAAATTTGAATAATTGACATGTATTAAATTACCAAAATATTCAGGCCCGTAACGCAACCTCGTTTCCAACACAGACAACGCAAAATTCAGAGTCGGTTTAACTAAACCTAGGAAAATTTTTGTATTCCCTGACGTAAAGTCACTGATTGTAGTTATTTGATAAGAGCTGCTGATCATAATCGAGAAAAAAATGGTAACTGAAAATTGTTAAAAATACGACAATTTCTCAATGATCATCCTATTTTTCTCATAACAAAGATTTTAACCATTGCGACAGTTTCGTGTGAGTGAAAATGGCAAATTTATAAATGCTGTTTGAAGAGGAGTAAGCCATTTAGTCCATTTTCACGCGTATTATTAGTAAAGCCTACATGCAGGAACATTTTCACTCAAATTAGTTATGAATAATTTTACTGTTTTCTTTATAGAACGATTTTTGTCCCATTTGACTTTTTATTAAAATTATACCATCTACCTATACGTACCTGGGAATGTTATAAAAAATTAAAAAAAAAAAAATCTTACTCTGTGTGTAGGACTCAGTCCAGACGCAGCCATATACGATGCGCCTACGGTTTTGATTTTCTCTATCGAATTGAAACGGGACTCTCCCAGAAGTTCGTCGAAATCAACTGCAAGAAAATTAATTCGCTCAATGAGGAAACACGATCGTAAGTGCTTTACGAATGATTGATGAATATAAAAGTTTAACCAATTATCTCATTCAAAAGTCGAATACATTCAACGCCTTTGTTTACGTCTTCTGAATAAAATTCGGTAAAATTTGGAATGCTAGCGAACATGACACCGACATTGTCACGTGACTGAGAATATAATTCCTGAAAACCAAGGAAAAAAAAAAAAACAGAATTAATAAAAATTAACTTTTAATATTTCCGTTGTTATTTTGCATTCGGTGCGAGAAGTATTCGTTGTGCTGGTTAGTGTTTTGAATTTGCTGATAGACAACACCATTTTGTGATACTTGTCCGTCGTTACTTTCCTTGAAATTGTTATATTCAGTTCTACGTAACAAATCCTTCACGTTTTCTTATAAATTAGGTATATAGTTATTCTAAGAACCGAATAAAGAAATCGGGGTTTGTGGAGGGGGGAAACTCGACATTCGCAAGTGAAATTAAAATAAAACGAGACAAGTTATTGGAAAAATGAGATTAAGAAGCCTGTCATCATGACCATGCAACAAGTGGAAAATATTAGTTTTGAAATTCGAGTGGGCCTACAATAAACTAATCGTAAATTGGTTTCTTTAATTTCATAGTAGATAGTTAAAATAAATCACTTGAAAAAAAAAAAAAAAGTTGATAGCTAAATATAATATATTAGCTCTGTTCTATATGGAAAAAAGTGCAAAACTTTAAGAACTTTTTTGATATCAGGCTAATCTGTTTAGAAAAGAACGAAATTAGTAAATATCCTGCGAAAAAGCTATTTTTAAAAGTTTTGGGTTGAACTGAGTTCTCACTCTTAACAGATCTAATTAGGATCTGAAAAGTTGAAGTATAGTTCCGCTTTCGCTTTTTTTTGCCATAAACAACAGAGCTGTTAATAAACAACCGATTAGAGAATAACAAAAAAAAAAGAAGACATCACAAAATGGCGGATATGCACACCTCGTTAATTTTAGGTTTTATCGTGCTGACGTGAGCGTGAAGTGATATTCGTATGAAAGTGCTGAGAATTATTTCTCTAACCACCCGAAGATAAGCATCATAAGTTCCAGTAAAATACGTAAGTTATATTATTTGTGAATAAAATATTATTATTGCGAAATATTACGGTACCTCAGAAAGGAGATGATCCGGAATTTTCATGGCCTAAAAAGCCACAAGGTGTCATTAGAACATGAAAAATATTCACTTGAGGGGGAAAAAAGCTGATTTATGGAAGCATGTAATATATTTTTTGGTGGGGAGAGGTACAGTTTTTGTGTTTTGTTATCTTATAAAACTCAAGTACTTACTTTTAAAATTTAATTGTTTAACAAATTATTAATTATGAATTGAAAGAAGAGCAACAAGATTTAAAGGGTCTTAATTTCAGTCTCATGAAATCTGAATATAGCTTTTGACAAAAGTTATCAATTAATAAGAAAATAACTAATTTTTTTTTTTTTTTTTTTTTATGGTAATAGAGAAAATTGGATAT
Organism: Ericerus pela; assembly: GCA_011428145.1. NCBI lineage: Eukaryota > Metazoa > Arthropoda > Insecta > Hemiptera > Coccidae > Ericerus > Ericerus pela. Next base: position 1,698,163 of record WOFM01000341.1, read on the forward strand.
TAAACGTGAAAAAGAAAAAAAAAAGTAATTGTAGAAAATTTTTATTTGGCCTTCAAAGGGAAAAAAAGTAACAAAAAATTTTCCTCCCTTTGCAGTGAAAGTCATATTTTATTTGGAAATAACGAAACCTTGAGTGAAAATTTTTTTTTCTTCTAACTTTCTTTCTTAGTAAAAATAAGAGAAAAAAAAAAACATGTTTATTTTCATATTTTTTTTTAGATTAATATTTTTGTCTCATTTGGAATGTACCTAAGAGAAGGAAAGTGAAAAAAAAAAATGAAAGAACTTATTTTAGGATAGGTATATTCCAGAGGTAATGAATCGTAATATTAATGAAAGAATTAATATTCTTTTTGATTCCGCCAAAAAAATGTTTTCAATCAGTAAATATTCTTAAATCCATATCATTAATTCTCTCCAATTAGGGTTTATTTTCGTTCGAATCTTTGATATTTTATATCTATGAAAAAATCGAGAGTCGTCGTACTCGTTAGATGAAATAATAAACTGTTTTTCGCAGTAAAAACATAACTTTCTTTGGTAGAAAGAATCTAAGTAGGTATTTATTCGCCCAGATTAATAAATACAAGATAGTGTTGGGGTGGAATACTTTCGTATTTTATTAATATCTTATTCTAGTTTATTTATACGGTTGTTACAGTTTAATAGTTTTTTTCCACTTAAAGGAGTGGAGTAAAATTTTTTCTATTTAAAATGGAAAAATTGATAGGATAAAAAAAATTAGCTAAAAATAAGCATATACCTTTGTTTTATTCCGTTGGTATAATATCATTATAATAAAACGTACAATCCCGATTTTTCAAGACAAAAGTAGACGATAAATTATTAAAACAAAATTCAACGAAAATTATTCAGATAAAATTCAAGGCGCAAGCGCCAACTACAAATTTTTGGTTGTTTCCATTCTAATAACGAATTGATCAGTGTTGCCAGGTCAGTATGCGCTTCAGGGCTTGTAATAATATGAATGTAGTATCGAGAAATATTAATGATTAATTTTTTTTTTTTTTTAATTTTAAAATTATTTCGCAACAAATAATTATTAGAAACAATTTTGAAGACAAGGGATTGGTGATAGGAGACTGTGATTGAACAAGCCAATAAAATTTTGTAGCGATATGGGAAAATATTCCGTACAAGCAGAAACCTAAATCTAATATTATCATTTGATGAAGAATATTCAGTACCTATTATTTTATTTTCAATAAATTAATAAGGGTGGATGGTGTGCTAGAAGGAAAACGAAAAATAAAATTTGAAGGTGAAAAAAAAAAAATTTCAAGAGATGTTCATTTCTTTACCCTAAAATAAATTTCTCCTAAGATCTCCTTTGGTACTCGACTAGATGCCTACAAATTTTTAAAATACATACTTATTACATAGTAAAAAAAAATACATAAAAGTAGGCCTACTTCTGGTTTACCTCTCTCTAAAAATTTTAATTTTTTTGAATTGTTGTAAAAAATTTCTACGATTGTATCTTTCGACTACACAGTTTCTTAAAATATTATTGTCCTGACTAGCTTAAGTTGGTAAAAAGAGTACCTATTAGTTAAATTCTGTTGAATTTTTGAATTTTAGGCCGAGTTAATCAATTTACTTACGTCTGCGTGCCTATCTTGAGCTAAAAAATGATTTGCAACGTGGTCTGGCAAAATGTTTCTCAACAACTGACGATTATTTTTTCGCGTTTCGCGCATCTCAGCTAATTCTCTTTCGGCGTCTCTCTTCCACAGGAAATCAAGTCGTGAGGTCACTTCAACCAGTCGAGAATGATATGCAACCAAAATCAGGAAAGCGGATAGCAACAACAGCATTTGCGACGACATAGGCACTTCCATTCTGCACAAAAATGTATCGTCACTTTAATAAACGTACAAGCTGGCCAAAATTAATTCGTTCATCAAAATTATTTCACAATATTATTCCCCTAAATTATTTCACCAATATTTTCCCTTATATTAGATGCGCATGCACCACTACCCACACAGTCACACACAGACATGAAAACAAAATGTTCGTTGCTTCCAGCAAAAATCCAATGCTGGAACAAGCCAAAGTGGCGCTTCAGGGCTTATAAATAATAATTTTACAATTTTTTACGTGAAAAATCTGGTCTCTTCTTTTCGAACGAAAAATTTCAGGGTGTTAATTATCAGAAGTCAGATTTAGTTATCTGAATTTTTTATTTATATTTAGGTTGGAACTTTTGGTAGGCATACCTATTTGATGGTGTGATTAGCATGCTTACTTCAAAAATTTCTCAGGAAATTTGAATGCATCAAAATTTAGATTTGAACAAAATCACCACTAACAATATACAGTATAACCATATAAATTGCAGATCAAATCTGAATTCATACGTGTAAATATTTGATCCTATTTTGGACCTGTGGGGACATCACTCGTATGAGGTAATAGCGGCTCACACCCCTTGACAACAGTCGCCGCCCAAAGGCTGGCAATAATCATCTCTATGATGTTAAAACATAAACACACTTGTGCGTTTGTATGTTTGTACCTGTACGTACATACAGGTAAGATACATTGCACGGGCTGTGATCAATTACCTGATAACAATCTCGGTGATGTCACAGCCTGGTACCAAATGCGTTGCGTTGTTTCTTATCACCTCAATGGAGGCAAGAAACGACGTAACGTATGATATAATTACGTACATATACGTACGTATGTGTGTCTGTGTGCGTGTGCCAAATTTAGTATATAAACTCTCGAAACTGGCTACAAAATTGCCAGTGTTTGCCGAGGATTTGGCTCTCCCATACTTTACAGTATGAAGTGGCAGAACACGCAAAGTCTGTAGAAGACCTTCTTCTGTGAATATCTCTCATGACAAGGTATTCCACAGGACCCAACTCCTAGTCTACCTCTAAACTGAACAAAACAAATGATGTTTTAAAAAACACCAATATCAATTTAATCGATCTAATAGAAAATAAAAGGTTCTCAAAAGTAAGCTGATTACAACTATAATTTCCAACAAGCAGTCCTTATGCCAACTCTGATCATAAAAATTTGTGATAAGTTCCCTTGGGTCATGAAACGAAAAAATCTAACTGCGCCCATTTATTAGTCATTTCATGAGATCAAGATTAATATGTAAATTTCATATAAACCTACTTAAAAATGTTACTCACGATCCAGTTTTGCAAGCTGCCTACCCAATAGCGTTCAAGCGGTTACATTGAAATTATGAAAAGTTCAATATTTCTCGTTCGAACTGCAATTTGAGCAAAAACAGAGCTGACGGTGAACTAAGGTATTCTGACTGGAAAGCTGTAGGTGTTTAGTACAATGTTTTCAAGCAAAAATCCTGAATAAATTGGTAAATCGTAAACAACTGGTATGACGGTTACTGCCCTCTTTTGTTTTCTTTAGTAGGAAAAGAAGAAATTATATTTTAGAATAGATAATGTGATTTATGATTGTAACACATATAATTAAATTATTTTAACAATTTATTTCTTAGTATAAAACAATTTTGTTATAGTAGAAAAAAATCCTGGTGCATTTAGAGTGAGGCTTATGTATTATTTTTTCGAAAGAAGAATAAAAACAAATGATGTTTGTAACGTAAGAAAGAGGTGACGATGATGTAGAATTTCCAAAGAAACTTAAGATCATTGTATTAAGCATGTGCATGGATCAATATCTTCCTAATTTCATGATAGCGAGTTCCAGTTTTTATTTTTCACAAAAAACGTAACTATATTAATAAAATAATTAAAACGAAAACAATACAGGTAGATATTTTTTCAATAAGTACCTATAATACTTATAGACTATTCAGTTCTTGGCATACCATTCTATTCAACAGCAGAGGAACATGGTATAATTTGACACACGAACAGTTTTTTGGCTCTAGTTCCACTAATTTAAAAAATAATTTTCATACTACTTACTGAAAAGAGAAACAATTTCTGCACAAAATAAGAAGTTTTGGGCTGTAAATGGTCAATTACGAGATGAGACATGCAGCATTTTATTAAAAAAATTTATACCTACTTTTCAAAACATGGTGTCGTAAAATGACACATGCAATAAAAAATTATAAAAATTAGTCTCCCCCCCCCCACAAACGATTTTCATCGAAATCAATATCACGAAAGATTATCGAATTTCATTGATATTGGACCAAAATTGCGACCTCCGTCATACTTAAAAAATTGAATAGGTAGTGTTATGTTACGTGATTTGACACATAAAAAGTTCTCTAGCTCTAGTGTTGCTAACTTTTAAGAAAATTGCATAAGTTTGATACTACTCAGAAAGGAAACTCCTTCAACACAAAATCAAATGTTTTGGGCAGAAAATAGTCATTTAAGAGCTGAAAAACTTAATAGCCTATTTTTAAAGAAAAACAATTTTGCGTCATTTTACAACATGCTCTGGTTTTTCGCACCTAATTTGATTTACAAAGACATCAAATTCGAATAATTTTACTTTGCTGCTTTGAAAACAGTTGTTTGTTATCGAACTGATAAAAAATGTTGTAACATAGGTAGATTCTGAATATTTGGATAGACTTCATACACCTTAACGCATTTTATCTCTTCATCAAAATCTCTATCTCTATCTCAATGTGCAATAAAATACCTTCAAATGTAAAAATTTTGAAAAAAGAGATATAAGGCTGAATCTTGGCACAGTTGCAGAAGTCGGTTACTCAATTATTCCTGAAAGTTTCAGCTCTGTACCTGTAATAATCTAATTTTGAGGAATTTTTGATTTTTAATTTTAATTTTTCCATGTTTAAAAAATAATCTTTGAAAAATTTTTAATGGTAAAAGTTCTCAAAAAATTCTGAAACTTAGTATGATAATAGAGAATGTTTACCTGATTAAAAGGGTAAAGTTTCACTTCAGTACCTTCATCCTTGTTTTTTTAAGAACTTTTTCTATGATGTATACCATACTTTCAAAACAAATAAAAAAAATTCTTAAATTTCAAAAATTTTATTTCATCCTCTCTATTGATCCGGACTTAAGTGCAGTACTTCACTTTAAGGCAGAATTTTGTCCTAACCGTTTCCTTAAATTTGTTTGGGTATGCAACTTTTCATACGTCAATCTTTTTTTCTCGATAACACCTGCAATGAGCAGTTATGCAACTTTTTGTTCAGTGCTAACGAAAAGTTGCATAATCACATAATTGAGTATACGTTTCCCTATCATTATCCTATGTTTCAAAATTTTTTGAAAATTTTTGCAGTTTAAAATTTTTTGATTCATTTTTAATGCGTACAGATCACTAGGAAAATTGTCAAAAAAAAAAAAAATTAAGATAAGAAAGTGAAACTTTACCTGCTTAATCTTGTAATTATCCTCCATTATTGTGGCGAGTTTCAGAATTTTTGGAAAACTTTGGCCATTTAAAATTTTTTAAAGTTTATTTTGCCACAAATACAAAAATTGAAATTAAAAATCAAAAATTGCTCAAAATTAGACTACTGTAGATAAATAGCTGAAATTTTGCATAAATAATTGAGTAACCCACTCCTACAAGAGTGAAAAATTACAGCCTTCTATCTCTTTTTTTCGAATTTTACAGTTGAATGTTTGGGTTGCACGACTTTTGGGTCACTCTGTACTAAGGGCTTCAAATTGTTGGAAACATTATCACTCCAGAACCTCTGGACAGATTCGCCTGAGATTTTCCAGAAACAATTGAATTATTCCAAGGAAACATTATAACCATTGTGGAGGTCCGTAGCCCCCTGGAAACATTATAAATTTTTACCATTTGTGAAAACAAAAAAAGAAATTAAAAAAAAATGGAAAAAACATTTCTCGAAATAAACGAAAACGAGTAAAAGAGAATTGAAAAAAACTTCTTCCACTCTCTTTTTTTCGTCGTCTAATGGTTGGTGTGGCGGATATTATTCTCTCTCTTTCTCTATTTAATTGTTTTCTCATTAGGTTTCATTTTGGTTAACAAGGAAGTGGTTGAAATAATTTTTCCTCATTAGTTTACTGAGGTATCTAGACGTCAGGATAGGCGAAAAAAGAGATAACATCTAAACCCAAAGTTGTCAAAGATAGTATAGTAGACAGACTTTTTCTAAGAAAATGATAAAATTTCATACTTCCAATTGAATGAAGATCTTCATCAAGCTAAAATTTTTCTTACATTTCCTTTCCTACAATAGTTTCGTTTCAGAGTGACAACATAACCAAAAAATACTACATTTTTAAAATCATCGAAAGGCTTTATTTTTATTATTGCTCGTGGAAGATCACTCTAACTGAAGATAATATTTTACGTGTTCCGCCTAGAGAAGCTCCAAAGCACGGCTAGTTTTTTGGTGTGCATTGTTAAAAGAAAACCAATTCAACTTTTATTTATGCAGTAAATCGCAACCATTACTCCGTTTGAGTGCCCCCAGCTGCCCGGCCTGGATCATTTCCCAGCGAAAATGGTTGCCCAAAAGCTATTTCCTGCGGTCGTTGTCTGTTGAAAATATTAGTCATTCGCTAAAAACTAAATTTTAAGTAGGCCTATAGATGAGAAACGAAAATTAATAACTTACTTGTCGTTCGAATGAGAAGTGGAGAACACTTGCGGATAGAATAGCAGGATGAAGAGCGCGTAAACAGCAACCATTAACATGGCCAGCAATGTTTTGATGAGAAAATACAACTTCAGCGTGGTGGCCAAGGCGATTAGAGATAGTACCCACGTGTACACCAAGTATTCGGGATGAAGGCAGTCTGTGGAGGTTGATTCTGGAGATCCATTCCCGCCTGCGGGTTGACTGTGATTGTGATTTCCGCCGACGACAACAGCGTTTATGTCTCTTTTTCGTCTTCGTATTTTCCACGAATTTCGTGCGCCTGTGGCATCTTCGCCTCTGGAATGCACACGGGCCACTTTCTGATGGTAGCGTTTCGTCTTCTTGTGGTCGTGCAAACGAAACGATCGGTGCACTCCATGCGGCAGTTCTGGTAAAGACAGTTGGGGCATGTCTTCGATACGTTCGTCGAATCTGAGAATTAAATTTTCTGCAGCTGGCCCATTGGCTTTGGACAAATTATGCGCTAATGGCGAACTGACGGTAGCCTGGGTGGACATGTTTTTGTAGCGCGAAACGTAAGCGGACGGATTCAGAATCTGAAATAGGAAATGACGAGGAAATAATTAAAACATATTGCTTTAATATCAACTGAGGAAATTCCTCAGTTGAGAAAATTTACGAAAGAGTTAACTTCCGCATTGTCTGCTGCGTGGGTTCGTGGTAAATTTATTTCCGCCTTTGAAACACATTATCGTCTTCTTAGTTCCTTAATTATTCAAAAAAAAAAAAAAAAAAAAAAAAAAACCAGACGAGCGATTTTTTCCGTATGTTTGCCTGTTTAATTTGTGCCTGCATATTACGTTAATCCCTATAAACTGAATGTTAATAAATTTTTGTATAAGCAGATACCATTAGATTATAAAATAGAATGATGGGCGCTTCGCCAACCAAACCCCCTTTGTTTCTTTTTCTTCCTTTTTTTTTTCACACAACCTAATAACCCACCTGAAACCTGACAGAATCATCAAAAAGTTGGATAAAATAAATAATAAAAAATACGAAATAAAGTTAAAAATAAAAACGGAAAAAATTCTATAAAAAGTACACGCCTACCAACGGTTAACCATAGTGCCTCCAGTTGGCCAATTTCGATATTTTGTAGTATTCATTATAAGATTTCCATGTATCGGTAGGCTATATTCATATGAACAATAAGATTTTTCTCATTTCGGTTACAAAAAGAACTACACCATTTGCGGGAAACACGAGCATATGATATAAGGATTTAAAGGGTCTGATAGATACTCATGTGAGCTGAAATAAAATGTCAGAAGTGCTGATATGTAAGAATAATGAAACTTTGACTATGATTGCCTTCAAATATTACATTTAAATGAACTTTGGATATAATTTAAGTTTATTATTATATGATTCATAAGTTCATACCGTAGTCAGTATAAGCTATGTATATACAAGGTGGTCCATTTCCAATAAAAAATTCAAAATTTAGGCTGAATATAAGGGTAGTCTCCTGAGATGACTTTTTTCTATCTTAAAAAACAAATGAAAAAAACAAGTGCACTCCAGTCCCTATAAGCAAGCAAACTGAATGTGGTATCTATTCCTATTTTTGCAGCTGGTAACACAGTATAATTCGTTGTTTTGGTTTTTTTTTTTTTTTTTTTTTTTTTGTTGGTGTATGTGTGTTGAATACAGTTAAATACACATGTACACAATAAATTTTTCTTACTTCTCTCTTTCCTTCTATTCTTGCACTGAGATTTGCATTGAGATTTGTGCTGATAATATCCAACTGTCAGTTTTTACAACCATAATGAAAATAGAAATGTGTACCACATTAAAAAAAAACTCTAACGCAGCAATGCTTAGCTAGAAAACCCAGTTTGCTCGATATTTGTATCGATGTTTATCAATATATCGATATTTCATTGCTAGTTTCAAGTTAAGAAATTACAAAAAACTGTCAACAGTTATCAACATCTTTAACAAAAATATTGATCTATCAATGTTATATCGCTAAAAACTACTTTTCCAGAAATTTTTTGTTTCCAATTTTCTCAAGAAATACTCAACTAATGAGCACCAAACTTCTTTCAGACGTGCTACCATATAATAACTATCTTTCATAAAAATTTCAGCCCTATCTGTTTGGTAGTTTTCTCAAAACTGTGAACACAAAATTTATTCCAGAAATTTTACTTCTCCAGTTTTCTTGGAAACTACTGAATATTAAGCACCAAACTTCTAAAAAAACTTGCACTAATATAAGGAAAGTTCATTGTAAAAATTTCAGCCTTATCATTTTTGTCATTTTCTCAGAATCCTGGAAAAACTACTGTAAGTTTTGTCAGTTTGGGGAATTGAACCTGGGACCTACATATTTGCCATCTAAAAGCAGTGAACTTAACCACATGGCCATCTCACCCCCAACTATAACTGGCAAATGTATTTTATATTAGACAAAGTATGGCAGTTCCCACACACTCCCCCCCCTAAAAAGACTCAATACGAGTTGAACGACATTAGATGCTATAGGAGGTTGGGCGGATTCAGAAACGCCTCTTATACCTATACACACAGGCTTATACTACCTATACAGGTTCTATTTCCACTATATAGGGCGCCATCTATTGGCAACTCAAGTTAGGAAGGAGAGTTGTGAGTTCCACCATGCACCACTAGGGTGCATGCGTGTCCAGCACACATCAAGGGTGACCAGATATAGGTTTTGTTAGTTTGGGGAATCGATCCTGGGACCTACATATTTGCCATTTAAAAGCGGTGAATTTAACCATATGGCCATCTCACCCCCAACTATAACTGGCAAATGTATTTTATATTAGACAAAGTATGGCAGTTCCCACACACTCCCCCCACCCTAAAAAGATTCAATACGAGTTGAACGACATTAGATGCTATGGGAGGTTGGGCTGAGTCAGAAACGCCTCTTATACCCATACGCACAGGCTTATACTACCTATACGGGTTCTATTTCCACTATATAGGGCGCCATTTATTTCTATGTCTCAAAGTGGAATGGCAAACGAACTTTTGAAATTGAAATGATTAACCGTCTTCATCAAACATCTTATTCCTCTCCAGCATTTTGGAAATTTTCTTTCTTTACTATCTTCTACTGGCGTAATTCTTTTAAAAGATAATTATTAGTCCAACCATAGCCATTTTTTGTTCTTTATGTTTAACTTTAGCTCCGCATTTTTCTAGGCTCCAGTCAGATGTCAAGGAAACAAATAAAAAATTTTCTCTTGTGACAGGCAAAACATTTTTCTAAACTTCTAAGCTCACTACAATAACTGGGTATATCTACCAAAAATTTTGCCAGTATTTTCCTCAATATTGATATACGACCTTGAAACTTTCGTCATTTGATTTTTCGTTAAATTTTTATTCAAAAAAACTATAAATAATACCTCCGCTCAAATGATCCTTGGTCCGCATTTGATTGAAATCAAGTTGAGTGAAAAAAATTCTTGATCTATAAGAATCTTGGAGATTAATCTATAAGATTTAAAATAGTAAGGAGAAAGATTATAGATAAGGAGTAAGAAGATTAAAAGTAGATAAAAGAAAATACCTACTGAAAAAAAAAATTAAAAAAAAAATTCGTAATGACTAAACTTTTTTTAGAATTTAAAAATAACGGGTCTATTTCTGTCATCGCTTTAAGCTATACAAATACACAAAACGTCTTCTACGAAACTCCGACACGCGATTTTCAATTTACCAAGACAATGAAAAATTTCTCGAGTCAGTTCACCATTCAATGATACCTAGTTAATGGATTTTAAATATTTTCTTGTCTTGGATGGGAATGTAGGAAGAGACTATTTCACCGAACTTCTTCAAAATTCCTTTATCCTTAAGGTTGGCATCATTTTATTATTCGATTCAATGACTTCATTAATTCTTATTCGATATAAACTTTTCCATCGCCTCGTTTCTGGACTATATAGATACCTACCATAAATAATATTTAGATGAGTAATATAATCTTAAACTGAATGCGTTATGATTATTTCCCCACCGATGAAGTTGAAAATGGAAAATACTTATGTAGAAACCTACTTTTCAAAATCATACACTCGTACGGTAGCTGTATTGTCAATGGGGTTAAACAAAGTAGTTAGGTATCTAATAAAAATGAAAAAAAAAAAAAAAAAAAAAAAAAAACGGAAAAAGGGGAAAAAAGACAAAAAAGAAAAAAAAAGAAAACGAAAGAATCGAAAAAGGAAATAAAAAAACGAAAGAACAACTGAAAGCTTTTTAACGACGTTACAAATATAACTGACGAAGACAATAAACGTCGAAATTTTTTCACACCCCTAAGGATTCTCCTGTTCCGGAAATTGATAACTATTTTGGTGCGAAGAAAATAACAACCATCGCCAGCACACACGGATAACTTCTGCACAAAGTTTCGTTTCGTGGCTGTGGCGCCTAAATTGCTTTCATCCCTCGCCAACAACCCCCCCCCCGCCCCTTCCGCTTCTTCCGCCCATCCGCAACATTCTTTGTCTATCCTGCGTAAAAATCACACCCAACACAGAGACGTTTTTCGCGAACGAAATTGACGTTTACACGGTTTTGTGGTTTTCATTACCAGACTCAGTGTGGAGGCGAAACACATTAACGTTACGATGCCGCAAATGAAAAACGTTCGGAAAGCACGATTTCGGACCAAAATTGACGAGACGTTCTTCAGCTGCTTGGGGAAAATCGGAAACTCTTCGGCCATGGCGAGCACGAGGGCGCAACTTAATACTAAGGTCGTCAGCAAAAGACTTATGGTAACGATGAGCGACCTGTTAAAACGTAACGATGTTTCATAATAATATGTTAATAAAAATGAGTGGGTTTAGTTTGCAGCAGTGGCGTAGAAGACTTAAGAATGAGGGGGTGGGGTTCAACTAACGAACGAAAACCACATTAAAATAGGCTACACATTAATTGCCAATTTATTATTTCGACGGGCGGTCTTTGCATCGAAATACTTCTTCTTGGTGGCTCCGAGCGGGGAAGGGGATGGTGTTTGGACCTCTGATACCCGCTACAACTACATCACTAGTTGGCAAAATGGTCAGATGCTCGGTCTGTTCTTTAACCGAAAGGTTGTAAATTCGTGACTGTTAGTCTGACAAAAAATACTCTTTATAGAGTATACCGCGGTGCTTCTATTAATGTTCGATGAACACCGAATGAAGGATCACTGGTTCAAAACACAGTAACTTCCTGATTATAGATAGAATTATTTAAAAATCAAAATCAAATAACCTAATAGGCAAAAAAAAAAAAAAAAATTGAGATCACTGATGTTGCCTACCAAATAATTTTTTTTTTTTTTTTTTTTCATTAATTTGCCTCTTTATAAAATATTAGCATGTGGATAATGCAAGTCTTCGCGAATTTTTTTCTTCACCCAATCCTTGAAAAACTCGTACATTAATGCTTTTGGTATCGTAGATTAAAAAACACACGAATCCTGGAAAACCCAGAAAAAGTAATGACAGATATGTATGGATATCCTGTTGTTTGAAATTAAGCGAATCATATTTTTTCGAAGAATAATAATACAGAGTGACCCAAAAGTTGTGCAACCCAAACATTCAAATGTAAAAATTCGAAAAAAAGAGATAGAGGGCTGAAATTTGCACTCTTGTAGGAGTGGGTTACTCGATTATTTATGCAAAATTTCAGCTATGTATCTATAGTAGTCTAATTTTGAGTAATTCTTGATTTTTAATTTCAATTTTCGTATTTGTGGCAAAATAAACTTTAAAAAATTTTAAGTGGCCAAAGTTTTCCAAAAATTCTGAAACTCGCCACAATAATGGAGGATGATTACAAGATTAAGCAGGTAAAGTTTCACTTTCTTATCTTTTTTTTTTTTTTTAAAGAATTTTTCTAGTGATCTATACGCATAAAAAACAAATCAAAAAATTTTAAACTGCAAAAATTTTCAAAAAATTTTAAAATATGTGACAATGATAGGGAAATGGTTACTCAATTATGTGATTATGCAACTTTTTGTACGTACTGAATAAAAAGTTGCATAACTGCTCATTGCAGGTGTTATCAAGAAAAAAAGATTGATGTATGAAAAATTGCATACCAAAACAAATTTAAGGAAACTGTTATGACAAAATTCAGCCTTAAAGTGAAGTACTGCACCTAAGTCCGGATCAATAGAGAGGATGAAATAAAATTTTTGAAATTTAAGAATTTTTTTTATTTGTTTTGAAAGCATGGTATAGACCATAAATAAAGTTCTTAAAATAACAAGAATGAAGGTACTGAAGGGAAACTTTACCCTTTTAATCAGGTAATCATTCTCTATTATTGTACCAAGTTTCAGAATTTTTTGAGAATTTTTCCCATTAATAATTTTTCAAAATTTATTTTTCAAGCATGGAAAAATTATAATTAAAAATCAAAAATTCCTCAAAATTAGATTATTACAGATACAGAGCTGAAACTTTGCATAAATAATTGAGTAACCGACTTCTGCAACTGTGCCAAGATTCAGCCTTGTATCTCTCTTTTCAAAATTTTTACATTTGAAGGCTTGTGTTGCGTGACTTTTGGGTCACCCGGTATTTTCAATTACTTCCCAGTGATTTTGAGGGCACAATCATACTACTTTCAAGTTAGTTTTAAAATACGTCTTGGATGTAGGAGCTCTGTCTGCGCTGGGACTTGCAGAATTGAAAATATTCAAGAAAATATCCCCCCAAAGGCAATAATTAATGATCGTCATATCAACCACCGAGAAGAATAATGGTACTCCAACAGTATCGAAGATTTGGGGTGGTTTTAGCCATCGACCATGATCAGTGTAGCGTGTCATCGAGATCAGGTACCACTCACTAATCATAACAGCTGATCATGGGGATTAGCCTAGACCATCAGTCATAGCCACAGTTATAGGCAAAAGACGGAGATCTTGGCCACTGATCATAGTCACCACCAAATCTGGACATCATCATCATCACTCACGAAGGGTAAACATAGACTACGATTATTTTAAACCAAAAGATATGTAAATTTTTATTTGTAGAAAAATACGTGAAAAATAATTAATTTGAGATAAGAAAAATTCAATGACTTTACTAAGAGTTATGAATAAAAATAATAATAATGATAATAACAAAAATATTAATATTGAAAAACAGAACATACCATGGTAACATGACGCTTTGACAGAAGACCACGAACAGCCAAACGACAAAACAACAAATCATATTCGATTTAAACATGTCTTCACGTAACTGACAAAACTGCAAGACGCAAAACGGTGGTAATTAAATAACATTTAACCAGAATAAAAGAAAAAAAAAAAAATTATTGGCAAACGTATCTTCAGTTATTTTTCCAACACTACTTCGCATAGTTTGGTTTTACAAGGCCTGACAAAATGGGTATTCTCAACCATTTTTGATGTTACGGAAGTGACTCTAGACCGAAAAGGTTCTCAATTATTACAATTTTGGTGGAATGTGTATCAGACTACAATTACTCTTCAAGTTTCACTCGGTGTTTTAAAACTTGCATTTCAAAAGTTTCATCACGATTATTAAGCATGTTTCGTTATTGGTTTTTTCAACGTTAGTATGTTTTGTGAAGGTTCATGAGAATTATACTCAGTGCGAGAATAGTAACATAATGCTGAAAGTAGTCATCAAAACTGAAATTTTTATGCCAAAACTGATTACATTTAGATAGGTTAAATGTATCGATTATGGGGTGTGTACCGAATACGGAGGGCCATTGTTTTTTTTTTGTATCATTATTAACGCAGTCAGCTCGAAAAAATTGGGCATAATAAAGTTAGTAAGACTTTTCTATTATTGGGGAGACCGGGGTACCATTGAACAAGTGTACTATGGAAAAAACTGACTTCCCTTTAATTTTTGGACAAACTGGTCCCACAAAATTATGGATCATACACGCGATAAAAATACTTTATTCATTTTCTATGATTATCTGGTCTGTTGTTCAAAAGTTGTTGCAATATTTATCAAAATTATATCAAAAGTAAAATTTTGATAACTCAAAAAAAGTGTGACCAATGGGAAAGAAGTTGAGCATTCAAATTTTTGGATGTGCTTCAAAGAAGTTTAATAGTTAGTAATTAATTATTCAGAGTTATCAATACTCTAAAAAACTTGGATTAAATATAATGTTAATTTCTAGTAAGAAGGTGAACCTATAATGTACCATGATGTAGATTTTCTGGTGTACCATGGAAGATACTAAAAATACCGTTTAGTTTGTTGCAAATAATTTTCCTAATTAAAACCGCCCAAAAATATAAAAGATCGGATTTTGAAAAATTTTAGGATACAGTGAAAGATGTCTGAAATTATCAAATTCACGAAGGAAGTGTCACAAATGAAAACAAAATCAATTTTCCTCATAATAATTATATTATTATAATTCAAATAGCAGATATTATATGTTACCTAAATATAATTACTTTTAGGTGCAGTGCACTTTATATTGTATTAGATAGAATAAATTTAAGTTTTTCATTTAAAATTTTTTTTTTTCTTATGAAATTTAAGATATACTATGGTAAAACACCTTCAATACCATGGTACACGGGGGTAGTGAACCATCAAATAAAAAAAGTTACCCCCTTTAAGATGGAATTAGAAAAAATCTATCACATGTTAAATATTTTTTTTGGTTTTTTGTAGATGAAGGTTTGTTCTTTTTAAATTTATTGGTCCCAGATTTCTGACTCTATTTTAGTACACACCAGAAACAAAAAAGAAAAAAGTGTTCTATGGTACCCCAGTCTCTCTTACCAATTAAAAAAAAAATTGAAAGGACACGCCGAAAATTATTTTTCCTCTCTTTTTTTGATTTTTATGACTATCCTCTTCAATTTTTTGCAATTTTTCATAACTTGTCTGTACAAAAAGTAGGCTACAATGAAAATCATGAAAGTTACATACTTTCTCCTCCAATTCTGGCTGCTTAAAACGTAACGTCCACCTGTTGACGTGCTCTTTGCGCATACGTTCATTGCTCTCAATTTCGATGCAGTGATCAATAATATTGTCGATCTGCTCTTGAGTGGTTGGCGTCATTGATTGTGATATTCCTTTACTGTCGTTGTTATCCGGTACTTCGTCTAGTTCCTGGACGCTTGAGCTCAGCTGCGAAGATATTAAAATGTTGTCAGAGCAGTGGAGATAATTGTTCTCTGGTGTAGATTGTCCTTAAAAAATAATTTTCCACCAAATTAAACCCGAAGCGACGCATTCTAAATTCGACATTATCATCGTCATTGACGTTATTAATGGTTTAGTTGGGTTTTCAAGGAAAATCTTCAAAAATTAAAGCATATTTTATTAAGATATAATCGAGGAAAAGTACCTATATGATTTTCGTCGGGAAAAGAACATTGTTCGAAAGTAAAGAGAAACAATAGACATAATAAGAGAGGGGGAAGACTGTGAGAGCGGTTCCGATTCCATAGAACCGCATACCTTCCGTTCATCAGTTCATTTGAACATTAAGTACTTGCCGGCAGATGTAATAAATGGGAATAGTTTCCTCTCACTAATTTAATTGACACAGACGCATCCGCGTAAAAGGATTTCAGTGCTGAACCCTTTCTTATTTTCATAATAGAGAAAAGGTGAGTACCACACAATATTTCAATAACAAATGCGATGCAAAATTATTTGAGTTTGACACCGAACAGAAAATTGTTTTCTGAGTCTACTCAAACGCATTCCTCTAAAAATATTCTTGAGGGTGGTTATAGGTCAGTTGAGTCGGTTACTAGGGATCTACCAATTTGAATTATTGCAGGGATAAGATGAGTTTTAAATCACTTTTAAACCAGCCGCACATCACCTAACGATCGGAAATGGATAGGTACATTAAATGGATGTGGAAGAATTGTAGAAATCAACCAATAATTTTAACAGCTGCCAAAAAGTTTAGCTTTTTCAACACTCATCCGAAAATTAAACTTTTTCGTTTTCCTTGACAGTGTGAAAAGTACCAATAATTTTAACAGCTGCCAAAAAGTTTAGTTTTTTCAACACTCATCCGAAAATTAAGCTTTTTCGTTTTCCTCGACTGTGTGAAAAGTAGAGGATTTCAACACAACGTGAAAAAATACTTTCTCGCATGGGTTGATTACTTTTTCGCACAGCTCATGACTTTCTCGCACGTCACAATTTTTATTTTCTGATGAAATTCGTTATATTTTTCTGAGTGTTAATTTTTACTTTTGAGCAGAGATCACAGGAGTGTTATAATTTTTGTGACTAAAATAAGTAAAATATTATCATGTTAATTATTAATTTATTTCTGAAAAAAGTTGTCAATGAATTGCGTAGAAGTGCTGTAATTTCGCAACGAGTCGATTACAATGAGTGCCTAACTAGTCAACGCCTTTAATTAACAGAATTTTATCAAATAATTAAATAATTAGGGAGGGATGAAATATTTTGTACTGTGTAAAAAGACCCATTTTTAAGCTGAAATTGCACCACTTGTATACCTACGTGTAAATGGTGCATAAAGAAATGAAAAAAAAAATTCCGTTAAAAAAAAAACTTAATTTCTACGTTAGTGAAGAAATGAAATTTTTTTCAGTGAAGAAACAAACAAAATACAGTTTAGAAAAGACACTGGTGAAGAAATGAAATGTTTTTCAATGAAGAAATAAACAAAAAACAGTTCAAGAAAAAACTAATTTCTACACTGGTGAAGAAATGAAATTTTTTTTCAACTGTTCCGAATAGATTTAGAAATATCGAACTTTGCTAACCAACATCGATTCAATAATAACCTCTTTTTGGTGTATGAGTTAAGAAAATAAATTTTCTTTATTCAATGCAATTTTTTTGGAATGTGTGAAAGGGGGTGAGAGTTGTTAAAAATTGCGTGTAACACACGTCCGAAATAAGTGAAATTGCTTCGCATGTGATTTGCAGCATTTACCTTCGCATTCTGTAGAAAATTTCACATTTGTTTCAAAATCACTTATTTTTCGCACTCGTGTCACAAAAAACTATTGCTGCATGGTTATCTAGTCATTAGTTACGTTTTCCTTATGTAAAACTAGGTAAGTAGGTAGGTACCTGAAGATTTTCTACAATAAATAATGTATAGCGAGTTGAAATATTGGAAATAATAAAAGATGGTTGGTATTTATCGTTGAATCAGACTTTATTTTGACTGATGAAGCAAAATGATGAATATCTTTATTTGTTCCATTCATTTTCATCACCTTTTCACTCACACTGACGGTAAAAACTCATAGGTTAAAGCAGTGAACGGTTAAAAAACCTCCTAAAAAGTGACCATAGAATTTTAACTTCTTTCAGTGATTGAAATTAAGGTAGGTACCTACCTACCTACATACAAAAATATGAAAAATAGCTTAAGGGTATTTTAAATAATTTCTTACCTGAAAAACAGTAATGCTGCAGTACGGACCTTCATTTTCGCATTTAAACAGAGTAATTTTCTTAATGTATTGCTTAACAGCTTTGTTTTTTTTTTTTTCATATTTTCTACTTGACGACTAAATTTAGAAATTATGTTTTCCCTTTCTTTTAAAAACTATTTTCACGTCACTGCGGAGTGGGATGAAAAAATATAGTTTTAGGTACTTAGTACGATAATTTTGCATCATTCTATCTTTCAAACTCATGACAGATTGTTGAAAAATTAGGTACTTCGTATCGCTTATTTTCATATTTTACGAAACAAATTTTAACCCGTCGATTGCAGTACTATCTTCGTGCATCCAAATTACAAAAATGTCTACTATTTTACTTATTCTCTCGAAATTATAATAAATTTGGCTCTCACTCGTACAATACGCAGATTCCTGCACTTTTGGCAATACAAAGCAGAAAACTGTCCGCTCATATATCAAGCTATAAATTATTAAATTTTCTCGTTTGCTATTATTCATTTTTATCATGGCCTTATAAAATAACGATAATTCCAAATTAATAGTGTTAACAATAAATAGAATAAACAATAAATAAAGAATGCGTTTACCTACATTTTCGAACGGTATTTCCGGAGTCCATTCCATATTACCCTCCAAATCCGTAAAATGACGATTGTACGAACCATTATCTTCGGGTTTTCGGTTGTAACCATCTAAAATGACGGAAAATTTAAAGAAATGTATAAAGAAGCAGAACAAGAAAATGGGAAGAAAGAGATTTAAATTATTATTTATCATTGTAGGACTGACTATATATTTTGAGGTTTGCTAGATAAAATGACCGAGTTCATTTGGAATTTATGCAAAAATGCGCAGACACACATTTTCAGATAACAAAGGGGATACACTTCAAGTAAAACAAAAAGGAATGCAGCAAGTGAATACACTTTCTTCAAATATTTTTGATCATATTTCAGAACGGTTGTGGTACATTTTTTCCAAAATCTGGTTTTCAAATTTTTTTTTTTTTCAAAAACTATTTTATTCTCAAAATAAGAAAAACTGTTATTTGTTCTGTTATATCTAGGCAGACGAACACATTCTCTGACCTAAATATTTCGTAACAAGTAACAGCAAATATTTCTACTAAATATTCACCGTTACCTCCAATCACAAACCTAATTATTGGCGCTAACAAATATGCAGACAAACAACAAGTCAGCATATCTGTCAGCACAATTTAGGTATGTACTATACGTACACTTTTGGTAAATGTAAACAAATTAGGCACAAAAGAAGTGACCTGGTAATTCAATTTACACCAGGACTTCACTTGTCTTTCTTTTGGGTATCAGCATAGAACCACTATGTCTGAGCTTGTAAAGTCTGAAGATGTAACAAGACGTCACAAGTTAGTAGTCCTCCCTAGTAGAGGTGAGACATAGTTAGGAATAGGATTATAACATAAGGATATTGTGGCAGCTACCACAGTAAGTTGGCTGGCAATACACAATTCTCCCTCGTTCACCATCACCCCGCACTGTGGCTGAGTGAATATGGTGCTGACTTTTGGTGGTGGTAACGAGGGCGAGTTTTAGGTATTCCTGTCGATTGTCGGTTCTATTCCGGGTTGGTGGAATACTTAAAAGTGGTGACCTCGACATGATGCAGGAGATGGTTATATCAACGCCATCTCTCGGATAGAAGCCGGTAGTTGTGGTAGTACATCGCACTGCCGCTGCTGGAATGTGACGGCATTGTAGGGTGTGCACCATGGTGCAGTGATGAGAGTGGACATCACCATGCACCAGCATACATATCTACCACAAGGCGCCTCTGTACCAGTAGTTGTTTTATGCTCCGCTATACTGAGGGGGAGTGGTGTGGCAGCTACCACACTACATCGGCTGGCTATACATGATTCTCCCTTGTTCACCATCACCCAGCACCGGGGCTGAGTGAATACAGTGCTGACTTTTGGTGGCGGTAACAAGGGCAAGTTTAAGGTATTCCTGTTGGTTAACAGTTCTATTCCCCAGGCCAGCCAAACACCTAAAGATATATTAAGTATGAGACATAGTAAAGCGGTAATTTGTAAAGTGTTCTTTTCTACATAAAAGTAGATAAAACACGACTCTACTTATTTTGTTGGTCTCTACATATTTCTGGGCTAGAGACATAACCTTATTTTATTCAAAAAAAGTTTCAAATTCTTCTCCAAAAAAAAATTTTTTTCAAAATTAAAAACTGTAATTTTTTTTTTACAAAATTGAAAATTTTTTCAAACCTTTATTTTTTTAATTAATTAAATTATAAAACACTTCAAATGGCAAAGATAAATTCAATTTTTTCAAAAACAAAAAAAATTATCCACCTCAATTAACCTTGAATTCCGATACCTAAACGTAGTATTAATTTTGGCATTCCTAACATTACTGAAATTTCAATATGATATAATCAGTGCTAAAATATCCTGACTACGTCTCAAACAACAATGATATTTTGACCAAGGTAGGTATCTGAAAAATCTATATCCAATTATATGAGAATGTATAACAGTTTTGGAAAAAAATATTTTACTCATTTGGAAATAGGCTTCTGAAAAAATTGTCACCTCACCTTCTATAACAGATTGTTTAACCTAAGGATTAGGATGGGACACATAAGTGGATACAGGCTTTTTGAATGGAAAAGACCAAATTTTACATAAGAAAATTCGAGCCTGGGAAGACTGGTGAAGAGGAAAATGAAGGTCTTCGGGTAAATTTTTATATTTTTTACCTTTTCCATCCCTTTTCAAAGGAATAAGGGAGAACAATCGTCTGTTTCGTCACCTCATTATATCCGCCTACAATAGAAAAGGTATTTTAAGCTGAATAAGAAATGGCTGAACAGACTTGGATTTGCAGCCGACATAGTATTGGTAGGTAAAAATCCAGCAAAGATAGCACCAATGGGCATGTAGTTTCAGGATGAATGCAGGGAAACTGGTCTGTGCATCAATACAATAAACAACAGAGAAAAAACCAAAACACAACATGTTTAATGAAGGAATTTAATTTTGTAATTTTCCTGCAGAGAAACCAGTTGACAAATTCAGTACTAATTTCAAATTTTAAGTCATTCAAGCAAGAAAGGCCATGAAATATGTAATGCGGCTAATGACGATGTTAAAAAGGGTAGAGATGGTAAAATTTGTAAAAAGTTTTAATTATTTGTTTTTTTTTTTGTTTTTTTTTAGGTGTCTATTTATTGCATATTAGAAATGGATGTTAAAATGAATGGTGATGGGCATCATCTCGAGGGTAATTAAGAGGCTGATGAAATCATGATGTTGGAGTTGGAAATATTAGGGGTATTGTTAGTTGTTTAAGGGAAGTCCTGCTGATGTGCAGTGAGCCGATGAGGGGCTGAGTAGTAATGGTGCGAAATATCATCATTTATCAGTTAGACAAGGGATTAATTTAGTCAAATTGTGATATATTTACACGTTGATACCTACAATATCGATATTTTATCTGAAATTATAGAAGTTGAGGGGGGCAGATTTGATGTATCATTGAAGAAAAATAAAGATGTTCACAAAGTTATATCTCAGAAGTGTGTAATTACCAGAGACATACAGCTAAAGAGATGTACAGCGCTCTATGTACACTGTGGTTTAAAAATATGCAAAAGATTGAGAAGAAGTAACTTCAGTTATATTTTTTGCGCATCCAGAGTTGTGCATATTTTGTTGTGAAAACAGACATCTCCATACTAATACCTTCACACCATCCAGCTATGGCACATGCATAATAATAAATATCGTACTTTGAAATGTTTAATCAAATTTCTATCTTTGACATGTTTTTGATCCAGTGTTGGACATCTCTTTAGCTGTATGTCTCTGGTAATTGCAGAAATTAAAATATGTAAAGTATGTAAAGTATGAAGTTTCAGAAAGTGTTCAGAAATGGAGATAAATGAAGTTAAACGAATGAGTGATGGAACAAATATCAGTGTAGCTGCGAGTATAAAAGTATAAAAGTGTTTATTTAAAGCATCGAATAACCTATATTATATATTTTCTATAACAAATATAGTTGGACTTTTTCAATTGTACAACTATATTCTACACATACAAAATAATTTTCATTATTATCCTAAATTGTCACTCTCCATTGACTCTTCTTCTTTGAAACAAAACCTAATGGTAAATTGTACCGATGAACATAATTCATTCAAATGCAAGACAATTGTCTTTGACCCCATTAAATTTACACACACATGTAACCTCTTGAACTATCCCCATCCAACAAAAACGTCAATTTCTCCTCCTTTTTGGTAAGAACCAATCATAGTAAATTTTATCCTACTACTTCTTCATACATTATGTCCTGACTAAGGTTATTTAAACTAATACACAGAAGAACACAATATCCATTCTTATTATTTTTGTTCATTTTGTTCACTCTTAGTAATCTTGCTAAAATTTATTTGTATTGTAATTGATAAAAATGTATCAAGGTGTGAATAACTTAATTGGGTTCGAATTATTCTGAAGTCTTTGAAAAAACAAAGTTAAGGTCCACTATAGAATGTGAATAGTTAGGAATTTATTGTATTTAATCAAAGTTTCTTTTATTTACTGACCCAAAGTATTTGTTTGTGGTTTTCCACACAAAAAGTACTTGGTAAAAGTGTCACATCAGATTTAATATATCCACGAATAAATAATCTTAGTTTTTGAATATTATTTCCATCAATAATAATAATAATAATAAGAATATTTATTAATAATAAAATCTATACAGGATGAACAATATATCCACCTTTATCTATTCAAAATAATACCAAAAAGAGGTAAAAAACCATTATTTCACTCTTTTCTGTTACACTATCATAACCAGACCAACAAACCAATGTTAAATTTTTTCCACCAAACATGGATCCAAGAAATGGATCCCACATATAGGTTTTGCTGCTGTTGTGGGATCTGAGTTTGAAAAAGAATAAAAAGGAACATGACCATTCATGTTTTTTTTTGTGTGGAATGAACTACTTTTTTTAAAGGGTTTTGATTTATATTGTCTGCAGCAGTCAACTCTTCAGTGTATAGGTTTTTTATGATACTTAATAAAAAAGAAGGACCAGTTCAAGAACAATTTAAAGAAATATTTGTGAAAAAAAAAAAAAAACAACTAACGCAGCATTGTGTTTTAAAAAAGAACTAGATTTTTGGTGGAAAACTTCTCCATTAGGTTTGTCAGTCTTTTACATGTATTCAAGCAACGATTTAAAGGAAGTCAAATGTTCGCAGGAGTGTCAGGGGAAGAGGATTGGTGGTCCTAACAGAAATATCGATACATATCGATATGTATCGATATTTTCCGCACCTTTATTGAACAGTGATGATTATGTGTTTGGTAACGCTTTTACAAATTATTTTGGTACAGAAATGTTTCATTTGTCAACCCGTACCTTCTGTTCAGAGTCGTGACATTCGCCGAATACAGCTGTTTTTCGACAGGTCGCGAGGGCTGTCAATTTTTTTATCACAATTTTGTATACAGAACCGATTTTTATCATCTTAGATTCAGCCTAAGATTATGTGCTAAATTTTTGCAAAGAATTTCAATATTTTAGAAAGTTTCTGTTTGGAAGATGTTTTCCCCTGCTCTAATGATTGTTTTTTTTTTGTTTTTTTTTTTTTTTTTTAAGCTGACATAAACTTGAGAAAAAATAAAACTTGAAAAGAATGTCATTACTTATTCGTTAAAGGAATTTTTAAATTATGAATGGCGTCGTAGCATCAACCAATACTAACGATTTCCTCATTGTTTTTTGTCGTAAAATTATTCGAAATTTTGAAGTCCCAATTCAGCAGATTGATGATGTTTATTAAGTCGCGTTTCTTTCCCTTTGTTCTTTCATCCTTTGTTGGCTCTTTGTGTTGGTGTTATCAGTAATTATCTTAGTTTATGATTTTTTTTTTCCATAGAACATCACAGAATTTTTGGTTTTTTTTTTTGGTTTTTTTTTTTGGTTTTTTTTTTGTTTTATCTTAACAGTTAGCCTTCGTCATCGTTCAGAACGTCCTTATCATGGTTACAATGACGTTAAGAAAATAATTATAGTAACTTACCTCGACAATTATTTTGATCCATTTTCTCCGGCGAAAAATGATGATTTGTTGAAATTGGTGAAAATCTGTCATCTTCAGACCACAGCCTAGGGCGACCATTCGAACTGGTGTGACGTTTACGAAATCGAGTCGGCTCTTCTTTTTTTATGAGAAACGTTTCAATTTCGTGGTCCTAATGTACGGAAATGAAAACAATTAAAAATGGTACACTGAGAACTGATGCAGTCTCATGCACAGATATTCGAGTGTAAGATACAGCGAAAAACCGCATCTTAACCTTGAGATAATTGTCGCGAGTGCCTCCATATCCTGGCTCCACTTCGTAAGAATCAGGTAAACAGTCTAAGGTAGCTTTTGATATATGGACTCGCCTGTTGGATGAAAATAAGGTCAATTTGTAGGTAGTCCAATAATTAAATGTAGGTACCTAATCATAATAATACGTGATTATAGAATTTTGTGGACAGGAATTTTCAACGCAGCTCTTTCGTAAGCCTTAATCTAAAGATTTCTTGATCAGTTTTACAGATCCACCTTTCTTTTCGTTTCATACGTATAATCCATTTGGAAACCGTTCTCTTCGGTTGGTGTACTAACCAAGAATTTAGCGATATAGTTTTCGTTGCAGTCAATTTTCATGGCTGGGTATCATTTTCTCTGCATATGGACGTATAATGTGTAAAAAAGTTGCTTCGAAAATCACGCTGTGGTCCTTACAGTTAGTGCCATGCAAATAGATTTGAAGTTTTATCAGTTACATTAGTTTCTTTCTTTTTTTTTTTTTTTTGAGTGAGAAGTTTGTATAATTTGAGCATATTGGCAGTCATGAGGGCTTACCCGGTGGTTTTGGCTGATATGTATAACGGAGGTTTGAAAAAAAAAATATATAAAAAGATAATTTTAAAAACAGAAAAAAGGATCATACGTATTGGCAAGAGTTCGTATAGAGAAAGCTTGCAACTATAGCCTACTATTAACTCTTTGAAGCCTAAAAGGAGCTGAAAAAAGGTGAAATACTTCATGCCCTCTTAAATAGTTATACGTATATCTATATAACGAAAATTTCACAAACAAGAGGATCCTTCACCCAACCAGTGTTATGAGTGATAATCACACTCACGTAGAAAAACGTATAAAGATTAAGAATAATTGCTATTTTTCGGTTGATTTTGTTTCGATAAAACTGAGCAGTAAAATCATTGGTTTTTCAGCTACATTTTTGGGCATCTGACCCTCTCACTATTGATTTTCAAAACAATGGAGAAGATCAAATTATTATGTTTTTACGATGAAAGTATGTTTTAACTACAACCCTCCCATTTATTGGCAGATCGTAGCTACGCTTCTGATTACGACGAATTGAGACGAATTCGTCTTTATAAAGGGCCTAAAATTTTAATTTTTTGATTAAAAAAAGTACGACATATATATTTTTGTAACCCCTGTTAATAAACTTAATTTTTATACGCACCTTGAGGATGTATAAAGCAGGCAATTTTAGAACTATTTAGGACCACTTACTTTATACATCGGTCTTTACTTTACACATCGCCTGGGGCGTATGGGTCATTTTATACACTGACTAACTACTTACTACTGAACATGATCTAACATCGTCATTCTTTTTTATTTAGAAGCTCAGACATTTACATTTGCAGGCCAGCACCATAATCACAACGTAACAAGGTTTGGTTGAAAGATGGGGATAGTTTAAGTTTATATATGTTTCCCATTTGCAAAAATATTAATTTAGTTAGTATTTCAATTTTTTTTGTTTTTCTATGAGACAAGGTGATGCAAAAAATAGTGTGTGACACTCTTGTATATAGTAGGAGATTGATACATGTATGATTTGCATTACTCACCTTTGGCTCATGCTGCAAAAATCACACTCACATTAAAATAACCTACTTCATACACTTGTATCACAAATAACTACTATTCATAGATATTAGATATTATGGTATCTACGTAATATTACAATTTTTTCTTTATAATGAAAATTAACCCGTGTTCATTTATTTCGTAAGAGCAAAAAGTGATAAAAAAAAACCAAATCAGTTTTACACTTTGACCATATAATAATATTTTTATATAATACATGATCAGAAAGGCTGGTATTTTTCAAGTGAAAAGTAGCTCATATCATTGATGAATATAATCTTGATATAAAGTGAATGCACCTCCGTGTAAAAACGTGAAGCAACTTTTTATATGGAAGCATGTTCAGTTTACATCGAAGTAGAGGTTACATTTTCTAAATGAAATTTTAAATCTGCCACATTAAGGAGGTTGATATTTTATTCCGTTTTAGATTCATCATTATGATAGAATTTCAACGTTTCGTTGCTTTCTGATCATTAATCATATAAAATATCTTCCTTAACAAGATTCAAAAGTGAGTTTACATGACTTGGGAATTGCTCACATGTAATCGTTCACTTATGTACCTTGGTGTGTAATATACTATTAATAGCTGTTCTATTCTAAACCAAGATATATCGCCTAATAGGTATATTGAATGAATTTGCAAATCGAAACGTGTCTGACGGGTGCCTAAAATCACTGTCCACGTTTTGTATCTACCTAATCAAGAAACTTGAATACAAAAAATAGAATTTAATTAATTACCCTGGTAGTCCACCAGATTCCAAATGATTGGCTAGGGTTACGTCATATGACCACACATCAAACTGCCATTTCCTCAAGCCTAAAACACCGCACAGCACCGATCCGGAATGGATTCCAATTCTCATATTTAAGTCTACCTAAGACATACAAACATACAATAATTATGTGGTGCAGGTGAAATTAGAGAGTCGAAATTTATATTTCGTCTTCTGTAATGCAGAATAATGTACATAATTTAGCCTATTTATAATTCTGTATTGCTATATAGTTCTATAAATGAGTGCAAATGCAACTGAGAGAAATGACTAAATAATTATTCGTTCTGGTACTTTTTAATTAAAATTTACCACTGTGAATAGTTTCCGGCTTTTTTTTTTTTTTTTTTTTTGTTGCTTCCAGTGGCACAAAAAACGCGTGAAACGAACAGTAAAATCCAGCCTATGACTTAACTCTTATCTTAACAAAAACAAACGTCGTTTTGAATTAGTTTCCCTTTTATAGTTAGAAATGAAAAACGAAAAAAAAAGTAAAATGGGAGAAAAGGAAAAATAACAACCCTGAACCCTAAAGGCGTATTGTCGTATTCCAGAGACAAAAACTTTCATTGACATTTATACTTTAATGTAGGTTGAGAAAAACAATTTTCCGTTTTTTTTTTTGTTTTTTTTTCGCAAATGAAGACTTAAGAAAAGAGTAAATTAAAAAAAGAAAAAAAAACAGCATAAGTGCTGTTATTTAGTGGCAAAGGTAAATATAATAGGTGTACGATGAAAATGTAGGTGTGAATTTTGGAATGCAAAAGATAAATGTTTTTTTTATTTTACTAAAACGGGGTAACTTGAAGATGAAAGATCTGTATATTTAACAACTTAATAATCGTACAAATTTTAATGCTGAATGACAAATGATGACGACTAACAATAAATTTGTGGAGGTTTGAGGACTGGTTTGTCGATTTTGCAGACATTGGAGGGTGTCATATCTCCCTGAACCACCCTTCTGTAAGTCTTTGTTTACGTTAAATAATACGAATGTTGTACTAATACTTTCGGAGTGACTGCATCTTTCAGCCCCCAGGCTATTAAATTTGGTTTGCTGTGCAATGCACCAGTTTTATTAGTGGGCACTGGTAATAGACCAGTGCTGTCATCTGTAAACTGGGGATAAACCTCTCCGCCTCACCAAAGAGATAAATCCACACAGCCATCTTTAGTCTGTATTCAATTTCAACTTTCTAAAAAGACAATGCAGATTATTACGATTTCAAAAGAAATACCATTCTGTCTGAAACTGTATATCAGCCCCTGTGATAGTTATTTACCCATGTTCTATTTAAAATTTTTCTAGGTACACTTACTATACCTATACTGAAAAACATTTATTAAATATATTTCATAATACCCAGGAAAATGGAAGAAGCTAAAGTTGGTAAAATATTGTTATGTCTAACACAAGGAACTGACCTGCCAATTTTGAATCTAATTGGTTGATTTGTTCCGAAGTTATTATGTTATTTAGTTTAATTTTGTCCAATATCTCAGGAATGGGGTGGCATAGAGGCATGAAATCTGAAGGATATACTAATATCAGGGAAGATAATATATGTATTTAGGTGAAAAAATTGTTTAAAAAATGTGTTGAGGAGTGCAAGAGTAAAAATACACAACTTTTCCCCAAGAAGAGCTAGGGACCTCCAATATAGCATAAAACCTTTCTTGAAATAAGGCAAATAAGTCCTAAAAATTTCAGCTGGATCGATGAAGCGGTTCTGAAGTGATGGACGTATATACAAACAAACTTTCACATTATTATGGTATAATATATGTGTGGCGACGGGTGGTCGATGACGAACGAGTGTGTATTACACACTCGTCGACTACCTAGAGGGCCAGTGGGGTAAAATCCACGAACTACCTTTTTGTGCTCACGGCTGTACATTTCGTCTGTGCAGCTTAATTGTTTACTGGGCTCGGCCCGCACACATACTACTACGTATACACGCAACCGACCTGATTTGGTATTTGTGTGGTGTCGTGTACACTAATACACACACCCACAATATGTATGTTGTGTGTGTGTGTGTGTGTGTGCGCGCCCACTCACACTAATAAGAAAAAAAAATTTTGTTGTTTCCACTGAAACAACAAATTATAGCGTGTTACCAGCCGCAAAAATAGGAATGTGTTCCACCTTAAATGATTAAGTCCACCTGTTTATAAGCACTGAAGCGCACTTTTTTCTATAATCCAATTTTCAATTTTTTATTTAACCAAATATCATATGTGTGACAATTTTAAAGTAGGAGGTAGCTGTATAGGTTATCACAAAAAAAAAAAATTTAGACATCGTCCTCGTTAAATTTCATTCCAATTTTGCCATATAGACTAAAAAACATGAGGCCTCTATTGATTGTTCATAACCAGCTACAATCAAACAAATCCTCTGATCGATAGAAGTATATTTTTTCATTAATTTCGCTACTTCCAAATTGAGGTCTACTTGGTGTATTTCATCGTCACCTTTGAGTGCTTTCATCTTCAGTTTTCTTGCTGTTCAGATATAGGTATACCTACAAAATTTGAATGACTAACATAAAGCAAGCGGGTTAAAATTTGTTTAGCCTACAAAAATAATTCTATGAAAATAACAGAAATGTAAGATACAGGATTCCGTTTTATTACTGCCTTAGGTATGTTATCAGTGAATATGAAATATGATAGATTCTGTATATATGCATCTGCAGCAATACTAGTTTTTGGTTTTTAATTTTGTCATAAATTTGAATTTTAACATTATATAATATAGTATTTGGTAACCGCGCAAAAACGGTCCATTCGAATTAAAGACAACGAACGAACGAAAGAATAAATACCCACATTTAGTTTACGTTTCACGTCCTGTATGGCTGTTATCATATGCAGTCCCATCTCCACGCAGCAAACTGCATGATCCGATCGAGGTGAAGGTAATCCTGACACGCAATAATAACAATCTCCAAGCAGTTTTATTCGCAGACAATGATTTTCCTGGTGAAAAATAAAATAAAATAAAATAAAAATGCCAACCATTGACATTCTATAGTGACATTGATCCTATTAGGCGGCCTTTTTTTTATTCTCACTCGACGCGAAACGAGGCGCTAAAATTTATATCCCAAGATCATCGGGGATGGAGAATAGAGGCCCATACATATACATATATATATATATATATGCTACAGCACTTCCTGATACACTTATCCGTAGGTTTAAGACATACTCGTATATTTTTACTGCGGCTAACAGAAAAAGGAAATTGAGGGAAATAACAAATTTTTTTTTTCGTTTGAAGGCTACAGACTGCCGCAATATTAGCTTCCCAGGAAAAACGATTTTTTCTGCTTAGCTCCATTAAATAACTTATATTTATAGTGGCCTAGTGTGTAATATGTGTTTCGAGTTGGTGATTTCTTCGTATTAACTGAGACTGACGATCATCAACACGCGTTCATTTTTTATGATTTAGCCTAGTTTTCTGTATTTTTCATGTACGATGGCAAGTATAAACGATTTGACTTTCGAAAGCTTCGTGGGGTGTATATTTCGAAGTCATGTTTAAACGTCTGGATTCGATGTTTCTGATAACGCCACAGTGGCGTACGCAAGGGGAGGGCTTGCGAAGCTGAAGCTTTCCTCTGAGCCCCCCAAAAAAGAGAAAAATTGAGTGTACAAGGTAAGAATAAGTACGAAGTTTGAACAGTGTTATGATTTTCCATGCTTATCAACACCATTCGCGTACCCTGAATTATGCTTTGGAGGGGCGGGAGTTTTATTAGAGAAAAAACATTTTTTCTAACACTCAACCAAAAAATACGTTTTTTAATGCTACTTGATTGAACAAAAAGCAGCGAATTTCAATACGAAGCGAAAAAATATTGGGCGCATGCGCACTTTTGATCGAGTTGACTTTTTCGTCCGACTCGATCACTTTCTTGCAAAGCTCGATCACTTTTTTGCGTGGCTTGAGTACTTTTAGTTTTTTATTTTTTCCAAAGTAAAAAATTATTAATTATTTTTAGGTTCTAAAAAATAAATTTTTTTTTTGGTGGGGAGGTGTTGCGAAAAATAATACTTACCTTCGACTCATGTTGAAAAATTCACACAAGCATCAAAATAACCTACTTTTTGCACTTGTATTACAAATAACCATTTTTACTCGCTTTGATGAAACAAAAAGTAGCAAATTTCGATAAGAAATCAAAAAATTATCTTTTGCACATGCGCACTTGTAACTTGAATTTCTCACACGGGTTGGTTAATTCCTCGCATGGGTTGGCTACTTTTTCAGTTTATATTATTTCTCGCTAGGAACTATGTACTGTATTTTTCAAAAACATTCTAAAAACAAGCAAACTGCGAAAAATTCAAAGAAAAATTTTTTGGTTTGAAGAAAATAAAATTAATTTTTATTTAGATCCGAAAAAGAAAAAATTCATCGCTATTTTTGGGGGGACAGAAGAGAGTGTTGGAAAAAATTGTGTGAGAAATACCTGCAAAGTAGGTAATTGATTAAAATCACCTACTTTTTGCACTTTTATCATAAATAACAATATTCGTGACTTTGATCTAACAGCGAAATTTTTACGTCCCAAAACAACTTTAGTAGATTAGCAAAGAAAATTCTCAGAATAATATTTTCACAGTAGGATCGGTAATCTCCATTAGAGGAAGAAAAATGCTGAAATACCACATTCACTGCCTGCCAGCTCATTGTATGAGAAAACGTGAGAGAAAATTTTTTTAATTGATTTTTCATATTTCACTCGAGTCTAAGATGTCATTTTTTTTGATGACTGTACAGGTGGATTCATTTCAAAAAACCCATTCTCCGACGACAAGATATACGCCTGATAGTCATGAATAATTGTTAAGAAAATTAGTACCTGTAGAGCAGGTTAAAATGAGTTACACCCTATATGTAGCAATATTTTGTGATAAACCTGCGAGAAAGATATTAAACACATTTTAAATCGGACTATCTGCTCGTCCTGTTATTCGAAATTAAGATAATTTCAACAATATTAGGCTTTAACTTTTATTGTACCCAAAATTAGAGAATTCCAGTCAAATACGGGGTGTGAAAAAGAATTTATTAATGTCTACAAAAGATTTGACGTCTAGAATATGGGGCAGTGGTAGGTTTCTTGAAAGGGTGATAGAAATGCTCCATTCTATTCTCTGTGATCATAGCGTAATTAAGGGAGACCGTGCCTATACATACATGGTTTCTTAATAATGGAAAAGAACCATCAAATAAATAATGAAAAGAATCGTAGTTCTTTTATAATATACTGTAAATACTCATTTACAGTCTTAACACGACTTCTTTGTTGGTTCACTTCCCTTGTTGGAGACATCTTGTATGCACACTACACAGGCAGTTATAATGTAGGTATAGACCATAAACATTGATGAGAGATCCTGATATGCTAATTAACCTTTATGCCCATATCCTCCTGAATTTTCAGATTCCCATAAATTGAAAAATAATGTAGAAATTATGATAAAAAACCAGTCCATAAGAGTAACGAAATAGTTATTTCTGATACAAGTGTCATAAAATAGGTGATTTTGATCCGAGTTTGATTTTTGCAGCACAAGCCGAAGGCGAGTGATGCAAATCATTATTTTTAGCAACACCCTCTCCCCCTAAAAAAAAAAATTTAGATAAATAAATATTTTTGCTATTGGGAAACATACTAGCTTTAACTATCCCACAATTCTCAGCTAGACCTCGTGGTGTAATGGTTGATGTAAGAGGTTCAAATCCCCACACCAGATGGGAAACTCTTATGAAAAAAATTTTTTTACAAATAAAAATATAATCAAAGAAAACGACGTTGGCTATGTCAGCTATGTGCAGGAAGCAGGACTAGTATATAAAATGACGCATGCGCTTAAGATGATGTATAAAGTAAAAACCTATGTTTAATGTAAATATAAATCTTAAATGGAACTAAAATCGCGTGCTTTAAAAATCGTCAAAGAGTGTATAAAAATGAAGTTTATGAACAGGTGTTGCAAAAAGACTTTATGACAATATTTTTGTTCCAAATTTTGAGCACATAATTTTTATACTGATGCATTTTTATTGTACATCTTTTAGATATTCAGGAAAATTTATGGGTAGAAAAGTTGTTACTCGTTTCACCTCGCTCCCTCTGTCGGTACGAGATTGAAGAATATTGATCACTCACTCAAAAGACCACCTCCACCATATTTCAGGCGTCAAACATTTTATCTATATTAATTCATCGGCAAAATCATTTTTGAACCGGACTGGTCTGAACAAAAGTATTCAGTTCGAAATTTATTTTAAACTTCGAAGTAGTACCTTAAAAAGAGTTATTGAAAAAATCAACCCCCCCCCAAAAAAAAAAAAAACAGTTTTGTAAAATATCGACATTTTAAAAATGAGTAACCACGGAGGTACTGAAAGTTGTTCCAACGTAAAAACGAATTCCGAAACTTCCTGCCTCCTCCAAGAAACAATCCACAAAAGTTATATTATCAAAAATGAGCTACAACAGGCCTACCCTACACTTTTTTGAAGCGGACGGAGTAAAATAGTTGTTTTGAAATATCCACAAGTTTTTTGGCGTAACTAAATTCCATTTCAAATGACACGAAAATTATCGAAATTAGTTTAGTATAATTTGGGAAGAGATATTCACACAAATATACATACACAGACAAAAAAAAAAAAAAAAAAAAAAAAACATTCTCGCCACTCGAATACAAATTTATAGATTCCATGGTAAGCGTATTCATTGAAAATTTTCATTTTCAACATCTCGCATGCCCATTAAAACGTGGCATTATATAGTCTGATTTTTGACAACCGCTCCCATCGACGAAGACGATATGATAAATTGCCTAGCACGCTTTCGTCAGGCGTTCTTCCAGCGCGTTGAAAACGAATGCGTCGAAGATGTCGACGACAGAGCGAACACAACAACAACAACAACTACTACTACTACTACTACGTATTTCTCACTTACCGTCGCCAATTTGTCGAATTTCGCGAACAAATCGTTGAGCACACGAACCAGTTCTTGAGCACTGCACTGACTCGCCCATTCTGCGAACAAATTTGTCGAAAACAAATTACTATGGCACCCAGTAAAATGGGCAAAATTGTCGTAAATCCGGCACGTTAATGACGTATTCCTCCTCTTTTTTCTTTTTTTCTTTTTTCCTTTTTTTCCAGTCTTTCGCTCCTTCTTTGATTTATGGACATATTTACACACTCTATGTTATAGGACAATCCCCCTTTCATTTTTTACCCATCTCTTTTTGTGCGTGTGTGCGTGCGTGTGCGTGCGTGTGTGTGTGTCCCTACCCCGGCCATCGTCACGTTTATTTCTTCGATAACGTGCGATTGTCGAAGGAATCGTAACACCACCGGCGTACTCGGGTGTGTCTGCGGACCATGTGGATTGACTGGGGTCCTCGCGAGAACGCCGACGACGCCGCGCGTGCGCACCCGTCTCCCAAACACCCTCCGCCCGCCTACATACCCAAAAAGACGCACAAAGTCGACCACTACACCCGCGAACTGATCAACGAGAACAAACGCCTGTGGGTCGAGCTGAAGGAGAAGAACGAGCAGATGATATGCATACGCGACGACCTGTACGGCAAGGAGCACGAGCTGCAGCTGCTCGCCGACTACAAGGAGGAACTGCGGCGGCTGAAGAGCGACGAACACTACCTGGAGCTGATACGCGAGATAAATCGCCTCAAGGACGACCAGCGCGAGAAGCAGGCGCTGGTCACCTTCCTCAACGAGACCATCGAGAATCTGTGCGACGAGGTGCTGCAAAACGAGCACGTCGAAGGGCTGGAGGCGGACGTCGCCTACCTGGAGACGGCCAACCAGCGGCTGTCCAAAGAGAACTCCGAAATTAAGGTCAAACTGAAGATCGTCGAGTACGAAAACGACAAACTGCATACGCGCGGCGAGCAGCTGGAGGCCGAGTGCCACACGCTCAAGGCGAAGCTGGAGAAGGCGGCCAAACGTCTCAAGGACAAGGAGAGCTCGATGCTCAGCTTCAAGAAGTTCTCGGAGCTGGCCACCAATCTGCAGACGCGTATTTCGCGTTCGAAAAACGAGAACCACGCCCTCAAGAACGTGATCGACCGCATGAAGCACGTGGCCAACAACTACGAGAAGCTGGAGAGCGAGAACGGCCTGCTGAAGCAGGCGCTGCACGAGATCGAGGCGAAAAACGAGGAGCTGCGCGAGCGCGCGTTCGCGCTGCAGGAGGCGCAGCTCAAGATGAAGGAGTCGGAGACGGTGACGAAGCCGGCGCTGGCCCAGGAAAACGCGCAGCTCAAGCAGCGGCTGCTGGAGTCGGCCGAACGCGTCGAGAACCTGATCCAGGATAACGCCAAGCTGAAGACCAACCTGACCATCTACGAGAAGCTGCTGATCGACAACAAGGCGTACATCAAGGAGCAGGAGCGGCGCGTCATGGAGATGCACGCGATTCGCGAGGAGAACGTGAAGCTGCAGGTGGCGGTCGACGAGTTGAATCGCAATCTGGACGGCGAGTGCGTCGAAAAGGGTCGCCTGCTGGACGAGAACCACCAGCTGGCCAGGGAGAAGGAGCGTATGTCCAGTTTGGTGAAGGACATGGAGACGAGCAAGCTGGCGGCGCTGGACGACGCGTTGGCGGCGCGCCGCGAATACGAGGACGTGGAGTCGCGGCTCGACGACCTGCGCAAGCAGCTGCAGATTTACAAGAACACCGTCCACAATCAGGAGAATACGCTGAAACTTCGACATTCCGAAATCGACGGCTTGTTGAGGGAGAACAAAGAGTTGAAGATGAAGACGAAGCAGTACGAGAGCCAGGTACAAATGGAGGGCAAGGTGTACAAAATCGTTAGGTAGTATACGGTGCGGTTGACCTTAGGCTATAAGGGTGATAATCGTTGTACGTAGATTACGAATAAATGTGTATAAATCGTGTTCGAGATTGCCGGCTGAACGGATGCGGACGCCTTTGCAGCCTTTCGTCGGGTTACTTAGCACGGGAAACGGTGTGTAGGTATACCCGTCTTCGTAACGATTGGTGGTCAGAGACGGGAATTAGATAAATTGCGTTCATCTACAGGGTGTCCGGAAGTTGAACATCGATTTTTGGGTTCGAAAAAAGCCAAAATGTCACTCTTGCAGAATATTGAGGAATGTTTTTTTTCCGAGCGGTAGACCTGCAAATGTGGGGCGAAAAAATCGAAAATCTGGCCTAAACCTTCTCAAAAAATTTACAAAAAGTTGAAGAAATTCGGTGTCGGATAATAAGCAGGAACGTACCGAAAGGGTGGGAGAAAGTTTTTCAAAAAAATGTTTTAGAGTTTGCGAAACTGGCTCGTTGTTTCCATTGGTTCGAAAAATGATGCTAGTTGACGAAATCATCTTGCCGTTGCAAAAAATTAAGACACTTGTGGTTTTTAAACACCTAAGAATTTTCAATCATTGAGAATTTTCGTTTTTCACCCCTCCCGAAAAGGCATTTCGGTAGTCTCCCGGCATAAGTATTTGTTACCAATTTGTTTTCAATTAGTTTTGACATTTTTACCCACTTTTAGGAAGGGATGGGAACGAAAGAGTTTTCACTGTTTGAATAACCACGTATTTTTGACCTACAGTTGTTTTGGCGTAGGTATTGAAAAATAAGTCTCATTATCTAATAATTTGGTAGTGGAAAATAAAAGAAGGATTAACTTTACAGTTTTGCGAAAACTCAACTCTGTGTAGTCGTTCAAAAAAACAGGGTGGGAAATTAATATTTTTATATGGTCGAAATTATTGCCCAACGTTACGTCTTTTATAAGGGATAACGGGTAAGTGCGGTATTTCGTGAACGAAAATACCAAATTTTTCCTAACCTTACAAACAATTTTAACTAAATTTTTAATTTTCAATTCTAATTTTCGAAATAACTAACTTACAGAAGTTTTTACAAAAAGGTAAGTTATACTTTTTTTTTTGGCGCATTTTTTTCTCTAGATAAAATGATGCGACTTATTTGT
Source organism: Ericerus pela (assembly GCA_011428145.1). NCBI lineage: Eukaryota > Metazoa > Arthropoda > Insecta > Hemiptera > Coccidae > Ericerus > Ericerus pela. The sequence goes on from WOFM01000341.1 coordinate 1,735,026, forward strand.
TAATGTAACAAAGGGTTAACAAATTAATAGGATTATTTAAAAACTAATAACCTTATCCCTCTGAAAATGTGGGTACAACTTTCAAAACAATATGAAAGTTGTTAATAATATATACACATTCTCTCCGATACCTACCAAGATTCGTTCATTTTGTCAATTTTTAGGGAAATTAGGTATCTACATCAGATTTTATATTCATCTTTCCACTTTGAGAAGGGTATGCCTTCAAAAATAAACATTTATTAGTATTTTTTCGAAGAAATTTGTCTCTTTTTTCGACCCCAAAAATCGATCGTAGAAGTTACGCTACTTCACTTTGAAATTCGGGACACCTTGTAGATCATATCAATAGAAGATGAGTACGAATTCAAATCTAGATTGCGTTTTTTGATAATCCAAATTTTATCAGATCAATAATATTAAGAATTGAAGTTCCTTTTGCGACTTCTTTAAGCCGGTTCACGGGTTACTATAAAATATTATCATTGGAGAGGGTATTTAAAATTATGATATTACGAAAAAAAGAAAATTTTTAAAAATATATGCAGAAAGGTTTAACAATTCAAACGTCATTTCCCACTCTTGTTAATTAAACTACGATGAGTTTTGGATAAATATTATTGCCACCTAAGTATACTATTTTGTTTTGAATTTATTACAACGAAAATCAAAAGGCATCAAGTATAAAGGGCACCTTAAGTATTAGGTAATATTGATTCTTGATTAATTATTGGGTCTGGGTTACATAGTGGTTTGGTGCTCAGCCCACCAATAAAAAGGTTATAGGTTCGAGACCAGCCATCGGCACATTTTCGACTTAAAAATGGCGGTGTATTCTCGTTGGTTCACTTGGTGCCCCAGTATGATATTGAAAAATTCATGCTTGTAGATCATTGTCCATTTCCTAATGGATCTTGACCAGTCCCTCTCTCACTCACAAATCAACCATGTTCAGACGCCCGGTAAAATGGCTACGATTTTAGAGAAAAATAAAAAAATTCGCAGGTTTCACACATTGTAAGAACGAGAGAAGGGCATTGAAAATAAATAAAAATTTAAAAAAAACATATCTAGTGTTCATTTTTCATTTTATTTCCGTTTTGTATTTGCTCTGTAAACAACCAAACAGTAAACAACGAAATAACGTTACCACCTCTGTTTTATTTTTCATAACTATTTTCTCCTTCCACTTTTTTTTTTTACCATCGTTATTGACCCCTTCAATTACTCTTTACGCATAAAACATTGGTACAAATTGGGTGGTGGACACTTTCACAAACTTACTCGAGAAGAATGTTCAATGCTCTAAAAAATTAATTAGATAATATCAATAAAATAATTAGCTGATAGATAGATACGTGGGATTTTTTACTTTTTTTGATTGTTTTTTGTTTTTTTTTTGTTTTTTTTGGAGGCGGAGAAATAATTTTTAAGCAGATCTAGGTCCTCCAGTAATTTTGAGTATAAAATAAGTAGACTGCTAATTTATTACATAATGGAACGTGTTATTTTGTTTTTTGTTTTATTTTTCATACCTATCATTTAAATAATTAAAAATTCGATGTTCAGAATGAAAGTGAACCAAGAAATTTTCATATTTTTTCTTAGTCCCCCTAATAATTTTAACAAGTCGAAACCACTGACAATTACTCTTTTTATTTTACATGATGTGACAACATGAGGTGGCTTCTCTTATGTTAGGGCCCTGAACACGTACCTACTTACTACTTGTGTGCATCACATGTATTAATAAAATTATAAGTACCTACTTACCAACTTTGTACCATATTTGTTGTTCTAACCACAAAGACAATTTACAATAAGTCTTCTAGGTAATTACATTTTGTTGTGACGTCCCAAAATGATAGTCACATGTTTGTAGAGAATTGATCAGAAATTAGAAATAATAAAAAGGTTTAAATTTTGAAGAAACAACGTGAAACGAGTTAGCCTACATACTACATAAAACCATGAGGTCTTGCTTCATGGTACCTCACACAACTCCCCATAATTTGTTGTCAAAGGGCTTTAATTCAGAAGAAACAATCTTTTTTACATTTCGAATACTAATTAAATTGGAACACCAAAGTTACTGGTTGTTATAACCAAGTATTTGAAGGTTCTTATCCTTGATATTGAAGATCCGTTGATAGAGTAATTCTGGCTCCCATGATCAATCGATGATAACAGTAAAAGATGTTTTTGTCGTTTTATTATTCTGGTTTCATGACGCGATTATTATAAGCGATATTAGTAAAAACAAGAAGAAAAACGAATCTTTGAATTAAAAAGCACCTTTAATTGTTTTCATGTTATTTCATTATTATTGGTAACATGACCGAAAAAACATACCTATTAATTGACGGTAGAAAGCGGAGTACTTACTGTGTGGTGTGTACGTTTTCACCACACCACCAGTTCCTTATCTTTTAGATCTAAGTTTATTCCACGTCATTATTGAGGAATATTCACCATTGAGTTTCGTTTTCTATTTGTTATACTCTACAATCTGTAATTTCCTATGGTGAGAATGACCGGACATGGAGGAACATGGAATTGTTTTTAGGGAATTGAGAGTTGGTAATCTCAAACGAAACTCAACGTCATGTTTTTAGTAGATGACAAATTTTTTATTTACTGAATATTAGGTGACTAAAATAGACTTTACATTGTGTTTGAATTGTGCCAATGCAGTAAAGGTGAGATTGGAAATTAATTCTTTCTACCTTCCATCCATCTGTGTATTTTATTGCATTATTCCTGAATTTTACTTCTCTTTCTTCCCTTTCCAAAATAAACCACCAACAAAAACTAAAATATGACGATGTTTTTATTATTTTTTGTTCTGATAAATTTTAAAATGACCTCAAAAAATAAGGAGGTTCTCAATTTGGCCCAAGCAAATATAATTATGTATGTGTGCAAATAAGTTTGTTCGCAAATTTTAGGAAAACCACTGGATTGATTTTTATGAACTTTTTTTTAAACAATAAAGGGTAATTCCACGGTGGTTCTTGCATATTGTTTTTGGAATTAATGGGACGATGTTTGTGTTATATTTGGAAAACATTTTGTTTTCAGACAAACTTGTAAAGCAGTAAAACTAAATCTTTATCAAAAAAATGAACCAATTTGTGAAAAAATAAAGGATTAAAAATGCGTTTAAAAGACAAAAATAACCTTTCAAAATTTTTATAAAGAAACCAAAAATCAAATTAAAAACTTTTTACAAAGGACTGAACCAACTTCAAAACAAAATAATAAAAAATCACTGAAAAAAAATAAACATTTTAAAATTTCTCCAGCAAGACTAAGGGACTAGAAATATTAAAGCCGACGTTAATTAAAAAGTTTTGGTATAAAATTAGATGAAATTGATGTAAAGCTTCCCTACATGATGCAGAAAAAGAGCACCGAATTCAGTAGTACCAGTCTCTAGATCTTGCTGGACAAATTTTAAATTGGTTATTTCTCTCTTTTGAGCGCATATTTGGGCTATAATTTTTTCCCCCAAAAGTCGGTTCTATTTTGTGAAAACAATTTTTAGTTGTTTTTGCTTATCAGATTTTCAAAATATCAAACGTCACTACTGTGGAATACTTTGTTGTGAGAGATATTCACACGTAGAAGGTTTTCTACAGGTTTGTATGTTCTGCCACTTCATACATTTAAGTATGGGGGAGCCAAATCCTCGGCAAACACTGGCGATTTTGTAGCCTCTTTTGAGAGTCTATACAGTGGATTTGGTACACACACACACAGACACACATATGTAAATTTACATATATATATATATATGTGTGTGTGTGTGTGTGTGTGTTATAGAAAGTACGTCATTTCTTATTCATTGCTATGGCAATTGATAAAAAATGACATAATATGTTTATTTACTAGTCCGAGACAATGCTGAGATCTTTATCTATTATATTGTCATCGGTCAAACGGTGTATCTTACTTCCCTATATATGCAAGTAAGAATATACGAACAAACAAAGAGTGTATATGATTTTGGTTGTAATGCACTTGATAAGAAAAGACATCGTGCGTACGAGATATACATAGTCCCCACAACTACCTTTTTTTGGGGGGGTGTTAAAATTAGTCACGTATTTAATTTATCCCTCCGTTGACCCACAAACAATAATTAGTAAAAATTAAAGAACCTTTCAACGTGTAACATTATCCCCACAGTTTCACGCACACATTTTTTGCAGAGGAAACATACCCACACACATATACACAAATGGAATTTGTTCGTGCTCCAATTGAGAAATACTTTTTCCAGTTCCCATCTCCACTTCGGCGTAAAATTCGCAGCACGAGGTATTCGTTCATGTTGAAAATTTTCACTCCAGGACAAAAAGTATTTTGATGCGGTTCACCTTTGTAAAGGTGAAAGCTAATGTGTCAACACTCTGTGAAATTTATCTTCATTTGCAGCATTTTCTATTCGGCCCATTCCGTATACTGTATAGTAGCCTATACCTTATATTTATGTATTATGGTATGAAAAAAAATTTTCTTCCCACATTTTCAAAATACACGTCGTCGCACATTTTGAATAGAGTCGACGCTGCACTCTCGTTCTATTTATTTATTCAGTTTTTATTTGAAAAATATTAATAATGATAATATATTATGCCGAAGGACCGAAGACGAGTCCGCGTCGTCGGCGTGAAATATTTTGCGCCAAACTTAACAATATGTTTTCTAATTTAAACGTCGAATGACATACCAGTGAATCCTTTTATGTCGGCGAACAATATGCTAACATTTTCGTAACAATGAATGTAAATACGATGAAACTGTTGGGGCATAAACGATCCACTTTCCGCTTCGGTCGCAATATCCTTAATCATTTCCTTGGCGACGAAATCTGGCAATACTAGAATACGTAGGAAGAAACATAAAAATAAAAAAAATCAATTTTCCTTCAAATGAGTGACAGACGAAAATTCAAGGGAGTTGAAACAGTTTTCTTGAACTGTGGTTGACGAATTTTATGAATAACTAAACGTCATTTTCAGTATGGTTAAACTCATATTGCAAAAAAACCAACACGAACTTCAAGTTCGTTGAATATCTGGTAAATTTTTCTTGACATTCACATCCAAACAAAAGTTTAGCAGATGAAGAATATCTTTTAAATGTCAACTAACGTGGTTTGCAATTTTAAAACAAAACAGATTCGTTTAAAGATTAGAAAATTTCGTCTGAAATAACCGAGTTTCAATTTACGTGTCGTGCGAATTGCATACTGAACGCCTCAAATACGATGATTACGAAAAAAAAAAACGTCTTCACGTCTTATTCTTTCCGTCTGATACAGGCGTTGACTGAATTATATAGTCAATGGATACAGGGTTCACAGATTTTTAGGGAGGAAAAAAGTATAATTGCGACTAAAAATTGAAAATTGACATGAAAAAAAAAATGGGAGAAAAAGAAGCAAATTCTTGAATTTTTATTTATTACTGAACAGTTGGCCAGTAGGTATCTACCTAATTTGGTTCCGCAAAATGAAGGAAAAAGTTAATTTTTGTAGAAATATAGCCAAGTATAGGTATCATAAATAGCACAATGAAACAAAAAGAAAATATATGGACGATTTGAAATCAAAAAGTTGAGTACCTTGGTACTTAGTCTACTTTTTTGCCAAAAAAAAGACTACATAATTCGCCAACCTAAATATATTCTCAAAAATACTTTAAAAAGTATTGTAAAAATAAATATAATAAATTATCTGTGAACCCTGATATAATAGTTTTTACCATTCGCTTGTCTAAGTTGTTTTTCCGGTAAATTAAAATACTCATATTTGATTTTTTTTCGTCAAATAAATTTAGACACAGATTTGGTTCTATTTTTTACTCTGTTTGCCTGACCTCGCAAAAGGGTTAGGGGTGGGGATGATGAAAATTATCAGTTACGTGAAAACAGAAGATGATTGGTACCATTTTCTCATTTGTATCTAATTTTTTTTATGTACATATATTATGCATACATAATATTATAATGTATATTTGTATAATATGTAAGTATTGCTCAAAATTTTGTGTTCACGGTATTGAGAAAACTGCAAGAGGGAAGTAGCTGAAATTTTCACCAGAGTTAAAGCAGTTTTGAAAGAAGTTTCATGTCTATCGGTCAATTAGTTTGTGAGAAAACTGGAAAATAAAAAATTATAGAGCTAAAATGTTCACAAAAGGTGTTACTCATTTGGTGCAAAATAAGATATGAGTTTGGTTCCCATTGGTTCAGTAATTTCCGATAAAACTGAAAAACAAAAACGTCCTGGAAAAACGGTTTTTATCAATAAAACATCGGTATATACCTTTGACTGTATAGTACTGGACCTGTAAAGCTCCATAAGACCAACGTACTTTTTAATGTCAAGAAATTCCGGCAAAAAAAGTATGCAACCCTAGCGTATCTTCTTCATATTTTCGACATTTTGCTTGAATTCACCAATTTAGAATACATTTGATGAGGACATCCCTTAAATTCACAAGGATAGCTTCCATAAACACAAAGCAAAGAACGTCAAAAAGTACGCTCTGGTTACCTATTTAGCACCGGCATGTCTAACTGGAAATCATCTCTCTTTACTGGTCCAGTAATATATAGTCAAAGCTATATACATATAATTTTGCTAAAGATATCGATAACTTTCAATAGAAATATCCATAATTATCGATACAAATATCGATTACTATCAACATTTTTCTTTGTTTCAAGTTTTTGAAATTTTTTTTTTTTGAATTATCAATGAAAATTGGCAAACTGGATTTTCTAGCAAAATAGCTGCTGGAGACAAACTGGGTATTAAAACTGATTTAATGGAAGTGTTATGGGTGGGGATGATGAAAATTATCCGTTTCATGAGAAAAGAAAACGATTGGTACCATTTTTTCTTTTTGACCTAATTTGTATACATATATATATATATACACTTATATATGTATGTATCGTCCAAATTTTCCATTCACGGTTCTGAGAAAACTACCAGGTGGATAGGGCTGAAATATCTATGAGAGATAGTTCTCATATTGGAGCAGGTCTGAAAGAAGTTTTTTGCCTATGGTTAATTAGTTTCTTAGAAATCTGGGAAACAAAAAATTCCTGGAAATTGTCATTTTTCCGGGATTTTGAGAAAATGACAAAATGGATTAGTTGGAAATTCTTAAAATAGACTTTCTTTATATTACTGCAAGATTTTTAGAAATTTGGTACCTATTAATTCAGTAGTTTCCGAGAAAACTGGAGAAAAAAAATTTTTAAAATAAATTTTGTGTTTGCGGTTTTGGAAAAACTACCAAACATATAGAGCTGAAATTTTTTAAAAAAGATAGCTATTGTATGGGAGCAAGTCTGAAAGAAGTTTGGTGCTCATCTGTTAAGTAGTTCTTGAGAAAACTGGAAACAAAAAATTTCTGGAAAATTAGTTTTTAGCTATAAAATATTGATAGATCTGTATTTTTGTTAAGAAAAAATGGATAATTGTCGATAGTTTTTTGAAATTTCTTAACCAGAAACTAGTATAGAGGATGAGGACCGGTGAAGACACAAATTAGTAACGTGAAATAAAGTATTGATCGAAGTTACATCCTAGAAGCGTGTGTATTTTACATCAGTTATATAATATGAGTTTGAGTACAGATTGAGTGAGATAAACGATCGACGGAGATGGTATCACAATGTAGCCGCAAACAAAGATGTAAAATATATATTAAGAAAGTCGCGTGTTTGCAGGAGTGAGAAGGGAGAAGGTTTAATGGTCTCAACAACTAGCAATGAAATATTGATAACTATTGATACAAATATCGATAGCTATTTATATAAATATCGAGCTAAATATTGCATGCAGAAATTCAATGAGTAGCTGATTGTTTTGTATTCATCATAATGATGGTGTTATAATACGATGAATACGTTGTTGAAGTTCCAAACACTTGCATTTAGGACAGGCCTTGATCTTCCATCCGAGACTAAGCTCTCTCCTAAATACTCATAACCAGTTTAAGGCGGTATTATCAATAAAGTAAACTACTCAACTCACCCAGCCTGCCACAAAATGTCCGTTAGGGAAATTAATACATATTTAGAGGAAATAGATTAGGAATAATCATAAATTAGGGGAAAAAATTTAGGAAAAAAAATGAGCTATTTTGTCCATTAGGACAAATTTCATTAGGGAAAGTGCTTCAGGAAAAATGTCCGGAAACAGAAACTACAAAAGGGATTGGGCTGAGATTTTTATGATAAATTTTTATTACGTATGTGCAAGTCTAATGTAGAAGTTTAGCGCCTATTAGTTCAGTAGATTCTGAGAAAATTGGAAAATAAAAATTGTTGGAAAAGTCATTTTTCCTGGATTTTGAAGAAACTGCAGGAGGAATATTGTTGAAATTTTCACAAAATGTAGTACTCATGTCGGACCAGGTCTGGTAGGAATTCGGTATCTATTAATTTAGCAGTTTTCTATAAAAATGTAAGAGAAAAACAAATTTTTGGAGAAAAAAATGTTGCCTGTGTTGCTTTTTCGTATTTGCAGCGAAGGCGTTACGAGCTTCTTTTATTGCATTTATCTGGGTTAGGTATATAGGTTTTTGTTTGAATTGTGAATTGAAATTGGAAAACTGCGTTTTTTAGCGAAGTATTGCTGCGCTAGAAATTTTTATTATTACGAGTGAGCAGATAGACTGTTTTAAACACCGCGATAAGCTTGATATGATGGAAAAATTAATTTTTCAATTCTTCAATAATATTATTTTTGGCTAAACGGTTTAAAAAAACTATTGATATAGCTGGAAATGCTACTAAAAATAGGATTTATGACAGAAAAATTATTTAGCATTAAAAATTATTTTTATGACTGGGTGTTTTTTTTTTTTTATTGTCTGAGAGGAAAAAAGGAAGTCTATTTCTCAGACTTAACGTAATTTCTTTTTCACAACCATCAAAGTGAGGTACCTAAGTATATATATATATATATATATATATTTGGGATTTATTTTATAGGTCATCATATACATACAGGGTGAATTGACTTTATAACTGCCTCAGTGTAAGAAAATACACGCGAATTTTGTTTTCGTAGCGCAATAAGTTTCCATTAATTTTTCAAAGCAATATGCGTACCCTTTCTGAATCGAAATTTAATGAGAAATTAAATGGTGAAAGTTTCAAGGTCATATTATCAATATTGCGGAAAAAATTGGCTAAATTTTTTATGCGTATGGTTTTATTTAGAAGTGAGCTAAGAAGTATTTATCACTAAAAACAAAAAGGTTTTTTCACCTGTTTCACGGAAAAATATTGAATTTTTGCCACTGGAATCTAACTGGAGGCTGGAAAAATGCGAGACTAAAGCTAAATAAGACAAAAATGTGTAGTCGAATTTCTTTCTTGAGGAGAATTAAAACGATAAAGGACGGTAAAAAGAGAAAACTTTAGATATTCTGCGAATTCTGAGGAGGAATAATATGATGCTTGATGGAGACAATGAAAGTTCAAAAGTTCGTTCACCATTCTCGTGTGAGACATAATTATTCGAGTTACTTGCACGAAGCATTTTCAAAGGATTTTTATTCATAATTAACATTTCACTTCTATCTCTGTGAATACCTATTACTTGTATGGACTTGAAATTTTCAAAATTTAATTTCTCGTTAAATTTTGATTGAGAAGATCTATCCGCACTGTTTTGTGAAAATAATAGGAAAATTTTAGGTAATTGTGAGCTGTCGGCTCGGAGATTCGAACCATTAACCCACAGGTTGTAAAATACAACAACGCACTGCGCAACTACAATGCCAACAATCTAGATGAGGTGCAATAGCGCATATAGCCACATCCTCACAACCACTACCCCCAATGCTGCAGAGCAAGCATGATAATGGAGGGCGGAGCTAGGCTACTTTGTATGAACACAGGAGGGGGATGTGGAAGTATTTGCATGTATATCTCACTTTGGTAGTCATCAATTCTGTAGGCTGTTGGCTCAGGTATTCGAAGCAGTAACAGACAAGTTCCCTACAGTAATGAAAATTAAATTCGTGTGTGTTTTCTTCATGAGCAGTTATAAAAGTGAAAACCTTGTGTACTGTAGAGAATAATTTCTCATTTTAACAAGAAAATAAAATAACATTTCCATGTTTGGCAGAATACAATTCTCAAAAATTTTGTTGTTTTCTCTGTCTTAGTTTTTAAGCTAATGACCTGTTTGTAATTTTAAGAATAGGAATTTGAGGGTTGTCCGTGACAAAACAAATAAATTAAAAATTATAATAATTAGGTTAAAAACGAATTTTTAAAAGATGATGTAACGGCTAAAAGAGGTTATAATGTATCTAATTAGAACCACTTTCAGTGTCACACCATAAGGAATAATATTATAATATTCCTTGATAATTTAAAATATTGAATTTAGTTGTCCACAGACTAATGTAGACCTTAACTTTGTTTGAGACTCAAATATAAAAACACGATTATTATTTCAAATACTTTACTTTGAATTTAAACAATTAACACATAAAATTGGGATAAGTAAGTACACGTAATATTTTAGAACATAAAAGAATTAATGGAATTAACTAAGCATTAACTGAGCATCGAATGTGTCGTTGCCAGGGTTTATATACCCACTCAGGGTACACGGTGTACGTGATTGAATATGGTGAATAGACGAAGTGAAGTAGGGATTGTTACAATAGGGGATTTGCTGATTCGCAATAATATTGAGGGACAGGTATTTTTAGGTCGCTAATAGTGGCGACGGGATTTCACAATTTGTGACATTTCAGATGGGTAAATTGTATATATTGTTTATGAGAAATAGAATGGGATATTTTGGTTACCATCAAGTACCTGTAGTTTTGGTATTAGAAACAGTGTTAACGAATATTGTTCGTCATAATTAAAAATAGACGAAAATATACGTTACAGATAAGCTTTTATTTTTATTTTTGGATTTAGCTTCATGCGAAATAAATATTATTTTGTTTCGGAAGGTTGGCAGCAGAACTGGTACATTTTAAAATTGCAGTAGTGAGTATAATAAAAGCTTATAATAAGTGAATATGTAGAATAATATATTAATACGTACTTAGATTATTCATAGAATTTTGGTTGTACTCAAAGACAGAAAATTATTTTATATCTTCAACTGCGCTTTTTTTCATGATTTTTGGCAACAATTTTAACATGTGACCACCCCCTCTCCCACAAATCGTGAGTAAAACTTTAAAAGGAAAACGAGAACTAATAACGTAAATACTTTTTCTCTTCACCAAATTTCGTTTATTTTTTGTCAATTTTCGATAAACTTATATCAGATTTTAGTTTTATTATGTGACCCCCCCCCCCAAATCCATGGGAAACTATCGTTCTAAAATAAACCAATGATCACATTTTAAAACAGAAATTATTCTGTTTTTTCGACTCTGTACAAAAATTGATCCTGTACGTTATGCTGTGTAATTTTCGGACACCCTGTATAAGAATTGATGTTTGTTCTGAAAATAAAATTTTCGTCTTTATCGATCTGTGAAATGAAAATGTAGCTGCAAACTCGGTCATAACCAAAACTAATTTAAACTCTGTCCAAATTTAGGACCAGATTAGTTATAGGTACGATTTACTGACTCTTTTCTAAGTTTTATATTTTTTCTCACAGGGAGGAGAAACATCTCATTCGACACACGGCCGCCAAATGAATTTCAAAATGCTTACCAGACAACAATAATTTTTCCTGCTGGTCGTTTTCCTTTTGTGTTCGAAAACGTGCTTCCGTGGACCGATGCGTTTCCAAAAATGCTCGTCTTTGGCTTCGATCTGTGAGATACTTTGTGTACATACCAGCAAAATTCACGGCAGTATACAATAAAAACATTGTTACCACTTGTATATATACGCAGTTGTGTGTCTGCAGGAGGACAAAAAAAAAAAAAAATCTTCATTATATCGTCGACTCCAATATTTGCGTGTAAATTAGTGGGTACAGGTATTTATTTACCAAGTTTTTTGTGAATTTAACGAAACTCGTAACGATTATGTGCAATAACGCAGTTGTACATCCGGTAATAATGCAACATCTTAATGGCAATGGTAACATGGCGTATGTAACAAAAACGATAAATAAAACGTACCATACTAAATACTCTTGAGCACTTAAACCTAAACCAGCGCTGACAAATCCTAAAACAAATTGAAAGAAAAAAAAAAAAATTCAAATTAATCCATTTAAGACTTTTTCCCTATAACTTCGTTACCAAGTTTCCCAAATTTAGTTACTGAAGAAAGAAAAAATTCAATGTTTCATATTGCAATAATTAGGCATTATTTCCAGTAGATAAGAAGTGTGAAAGTAAAATATTACAAAAATACAGCCAGGAATAACCAAGAACATCAAATTTTTCGCATACAGCCCACCTGCAGGAAGGGGTGAGAAACTTTAACCACTTTTTCAGCAAAATGTGCGTAACGTCGTACTCACTGATATACGGTTCGTATTATCAAATGCAATTTGTTTGCGAAACTATATTTAAATTATAGTGAAAATTTCAATGAGTTATACGTCACGTCACCGAAAGTCATACGTAATGCGTGACATCGTGTGTTACAACCACACTACTTGTAACAATGCGTAGAAAAAGTGCATACTACAACTGTACGACTTGCAACTTATACTTTTTGGGCATAGAAAAAATATATAGGTACTAGGGTCAAAAATAATAGTTGAATTAATATTCCAAGATTAATAATGAAAAAAAAAAATTGTGAAAACTTGTCTTCACAAAATGCATAAAAACATCAAAAACAAACCATAAAATAGTTATCTGTGATACAGGTGCGTAAAGTAGTTGATTTTGCTACGAAAGTGATTGTTTCAGTATGAGTCGAAAGCGAGCAATGAAAATCGCACTAGTAGCAATCACTCATTACGCACGAGTGCTACACACTATTTTTGCAACACCCCCTACCCCCGAAAACAAAAGAAAATTTTTATTATATAGCGCTTTTTTTTCGTTTTTTTTTTCAAATAGTTGAGGATGAATAGAAATCTATTAATTTGCGTTTTTTTTCGTTCATTTATTTTCAAGCAGCTAAAGATGATTAAAAAATTATATGGCAAACATATTCGGTAAGATTTTTTAATTTTTTTCAGCAATATCGAACTCCAGCTCTCTAGCTTAAATACCGGCTGGGAATCCTTGAGGCAAAGAGTTGATGTTTCTAAATTCCAAAAACCAACCAACTTTCCAGTAAAGCGTTTTTTTTTTATTGTTTCTTTTCAAATAGCTGTAAGTTGCCTAAATCATACCATTTGGAGTTTTTTGATAAAATCAGCTGTAATTTTGATAATATTCAAGTGAGGCTAGTGTGAATGAAAATATCGTAGAAGTAAAGATATAAAAATCGGAAAATATATCATCGGGGATTCTAAAAATATTATTTTCGTATTTATGGGTGGTTAAAGTGAAAAAAGGTACGATTTTGGCAACCTTTTCCTAAGACGTAGTGTGCATGCATAGCCAAAATGGTAATTTAATAATCCAGTCAAGTCTTAAGCTATGTATGCGTAAAATTTTATTTTTTGACATTGAGGTCAAATCTCCTACTACACGTACCTATAGCTAGTTAATACTTACAAAGTTGTCTGTTTTGAGGTGGATGTTGCTAAATTGTATACTTTGATACAAGAGTGTAAAATGAGTGATTCTCAAAGAGTTACAATGTTTGCTGCATGAGCCGCAGGCAAGAGCTGTTATTGTATGAGTTAAGATTAGTCACATATGAGCTCAAGTTGCAAATACTATTTTTGCAGTATATATGAATAGCAAAGTTGGTGAATCTAACAAACTGCGGGGTTGACTAGTTTGATAGGAAGATCAGAACAGTTTTGTAGCAAAAATAAAAACTTATATTGCTTCTGCTATTGAATGTTTATGCTCACAATTTGCAAATTTATCATTTTGTGCACCTAAAACAGTCATATATTTGTCTACTTTGTGGCATGTGAGGCAAAAAAGTAGTTTTTGACATACACGGAAAGAAGGTGATTGCTACTCCTTTGGATAAACAGTAGTCATCAAACTTGTACTTCAATCATCTAATTTTCACATTTTATTACATATAAATAGAAAGTTATTTTGAGCAGAGTACGAAAAAAAAACTGTTCTCAAAAATGGGTATTGATAAACTCATTTTTTTATTCTGTTTTAGTTAGTTGGGTTTCTTAAATTTAACATATTGTTAGTTATTTTTTGTTTCTGTTTCCATAATTTTGGTTTTGTTTTTGTTATGTTCTCTGGCTTTACCAAAATGTGTCATTCAGTTTCTATTTCTGGTTCCGTTTCCAAATACATTTTTGTTGTAAACGTCTTATTGCATGGTCCATGGTAGGGGATAAACGAGAATTATGATGATCAAATTTGAGTAACTCTTACAATTGTAACTCTTGTTTGAGTGTGTTACATGACATGTAGGTGCGTCGTTGTGTGTGTAGACCACGCTCATGCTCACAACCACACTATCAACTTAGATTTTGTGGGAATAGCCCGAAGTTGGAAGTTGGTAATTTTGTTTTTATTTCTGTAATACAGGCATATAAAGAAATTTTAATTGAAAAAGATTTTTATTTCTTTGACCTTTGTGTCCTCTCTAATGTACATGGGTACATATCATACTCTTTAATGTCAGAAACAGAAACAGAAACTAAAACAATTCATTATGTAGTTTCCCTGTTTCTGTTACTGGCCTTAATGTCAATTAATTTTGTTTTCCAGCTTTCAAAAATATGGTTATTCTGGTTTCAAAAAATTTGGTTAACATTTAGGTTTCTCAGTTCCTGCCTAAAAGTATTAAAATATAAAAAAACAACAAACAATATTGATTTTCGAGTCAAAAATTTCACTCTTTTAAAAAAGGTCTTAGGAACCGCATTATATTTGATATCATTTCAAAAAAATTTATTTAACGAATTGAAATTTTCTTTTCTTTTTTCAAGTAAGTTATATTTCTACCCTTCAAAATTGTTTCAACTTGTAACGTCAATAGCTCATAATTTCATAAATGATAATTTATCGAAATTAAACTTCAACAGTAATTTAGATCGTATTCAAGAAAAGTGACATTTTTTCTTATTTCTTACAAAACAACGCCATGATGAAAATCATGTTAAAAAATTGGTGTCAAAAGGCATTCATCGCCAAACTTTTTTCCAGTACTATACAGGAAATAATAGAACTATGGAAAAAATCAAGACAAAGCGAAGGACAGAAAAATTATTAAAGAACCGAAAAGTACAGGTATGCAAAGTTTTCGATTTTAAAGATTTGTCAAGCCTTGTCGGTGTGTGAAACCTTTGCAAAGCTTTTAGTGTTCACGAAAAAAATGCTGTAGCAAAATGAGGTCGATAGGTAATCAAAGAAATTTCAATAACGTATTCGACGGTCTTCTTTCTCCAAAAAAGTCGACGTTTGTAAAGTTTGAGGTAAATGGAAGATGGAAGGGGAGAGCTGAAGAAAATACCTACCCACCTTTATCTGTTTGTTAAAGGGTAAGATAAATCTTTACACGTTCGGAGTATCGGTTCGTTAGAATAAAAATCGTTTTATATATACATGTATTTTTTCTCCACCCCCTCTTTTCCCTTTTACTTTTTCTCTATTCTTGAATGATTTTCGTAACACCGCGAAGAGGGGTTTATGCTGAAGAAGAAAGAAAGAAAGGAAACTATGGAATGAAAAACCAAAATGATGAACGTTAAGGCGATATGTGCGCCGCGGAAGAGAGGGGAAGGGGCTCTCGTAGTTTTGTGAAAATCGGACCGGGTCGAAAAAGCGTATTTCCTTCCCCACCCTCATTTAATGTTGTCGAATTGGTGTCATATTTGAAGTGCGAAAATTCCGACATTTTCTACGTCGATTTTACTTTCTAATTTTGACGTGAAAAAGCAAAGGAACCAAAAAAGATGTGCGGTTTTTTCGACTTGGTGATGTTTAGTAGTGTTTTGTGGCGCCACGACAATGGTTATAACATTTTTTTTTTTTTTTTTTTTTAATATTTTCGGAAACCTAATTTTAAATAATGTTCCAAGTTTTATGTGACGAAACGATCGTGAATGAAGTTGGGACATGTATGAAATTAAACTTTCTATTAATCTAACTGTGGGATTTCAAAATTTGAAATGCAGGAGGCCAATTAAACATTGATTACCTATAGCAGAAACAAATATGTCAAAAATCAAAACGTCGGTAATCGCATAAAATGAAAAATTCGTAGAAATTTTGACCAAAAATTCGTTTTAATTTTCTCATTCTTGCTCTGTTTGCCACCGAAACCAGTAAAGTATTTGTGACCTCGAATTATTTTTTCTTCCCTTTCTCCCCAATATTTAATTTAGCCGATAGAAAAACAAGGGAGTGACTCGGTTCCTGTTATTTTCTCTCTCGAGATTCAGGCGATCAGAGATAATTGAAGAAATCACTTCAATTTTTTTTCAGTTTGACGGTTTGGCTACACTGATGATGCGCGCTTTTGTTTCTTTTTTCTACCTCTTTCACTCTTCTGTTGTTAAGTTCAATTTCAAGATTGAAAATGGCATTCCCTTTATGTGGCTTCGCTTCGGTTGGGTAGAAGATATTTAAAAAATATGTAAAAACCAATTTGAACTCCTTAAGTGTGGAATTTTGTAAAGTATAGAAAATAATTTTTTAAATAATTTGTGGGATACCAAAACTAGATCAGAATCAATGGAAAATATCGATATTTAATCCACAATTTTGTTATTTATCGGAGAGATTAGAGATTAATTCAGTCAAATATCAATACATTCCTATATTTTTATGTATCGATACTTTCTCTCAAATATCGATATTTTTAGCACCATTAGTTTTAGTAAGGTATTGTGTTAGTTATATAAAGTGGAAACTTGTATGTGGTGAAAGGGCTTGGACCCCCGATGACAGTTGCCATCAAAAGGCTGGCAAATAGTCGTCTCTATGATGTAAAATGAATGCACAATTACATTTGATTGTAATTACTTGTATGTACATGCAAGTAATGTATAAGTACCAAACTGTGACCCATCTAACAAAGACAATGATGTCACAATTCAGTACACAAACTGGTCCGCAATTTCTTATTTATACAAGAAATAACGAACCAACCCTTTCATATGGATAAACGTAATTACTACGTATGTGTATATGTGTGTGTGTGAATAAGCTCATATATAAACCATCCTGACTGGCTCTAAAATTGCCAGTGTTTGCCCAGGTTTTGGCTTACCGGTATGTTTACATATGAAGTGGCAGAACATGCAAAATACCTGTTGATTACTGTGGGAACCACCATACCCTGTCTAATATAAAATACATTTGCCAGTTATAGTCGGCGGTGAGATGGCCATGTGGTTAAGTTCAGCGCTTTTAGCTGGCAAATATGTAGGTCCCAGGTTCGATTCCCCGAGCCGACAAAACCTACATCTGGTGACCATTGACGTGTGCTGGACACGCACGCCCCCTAGTGGTGCATGGTGGAACTCACAACTCTTCTTCCTAACTTGAGTCACCGATAGATGGCGCCCTATATAGTGGAAATAGAACCCGTATAGGTAGTATAAGCCTGTGTGTATAGGTATAAGAGGCGTTTCTGATTCAGCCCAACCTCCCACAGCATCTAATGTCATTCAACTTGTGTTGAGTCTCTCTAGGGGGGAGTGTGTGGGAACCACCATACCCTGTCTAATATAAAATACATTCGCCAGTTATAGTCGGCGGTGAGATGGCCATGCGGTTAAGTTCACCGCTTTTAGCTGGCAAATATGTAAGTCCCAGGTTCGATTCCCCGAGCTGACAAAACCTACAATTACCTTCTGATGAGAATATCTTTTTCAGGACAAGGTATTCCACAAAGACCATATGATACAAAAGTATTCATATACCTAATTTTCAAAAAAAACTTTTAAGCAGAACCCATGATCACCAAATTGGGTCAGAAAATTTGATATTGTTTTAGGAAAACAGTTTTTGAGTTATACTCTGGAAAATCAAAGAGCCTTTGTAAAGAACTATAGTCGTACTTTTCCAAAGTCAATGTTAATTTTCACCCGCTTCTTTTACTTTTTTTTTTTCAATAAAATATCGAAGAAAATTGTTTCTAATTAGGTACAGGGCTATTTATATCAATTCAATGGAAAAAATTTGAATATGCTACTGCCAGGTTTTATCTCCGGAAAAATTATAAAAAAAAAAAAAAAAACTGATTTAGTACCTACCTACTAGATGTAAAAATACGTTTCTATCAATAATAAAAAAAAATTAAATTATAAGGTTTGTATAATTGAAAAAAATAAAATATTTTCACTATAGGTATTCCAATTTGATACGTTCACATTCTTTAATTTTTTAGAAATTTCTAGTGTGACGATGTGTGGCGCATTTACAGGGAGCACTGGTGGCTAAGCTCCACCAATAAAATCGAAAATATTTAGGTACTGTGAAAATGCTAAAATAACAGACTACCTACAAGTATTCATTTATTTTGATTTGAGGAAAAAATAGCAAGCCATTGAACCCTCTCCGCAGTTTTATCCTAGTTTCGCTATTTTTTTTTTTTTTAAATAAATAATTTCAACCGTAGAGAGATTTGTAATTATCAGTTATCAGTACCTTTCCCCCAGTTACACTGCTAATGCAAAGATGTTTTACATTTCTTGGTTTCTTGATTTTTCATCTTGTAGCTCCCAAACAAAAATGTTTCCTGCTACCCCGAAAGTAGGTAAGTTCATATTGTGAAAAATATTCTAACTTGACCGTTAATAAATTTTATAATTACAAATTAATGTGCGCTAACTGCAAGTCAATAACACATTAACAACTTTTTTTTTTTTTGGGCTTCGGCTGTGAGACCATTTTACCCAACGTCTGAATTAAACTGGCTAAATTTTGGCAGGCACCGAAACTTTTTGCGAATTTTTCACTACGATGACTGTTAAAAAAATTTTTCATTAACTAAAGCAAGAAAAGAAAGAGTATAATTATAGGTATCTTATGACGATATTAATTTATTATCATACACCTAATTTTCGGCGAAAAAGATCCAGCGTCGAAAATAAAAAATGAATCGAGTAAAATATCAAAACCCAGTGGCCTATACGACGAAAGGTACCTAATCTGAAATTCAGCTTCTTTATGTAAACCCAAATCGGAAAAACTTTTTCGAATTTTCGACGGGTTTTCCTTTCACGATGGGGAACTTTTTGCAAACTTTCTTCTTCATTCTTTCGAAATAAATTAAAAATGCGACTTTGTTCAAGTACACGCCCTCAAGCATGAATACTGATTATAATTGAATTCGGAGAAAAAGATTTAAAACTTGGCCATCGTTTATTTTAATCAACACAATAACAATTGTACGTAAGTATTTTGCAGTTAGTACTCCCGAAGTGTGCTGAGTAGTACAAAAAGAACAAGAAGCCGTCGTCTGTAGTTTTCATAGTAACCCATGCACACGAAAACATCGTGATGACAAGAAAGCATAAAACTAGCGACTTTGATATTTTTTACACCAAAGATTTCTCATGCAGAAAAATGAAATACATTGATAAGGTACAGCTATAACCCTCGACAATTCACATGTATAGGTACCAAAAAAGTTATATAGGTATTTAAATGTTGAATGAGAGGATAAAAATTTTTCAAAAACTTTTGACGAAAAAACGCAAACAATTTAACGGAATACATGTTTCGAATTTTTTCAGTAATTCGAAGGTCTTTTTTTTCTTACACTTAAATGACAAGAAGTTCAATTTCAACTTTTGCGATAGAACGATTTTCGCTCCAACATGGAACAGTAATTAAAAATGAACGAAAAAAACTATCCAGTTTTTGCTTCACCTTTTTTTTTTTTTTTTTTTTTTTTTTTTTTTTTTTTTTTTTGAAAATGAAAAACTCATAGGTTAATGAAAATTTCGAACGAAAGCTTTGCCTGTTTAGTATTCGTTAGGAGATACTGTTATAGGAGTTTAAATTAAAGGAATGAAATTAAAAAACAACAGCAAGTATAAAAGAAGAAAAAATTGAGATTAGAAGCCGCTTTTTTTCTTTTTGTAGGGGGAGGTTGAAAATTAATTACATCTTCGTCTCTTTTTACTTTAGGTAAATTTGAATTCGATAATGAGAAAGAGCTTGCTGGTTGTTGCTGACGACAAAAAATGGGGTATTTCAAGGTCGTAGAGAGTACACGCTGACATAAGCTACTTGAAAATTTGATCAAGTTAGGATACCAATATGATGGAGATGTTCAAGGCTTGAATTGAAAATATCTTTACTTATCTTGTTACTACATATATGTTGGAAAGGCCATGTGGTATGCGACCTCGGGTAGTGTAGTCTTACCATAGCAATTCCAACATATTTTTAGAGCTTGTAATTAAAATGTCTGAGTGCGCTTTCTGTCCAAACTTGCATGGCTAGCCAGGTTTTGTTTTTTGGCCGCTTTATACCATGCTGCAGTTTCATAAGAGAAAACCAAAAAATCCGAATGGTTTAAAAACTAAGTGGATAAAATCAGAGTGTGTAAAAACCGAGCGGGTGTTCATTGAAATGAAAATAAAACCAAATTACCTTGCCATTTGTCCGAGTGTGGGCCCAAATGCCCAAGTAGAAAAAAATCAATCCATGTTATACAGAGACATTAACATATTAAAATGAAAAGCAGACAAAAATAAGTGCTGCATGAAAGATGTACAGATGCTGGTTGATTAATCTGGTGAGAAAAAGTTTATAGTACAGGTAAGAATTTTGCCAATCGATCAACAAAAAAAGAAGTGGAAAACAAAAACCAATTATAATTGTACCGATGTACATAATGATACTTATTATTTCGAACCACGAGGACAAGCACAAAGTGTTGATGTAAGAGGGAAGTATTAAAAATTTATAAGAGAGAGAAAAAGTTTAAAGTTATGGGAGGAAAAATGTTTGATGTGAACAACCTAGGCTGTAAGTCAAAGTGTTAGCCTAACCAAGGCACTCATGGCGAATTTACTTATTATTAGGGAATTAATTTAATTTAATTTTTATTTATTATTACGAGGAATACATTCCAGGGCGCGAAAAATTTAAGGGGGTTTATTTTATGAATTTTATTTTTATCATCACAGGCCATACCCATCAGCCAAAGGCATGAAAGGTTTATATTTTTATAATACATGATCAGAAAGGCAATGTTTCATTGATATTTTTCAAGCCGAAAGTGATGTTTTTCATTAACTAAAGCATAACCTCGATGTAAAGAGTAAATCTGTCTCCATATAAAATTTTTTACATGGAAGTTGTAAGGTAACAAGGTTAACTTTCTTTCTGGTCAAAGTTAATCTATAAAACTGCTATCAAAATGACGAACTCCAACTTGTAATGTTTTTATTTTTATTTTAATGATTGTAATATTTTCTCCCCTTTTTTCTTTTTGTACCTTAAAAAGCCATCGAACCTGTTACCCGATCAAAAATTCCAAATTATAACTGAAAATAATATTTGACATAAAAAAAAATTTTAAAAATACTCTACCCTGGATAGCATTCCAACATACAACCTCCTCAATACAGAGCTTACTCTATACCCATGCTCCACAGCTGCTGACACTAAACTTGCTGTATTCACTGCAATCATTTTTAAAGTATTTCACTCTAATATTAAGATCATTTATCACACATTTAATTGATAGTTCGTTCCTTTCTGATTACTGATTATGAAAAATATCTTCCTCAATAAGGTTTAAAAGTGAGTTTACATTACTCTGGAATTGCTGACTCGCTGTGTTTGTTTCAAATCCCTTGCTTGTAAACACTAACTTTTGAATCTTGGTGTGTAATATACAATTAATATTACTCATAAGTATCATCAGTTATAGCAAAAATCTTGTAAGTATAACTGGAACTATTAGTAAGATTACCATTGTCTTGGGCTTAGTTTTAATCTTGATCTTGATCTTGATTTTGATTATTGCTGTGACGGATCCAGGGGGAAATGGGAAGATTTCCTCAAATGCCAAAAGAAATGGGTAAAAAGAAAATTGAATGGAAAAAGATGAAAGTATGACCACAGAATCTGGATAAAGACCTTCACAAATTTGTTGAAGAAACAAAAAGTTTAATTCCACAAAATTTTTCTTCATTTCTCCAACCCATAACACTCTGGATCTGCTACTGGAGCATTGATTATAGTTATGATTTACATTACATAGAAATCCATTTTAGGTTTGTTACTAAGAAATAAATAAACGGACTAAACCTGACAAGTGTTGAAATATTAACAACAAGATCATCCTTGGTTGTAAAGGAGACCAATGACACCACTAAACACAAGCTATTTTTTTTATCAGTCTCTTTTTAGGAGCTAGAGGGATATTATTACCCTGAACTCCCTTTATCTAAGCTTTTGATTTGCACAACCTTTTTTATGCAGTTAGATACTTGCCCTTTTCAATAATTTATTGTTTCATCTTCCTTTTATTGTAAGTAATAAGAAAATATGAAATGTTGGTCCTCATAACATCTAGCTTTGATAGGTACCTTTTTTATCAAGATTTATGTAGAATCCTAAGTTGCTTTAAGCTTTTGAGCTGATAGAAAAATTGATGCTGTAACCAGTCAGCTTGGAATAGACTAAAATTAAATCAGAAAATAGATTTGAAATTGGTAGGTATTGTTTTTTTTTCTTTATTATATTTTGATCAGTAAAAGTTGAAAAGATTGTTCTCTATTCAACTTAATTCTAGGTGTGGTGATGGATGATTGAGATGAACGAGTGTACTTTCACACTCGGCAATTATTTAACGTGTCAGTGGACATAAAGTCCACTAACAACCTTTTTACACTCATGGCTTTACATAGTCTGTACTGCCAAATTGAGTACTGAGCTCGACTCACACACACTATTGTCTTCACAAATAAAACACGTGGCTCTTTCTGTTGTTGTGGTAGTAAGGTGCGCACGCATACCGATACCAACAGTAGGCATCTTCAATTTTCAATCGATATTGGGAAATAAAAAATCGATAATCATATATGATCTCAAATTAAAAGTATAATTTCCAAAATGACAAGATCTAGAGTGGACAATGTCACTACAGCACTGTCTAAACACACATAAAAATGAAAAATTATTCGAATTAGACTATGCAACTCTGAGGAACATCCTATCCTAAGGAATATCGCCAGATAATAACAATGAATTTGACCGAGGACTGACCTACCATCAGTAGAAACATGAACATATGATTTTAAAATCAAACATCATGCGCAACACTACCATATGGCTCTACTAATTTTTACTACATGCACCTTTGCACCCTGTATTAAAATCTGTTTTCTGTTGGGCTGCTGACACATGATCATGGCGCTTTGAGGTCCTAATACAAGAACAATACTTAAGTAACGCTTACAGTTTTTTCATTTATCAATTATGTTTTTTCATAAACATAATTATATGGACATAACTTTATTAAGATAAGTAATACTTAAGTCACTGTTGATCCCTAAGCATCATTATTGCATTTGGGCCCGAGTGTTGAACATCTCCATATAAAATTCCTCACTTTGCACGCTCAGTACAAAAAAAAGTTGATGCCGAGTGTGAGCGTTGAGTATTGATGCTCGAGCTGTGTCCCCAGCCTTACCTCTCTTAAAAATTTTTCACTCAGCAGAATTGAACAATTTTGACACCAACTCAGTTTAGTTTTTTTTAATGTGTAAACATTCTTGCTCTCTAGTCCGCTTTCTCCCGGGTATAAAAAAAATATTAGATAAAAAAGTTGAGATTGCATAAAAAAACTGCACGGCGCACTGTCCAGTTTCAAATTCTGTTTGTCACATAACACACACACACACATACACTTACAAGCATACATCCGTGGCAACCTGGTGGCGCAATTTATGTACACACACATACACTAGATACTTATTTATCGTGTTTCAGCTGAATGTTTACACATTAAATATGTGAGGGGGGACCCTCGCACACCTTTTTTTTTGTTGTTGCTTGGTTTTGGTGATCCATCATTTTGCTGTGGATCAGTAATGATCACGCTATTTTCTGATCCATCTAAATTTTGTTTTTCCAATATAGGTACATAATGTTTGTATTTTAAAATCATGTGTTAATTTTTCCACTGGCAATGGGCCGGTCCTTGATCAAATTCATGGTTACTATTGGCTACCCTTCCTACGGATAGGATACGTTCCTCGCAGTATACGTAGGCTAATTTGACAAATTTTTCATTTTTATGCACAGTTAAAATGCGGTCGCACGATTAGGCTGGCTATCTGTGCAGTGTTTAAAGGTCGCGTACCATTTTACCTTTACGAACACGTAACCATTGTAAAGTGGTGTTGTTTTTGGACAAGTCATCTCGCGCAGATGACGTGCTTCATTTTTATTTTAGCGTTTCTTCTTCCCAGTCATTTAAATACGCGTTTGTGCTAAGGAATAAAGCCATAAGTAATTCTCTCAAATATGTATATAGATATACTGTAATATATATTCCCAGTAGGAGAGTATCGTTTCCACTCCATTTTAGTGGATGCCTTAATTCACCCGGTATAGAATTATTATCGTTCTCGGATGAAATGAAAATCCAAAAACGAAAAGAAAAAAAAGAAAAAAAAAAGAAAAGAAAGAGAGAACGAAAGAGAGAAAAAATAGGGTTAAAAAACGTAAGAAATTTCACTCAGTTTCGCTCCATTAACGAAAGGTATATAGGTACTTATTACGTTATTTGTCTACAATATGTTCGCCAATACGTGTGTAACTAAGTATGGTATATTATTAAGCTGCGTATTGGTACATGACACAGACCTACCACTCCTCTGTATATTATATTACACGTAATTTTACACATATTTCAGTTTCATATACACGACCTGCTCATTTTTTAACGGTGAATGCTCCGTTGCATATCTAAGTAATGAAAAAAAAAATACACTTTGCTCTCGTTATTTTTTTTTTATTTTTTTTATTTTTTATTTTTTTTAACGTTTTTAAATTCGCATTTCGATTTCCTCGGTATCGAATTCATTTTCGCATTTTTTCGTAAAATTTTACGATTTTTGAAACGCTTTTTCGTTTGGCTCGACATTTCTCGATTAAATTAAGATCGAAAAAGGTACGAGAAAACGAAAAAAAAAAAAAAAATGGATTTATCGCGAGTAAACATTATTCGTTCGTAAGTATATAGAATATAAAAATATCGTTTGATAACGCGTTATTTGATCTTTGGGGTTTTCGTACCTTGAATGTTGATCAGAATCCAAGTACAAATGGCGGCTGATTGGAGATAATTATTGGCAAAGGACCGCCAGCATCCTAAAATACACACGATGAAGTTGACTGCTAACGTCGATAATGTCCATGAAATACTTTTCAACGCAGGAAATGTGTTATCTGGTTGCAGCCACCATACACCTAAAAGCATATATGCGAGTAAACGTAAATTATCTCTGTTACTTACCTATATATGAATATGGCTTTTACATAATTTTTTAAACTATATAGTATAATAACTGATGGTCTGATCATAACTAAACTTTATGCATAATTATCGAAGTTGTAATATTTATGACGATGTGTTGTACAGCAAATATCAAACCAGCGATTGACCTTAAATATAAGTACTTTTGATCAATTTAAAAACAAAAAACCTTAAAAATACTGAGAATTTTCGTATTTTAAAGGATTAATGAAATATCTCGTTAACCTATTTCTGAAAGGTGCAAATGTTTCGGTGATGGTTAGAAAGTACCTATTCAATGAGACAGGCAACGAACAAACTGGTTCACCTTCTACCTTGAAAACCGATAAAAGTCTAAGAAACAAAATTGCTGAAATTATGCCAAAATATATTGATGTTTATGTGCGGTTTAAACTCACTGTTTCGTTCTCTTTGACCTAACACCTAAAAATTTGAGTAAAGGGAGAAACTGTGCTTTGGTTTATACTGTTTCTTTTGATTCATTGAGTAAAAGTTGAAATTTTTCTACTTTACAGATTGAAGATTAGGATAAGAGAACAGAGAAAGTGAGTTTAAACCGTCTTTTATGGTGACTATGCCAGGAGAACGCATTAGGAAAATTGATTTTCCATTCCAGATTTATTGTTTATACAAGGTAATCTATGTCATTCGGGGTGGTGGTGCTGCAATGCGAAAAGGGGAAAAATTTCACTTGATGTGTCTGTTTATACATCACGAATGACATTATTAACGAACTGGATTTATTTACTGCATTATTGTAGATGTAGATGCATTATAATTATGTATATCGCATATGTTTACTGTATACCTACCCATTAAATGTATAGATCAATAGAAAAATAGGCAACTAGGTATATTCAACTTTAATTTATGAAAAAAAAAATTTTAAATATGTAAATATGTAACGGCCAAAAAAAGTGGTAAAGTACAAAGTTAGAACCACTTTCAGTGTCACACCATACACGAGATATTTAACACTGGACAAGCATTAATATCTCTATAATAATTTAAATAATTAATTTATCATCCATAACTATTGTAGACTTTAACGTATTTGAGAGACTTTAATAATATTTCAAACATAAGATTGATTTAACACTTTTAATAAAATAATAATTTGTACGACACAAGTACATCAAATAATATTTCAAACACTACGAACAAGGTTGAATAGTTGGGATTAAACCTTTTAGACAAAGACTGTCTATTAGAAAGCTAACTGGTAACACTGTGTGATGATTCCTTCAAATCGAGGGTTTATATACTATTTGGGGTATGTATGTGTATGTGATGGATAGGCTAAGTGCGGTAGGGACTTGTTATTATAGGGATGTGCTGACTCACGATATAATCGAAGGACAGGCAAAATAAGGTCATGAATATACAGATATTATATCTACATTCATAAAATTAAATATGGGTAATTTAGTGGTTGTTTACAAAGAACTATAGGATGTTTTGATTATTGATAAATACCTATATTTTTGGTATTCGAGACTATGTGAACGAATATGTTCATCCTGTTTAAAAAATAGAGGAAAATATACTTATAGAATACTATTTCCTAGATTTTTTAGTTTTCTCTCAATTTTATGAGAAAAATTTTTCACTAAGATGAAAATTCAGCGAGATAAATTTAACTTGAAAAACTGCATTGCATCGCCATTTTTAACCCTCACTCGAGGAAAACGCTTGCGTCCTTTGCATTGAGAATTTTAGGGAGCTGTTAAATATAGTGAAGCCGACGTGTATTCTACATTTTAGATTTTTCATTAATTATTTCATGCATAAGTCATTTTTTGGGGACTAAAAAAGCATTAGGCTAAATTAAATTTTTTTTTTCTCAAAAAATAGAATAAACATCATAAAAAGAATAATAATTTGCTAAAAACAGAGAACTAATCATTTTATAATTTCTTCAGAGAGATCTACGTGAATTAAACACATCTACATTATAAATGAGTGGAGCCGTTGTTTGTGGCTGTTTCACAGCATAACTATAGCCGATCAAATTCTTCTATATTTTGGATAATGGTCTATTCTAAGTACTAGATTGTTTAAAAAAAAAATTGAAGATTTCTTTTTCGAGGTAAAATTTGACTTTAAAGTTTTGCTGACGTCATGCAACTTGATAGACGTTTGCAGTGGGGTACATGGTTGCGCAGCAGAGGGGTACATGATTGCACAGTGGGACAATCTTCAGTTGTTGTATTTAGTCGTCCATGTCAATCCCAGTAGAGACAAATAAGCTTTAACATTATCATATCAACATATAAAGGTCATATTTGAAATTAAAAAGCTACCCAATATAAATCTTTCTTACATTCCAAAGATTGGAAGTTTCACTTCAAAATCTATATTTTGAGAGCTGTAATTCAGTTCCAAAGTTACAGTTTGGAACCTGTTTTCTTAAAAGAAGTTCTCAGTTCAAATTTATGGTTTTGATTTAGTGTGAATTTTAAGATGGGAAAATATAAGCAACTGGGAGCTCTAATAGATTATAAATGTTTCAACAAAAGTTTCAGCTCTGAACTGTTCTATTTGAAAGTTAGTTTTCAGTTATACTTAAGGGATTTACTTCCGTGTCAATTCATCAATAGGAAAGCTTTAACAACTGAGAACTTAAATGAGTTAAAAAGTTATCAACAAAGGTTTCAGTTTTGAACCTGTTCTGTTGAAAGTTCAGGGTCAGTTCTTCAATGGGAAAGCTTAAAAAACAGAGCTTTAATGAGTTCAAAATTTTTCCATAAAAGTTTCAGTTCTTGACTGGTTCAGTTTAAAAATTAGTTCTCAATCCTAAGGGATTTATTTCAGTTTTAATTTTTTAATGGGAAAGTTGGAACAACTGAGAGCTTTTAAAAATTACAAAGTTTTCAACAAAAGTTTTAGTTCTGTACCTGTTCTGAATGAAGGTTAGTTTTTAATTCTTTCTAAGGGATTTATTTCAGTATCAATTTTTCAACAGAAAAGCTTTAACAATTGAGAGCTTTAATGAGTTAAACATTTTTCAACAAAACTTTCACTACTGGATCTGTTCTGTTTGTAAGTTAGTTTTCAGTTCTGTTTGAGGGATTTATTTTAATATCAATTCTTCAATGGGAAAGCTTTAAAAACTGAGAGCTTTTATAAGTTACAAAGTTTTCAATAAAAGTTTTGGTTCTGGACTTGTTCTATTTGAAATTTAGTTCTCAATTCAGTTTAAGGGATTTATTTCAGTGTCGATTCTCCAATGGGAAAGCTGAAAAACTGACAACTTTAATAAGTTATAAAATTTTTAAACAATAATTTCAGTTCTGGATCTGTTATATTTGAAAGTTAGGCCTCAATTCTGTCTAAGGAATTTATTTCAGTATCAATTCATCAATGGGAATGCTTCAACAACTGAGAGCTTTAATGAACGTCTATTCTGAGAACTGAAATTGAGTTCAAAAGTTGCAGTTTTATGGACCTGTTCTTTTAGAATTTAGTTCTCAGTTGTTCTTTAGGGTTGTACTGTCAGTTCTGAGAAGTGAAAACTTGAAAAATTGGGATCTGCAAACAAATTAGAAACTTACCCTGAAAGTTTCAAAAGTGAGAGGTTCTGATGAAAGTTAAATTTCAGTTTTTTATTTGGAGTTTTTGCTAAAAGTACCAGTTGTTGGCCAGTTCTGGTGAAAATTTTTTCATTTATCTAATAAATATCTAATGAATTTTGGCTTGGACCGGTCCGAAAGACGAGTTATGTTTGCTAGTATTATTATAAAGAAAATAAAATCATTAGATTAAATTAAATTTTTTTCAAAAAATAAAACCAGGCTAAAAATTAAACTATAAAAATGAAGTAGATAGAAAAAGAAAATAACCAATTCAAAATTTTCCTTCATCATGTTCGTAGATTTATTCGTCAATTCGGACTAATTTTGAGTAAGTTTAATTATGACAAAATGTCGCAAATTAGCCAAGACTTCAATAATTCCAATTTTAACATACGACTGGAAAAATTTTAAAAGGCTCATTCCTCTCTTTTTATAATGCATTTTTATGGTTTTCGTTTCAAGTTGTTTCTATTGTTTGAAAAATGTTTTTTCGTTTCGATATTGACGGTGTCAAAATGTGGCACAAATTGAAAAACTTACAATTTGTTTTCCCCAAATCATAACACCTGGTGTTAACGTGTTAAGGTAGAAATTAAACTCTTCAGAAAATGAAAAAATTAATCAAAACCAACGTTTACTTTTAAAGTGTGTAGGCTAACTTTAAAAATCCAAGTTAAGCTCTTTGCGAATCTTCGCTCAGAAGATATTTTTGAATGACAAATATTATAAAAATATTTTTAAACATTTTTAAATATTAGATTTTTTAAACACTAGGGCCGGTACCTATTCATAGTTGACACTTAGTTTTCACTAACCTAAATGTCAATTTAAAATTTGCAGTTTTCAGCTATATTTCTCAGTAAAACTAAATTTTTTTCATAGCTGCGATATATGTAGTTCGTCAAAAGTAGGCTACCTTTCTCATTATTCTCAGCTAAAATGTTTTTCTCGTAGCCTCGCTACAGTTTAAAAACAGACTCTTAGGTTAGTGAAAACTGTGTGTCGACTATGAATACCGACCTATATCTTAAGTATTTTTTGAAATATCAGAGTGATTCGAACATAATATTTCGTAACTTTGATAAAGTGATGTTGGTGGTACAATTAATGATTTTTAGCGAACTGCTTTACTGCAGCTCACTCTACGTTATTGATGGTGGAGGGGAGCGATAGTTTTCGAAGCTATTCGATTTAAATTCCTACTTTTTTTTTTTTTTTTTATATTGTAATGAAAATTATGATCAACGAAAAATCCATTCAAGTTGAGTAATTTAACGAAAAAACTTGCATTAAAAATAAATACGTATGGATGCTTACTTGCTAATGTGGCCTTCATTAGAATATCTACAAAATTGACGATAATCAACGATTTTTGTCGTTGTCTATGCGAATACCGTTGGTAGGATAATTCTAAATGAGATTCACGAAAACTATTGGTCAGTGAGGGGCAGTAAATGCCCCGATAAAAGACGCCACGCTTGAAAATGGCCGCCGCCGATATTTGGTCTGGAGCGGAACCACTGGCATCTGTCGGGAAAAAAAAAACACAAAAAAAATGAAAACATTAATATTATAAGTTAATATGTTTTGAAATCATTAGCTCCGCATATACCGCGTAGACCATTATTATTAATCGACTGAATAAGATAATAAAATTAATATATTCATCAAGAAAATCTGTTTAGGTACAGTACAGGCTACTTTGTATCCTAAAAATTCGAACCATTTTGAAACTTTCTACATGATTTATTTTTTAGCTGGGAATGCAACAAGTTTCGTGAAATTTCGTTACCACCATGTCAATGAACTATCAGAGAAATCATGAGAAGACTATAGAATATTTATTATTGGAAGACACTTGTGGAATACCTTGTTGTGAGAGATATTCACACATCGAAGGTCTTCAACAGTATTGTGTGTCCTGCCACTTCGTACATCACAGTATGGGAGCCAAATCCTTGGCAAACACTGGCAGTTTTGTAGCCTGTTTCGAGTGAATTTGGCACACACACACACAGACACACATATGTACATTTACATATGTATATGTGTTATAGAAAGTACGTCATTTCTTATTCATTGCTATGGCAATTGATAAGAAATGACATAATACGTTCGTGTACCGGTCCGAGATCTTTATCTATTATATTGTCATCGGTCAAACGTTGTATTTTACTTGCCTGTATGTGCAAGTAAAAACATACAAACAAACAAAGTGTGTATATGATTTTGGTTGCACTTGATAAGAAAAGGCATCGTGCATACGAGATATATATAGTCCCCACAACACTATAGTTTGTATGTATGTGCAGGCCTTTGACTATACAGTACTGGACCAGTAAAGTTCCATAAGATCAATGTACTTCTTAATGTCAAGACATGCCGACAAAAAGTAGGCAAACCTAACGTACCTTCGGCGTATTTTTGACATTTTGCTTGAATTCACCAATTTAGAATACATCTGATAAAGAAATTAATTAAATTCACAAAGATAGCGTACATAAATACAAAATAAAATATGTCAAAAGGTACGCTCTGGTTGCCTATTTAGCGTCGGCATGTCTAACCAGAAATCATCCTTCTTTATTGGTCCAGTACTGTACTATAGTTAAAGGTGCAGGCATGAAACAATTATCATGCATAGCCTACCTATCCATTGGTTGGAAATCTCAGTATCTACCTATGCTAATTTATTCTGTCATCTTTACGTCTATATTCATTTTCATCTTCTCAGTAATAAGAAAATAATAAAATTTATTAAAATTTTGAACGAAACAATATCCTTCTTCACACCACCATGTTTCTTAACCCCTATGATATAGGTTATGAAAACACTCTTCCCTGTAATGATATTTTCATATGATTTTTAAATCCCTTATATTTCTCTCGTACTTATTCTCAAATCTATCTTAATTCATAATATTACTTGGGTATCAAATATTATTACTAGCACTGACCTCACGAAAGTATTTTTCAAAGAGAGTGAAATGTTCGAATTTTTCCGACAAAAAAAAATGTCCTGCTGGAAACCTCTTTTTATTTTTAAGTCTGACTGTCAAAAATATCCGGATTTGCCAACTGATTTTTTTGGCTGGGGGGTGACCTACCCTCACCCCCCTGTTGAGACGTCCTTGATAACTAGGGTATAATAAACATGAAGGCGATCGAAATTATTAATGCAAAAT
This sequence comes from Ericerus pela, assembly GCA_011428145.1. Lineage (NCBI taxonomy): Eukaryota > Metazoa > Arthropoda > Insecta > Hemiptera > Coccidae > Ericerus > Ericerus pela. The sequence continues at coordinate 1,767,325 of WOFM01000341.1, forward strand.
TATTTCCTAAATTCTATGCGCATGCGCCGACTATAAATTAATACATCGTTGTTTTCCAAATAATTAAATGAATAACGATCAGTGTTACCAGGCTGATACACGCCAAATTTGCGGTGCTTCAGGGCTTGTATTCTCATACATTTTTTTCTTCTTAACAACCATGTCATCCATTCAAGTCTTGACTTGTCTCATGACATCTCCTTTTCTCAGCACCATCTGGTTTTCATACACTTTTACATTATGTTATCTATTCCATGAGTCTTTTCTACAACTCTGTACATATAATAATACAAGCCCTGAAATGCCGCTTCGCGGCATATTGGCTTGTACTGGCCTGGCAACATTAATTAATTCGTTATTAGGATGCAAACAACAAAACATTTGTAATTGGCGCATGGGCCTTGAATTTTTTTTTTAATAATTTATCGTCTATTTTAGTCTTAAAAAATCGGGTCGTATCTACGTTTATTATAATGATATTAGAGAGTATCCAATTTTTCTACGCAACAATAATTCACAGACCAACCCCCCACATCTGAATTATCAATTAATCAGGTGTAACAGGAAGGAAGAAAAAAAAATTACTTAGAGTTAAACTAAAATTCAAATATACGCATAGCCAAATATATGTGTAACTATAGTCAAGTGATAGCGTTACAGAAGTGGCTTTTAAACGTAAGATACTAATTCTCCTAAAACTTTTACATAAACTCATGTTGTTGGTGACCTCTTAACTACCTATATTCTATAGTGGTTCAAAATATCGATATTTTTTCGTATTGATATTTTTCCCATATCTAATTTCCCACTAATAAATGACTGATATTATGAGAATTTTACTATATATCCATTGGTAAATGATAAAATCTTGAAGATCCATAGAAATACAACTTACAAAAGCCGAGAGAGTTGTGTTGGAATATTTCAATCTCATTTTAACATTGAAATTTTAGCGGTAAAACGTGAGATATATAGGGATAAATCATATTGTGGGGACTTCACAAATACGCACGTTGTTATCCTTATCAAGTGCACTGCACTCTAAAAATAAGTATACACCTATTGTTTGTTCGTATGTTCTTACTTGCACACACAGGCAAGTAAGATACAACATTGGGCAGATGATAATTCGATAGATAAAGATCTCGGCGATGTCTCCGACCGATACACGAATGTATTAAGTCATTTCTTATCAACTCTATCATTACAGTCCTAAAATATTTTTATTGTAGTAGGTACATCGCTTAGTCATCAGGGGAAATTGAGAAAACCAAAATCAGTCACGCGTTTGAGAACCCTTCATAATAGAGGTTGAGTATTATCATCACCCATTCAGGAGACCACCCTACAATATTTTAACTATAGTTAATTGCCAAAAGACCAGTGCTAGATATTTGTTCTTTTTCGTACACCCTTATTCGAATGCGGGCTTGTAGACTGCGACTTAAACTTACTTCCCTCTAATGATTATGAAAAAGTTTTTGAACCCTATAAAGTTCGTTATTAATATTAGAAAGTTTTACAGCCATAAAACATATAATGCTTATTATCCGCGAATAAACTTCGCGATTCTTCACCTGAAAATACTATCGTCTTTATTGTTACAAACTGTTGTCACGTACATAGTAAATACACATACCTAATTCTACAGCAGAAGTATTTATTTTCTCATACACTTTAACAACAGCTAAAATGTAATAACCACCTCCATTACGTCGTTACGTGACCCAATAGAAAATTAATGGAAAATGAAAAAAAAAAAACAAAACAAAACAAAACAAAACCAACACAAATTTTCTTTTCGTATCAATGAACGAAAACGAGAAACGCATGCTTATCCTTATAGAATACGTTAATTAGAATACAGCGGTTCCTTAAGTTTAGAATGATAATCGTAACAATTAAAATTTCATTACTAAAAACACGTCCTTAATGGAGGTGTATAGAGAGCATTTTTATTTTCTTTGGAAGATACGTGAAAATTTTCGTTCTAAATCAGGAATGTCAACATTTGAATACGTGCTTGGAGGACTTCTCAAAATACGAAATAAGGTAAATGTCATCAAAAATTGCATAACGCAGACCATAAACTAATTATGAGAGAATTCCTCGAGTATCGAGTACATTTAAGTAAAATGTTGATGAAATAAAAGATGTTAAGGTTAGTAAAAGAAATAGGTACTTATCGGTACCAACTACAAACGTTGCTTCTACGATTTTAATTTTTTTTTAAATTATTATCATCTCTTGGAACGAGTCTTCACAATTCTTCAACTTATTCGTATATACCTTAACCTCCTCCAATTAAGCATAAAAAAAAATTCAAGCACAGTCACACTTGCTCCAAGATACTGTTTTCATGCAGGCTAGTCCATTTATTACCCACACCCTCTTTTCAAGTAGGTTTTCTACGAAAATCTATTTATTATCTTATGCTCATGGAAGGATCCAGGGGTGGGAATAAGTATGTTTTTCGTTTTATGACCCAAGGAATATTTTGGCACCATTTTTTAAAATTCATGTGTATTTACATATGTATATATGTATGTATGTATGTATGTATGTATGTATGTATGTCCAATTCTTGTTAACCCAATACAGGGAGTAATTTTTGTTCGATGGTCACGAAATTTGGACCAAACATTCTCATTAAATCGAGGATGAGACCATTTGAATTTGGGGAAAATTGGTTTTACGGTACATCAGGTATGGGCGATTATGTTGCAGTTTTGGCAATTTTGGCAGTTTTATGGATCTAAAAAAAGTAATTTTGAAGCAATAATTACGAAATTTGGCATAGACATTGATTTAAACCTATTCTAATAACTTTTCAAGTTTGGTTGCGATTGGTTTCATGGTTCATGCCCTGGGGCTGTTGGAGGGGCTAATTTTTGATGTTGACTCACTGAATCTTGCGATTCTTATCCAATAATCACGAAATTCGGTAAAAACAGCAGAGTCGAGATAAGGACAAGTGACAAGTCCTACCAATTTTCGTTTCAATTGGTCAATTTGTTCTCAAGTGGTAAGTCATTCAGTGTGATTTTCTCTAGTTTACTCTTCAGATAACTGCCCTAAAAAACCCATTTTTCAAGCTTGAAATAGAAAAAAAATTTTTTTAGCCTCAGAAAAGCAAAATTACTTCAAAAAGTCAATTTCATCCGTTCGTTCATCCCAGTTATTTTGCAGATTCGAACCCTATACCCTCGAATTACCAGAATTCTTTGAGTTTAACTAGCAGAGCCACCCTTTGTTTTGATTATAGTGGAGAGTTTCAATGTGATTAAAACTGGCATTGTTCAAAATTATTTCATTGTGAAGTTCAGTTTGTGATATCTTATGTTCTGATACAGTTGTCCTTCTACTCTTTAGACAAAATTCATAATTCTTTCTCTCGAAAACCCACTTTTTCTAGCAAGGCTTACTGTGCTAGAGTTGTTTTCTTTATTTTTTAAGATATAAAAAAATCATCCAAGATGAATCGCCTTAATTCTTATCATTATAGTTATTTGTGATACAAGTATCAAAATCAGTAATCATTTACTTCGCACATAAGTCACACATTATTGATGTGTAAACATCTTAATACTTGGTCTATGGCAGGGACTAAACAAGTATTACGATCATCAGATTTACTTAACTGTAACTCTTACAATTATAACTTTCATTTGTGTGTGTTACATGACATGTAGGTGTGAGGTTGTTGTGCGCATGCGCAATGCATTGTACATACTCACAGCCACACTATTATTATGTTAACACATCAATCCATCATGAGTAGCAGAACTCACTCCTTTTTCTTTTTCAACAGGCCTCCCCCACCAAAAAAAGTGAAAAATATTTCTTTAGAACTGAATAATAACTGATAATTTTACTTTTTTTTGACCACAAAATTACGACACCTAGCCCCAAGTCCTTCCACACCACTAAAATAAAAATTCCAAATAAATAAGACAATCAAGTTATTAATTTTTCTAGAATTTTTAATGACAATTTTACTTTTTTTTTAAACTGCTACCACCACCCAAAAAAATTGATACATACAGGAAATAAATCAATGTCACTGGAATGAGATCGCAAATTAATAAATTATAGTTTTGTTTTTACCCAGTTTGCTTGCAAAGGGATATTAAAATTGACCTCACAAAAGGGTTAGGGCTGCAAGCGATGAAAACAATTTTTCTATGGACTGTCTATTTTTATCGAAAAAGTGAGCCAGGCAAAAAAAAATGCGCATGCGCTCAATCATACTTTTTAACGTCTAGAAATTTTTCTCTTTTTTTTCAGTAAAAGAAGCACAGAAAAACGTATTTTTCGGTTAGGTATTGCAAAAAATATTATTTATAACCCCTGGAAACAACAAAAACTGAATTTTATCTAATTCCTTTCTTCTTTTATTTTTTGTAAATGAAAATCCCAATTTTTCTTTTCAGATTTTACAACTCGAAGAAATTTCATGAAGATTAATTGACTGATCAAATGTTAAGAACAATTGAGTATTGACGAAGATATGACGTTCAGAATACGACTTAAATCTGGCACTTTGCATAACGAGTGGCACAGCAACAGTGGAAGCAGCAACGTTGTGTAAGTGCTGCTGCCTACATTCTCGGAAAATTGTACTGATTTAAATGGTTTTCCAACCGTCATATCTTCATTCATGATTGACCAGCCAAATTTTCCTCCAGTTGTAAAATCAAAAGAAAAAGAAATGAGGGTTGTAATTAAAGGAAACGAAGTAATGTCAAATTTCTGGTATTTGCAGGGGTTGCAAAGAAATTTTAATAACAAATTCAAAATCTAGCTAAAAATTAAGTGGAGTCACCTTCGACGAGTTTTTTCCCATCTTCAAAAACAAAGGAAAGCAAAAAAGTGTGCGTATTAAACGGACCACCTTGTATTGTCACACATTTCAAAACTTATTTCATAATCCAGTGTATTCTTTAATTTATTAAACTATATCATACGAGTATATTCAAATAAAAACTGCTTCAATATTTTTAAGTAGGTTTTCTTTATAAAATCTACTTATTACGCTTGGTGCGGTATTAGCCCCAGTGAGGGTGGATATGTTTTTCATTTCATGATCTCAGGAAAATTTTGGCACAAATAACTCAAATCCATATATATATATGTAAGCTCTTTAGAAAATAATGAAGAATCATGTAGACACATCTTTCATCTTTCCATACTTAAAATCCATCAATAGATGAATATAATACAAATCTAATATATATATGAGAGATCTCTGCAACTCACTATATCAGCGAGTGTGAAACACAGACAGAAACTGTGGTTATTTTAAGAATGTGAATACATATTCTTACATCCCCATTCTTCGAGGGGGAGCCGCACTAGGGAAAGAACTGAGCTGATCGTTTACTAATTAGCATTCCGTCTTCCTCAAGATCATCCCACTAGCTTGGCATGTATTGATGGATTTGTAAGCTCTTTAGAAAATAATGAAGAATCATGCAGACACATCTTTCATCTTTCCATACTTAAAATCCATCAAATAGATGAATATAATACAAATCTAATATATATATGAGAGATCTCTGCAACTCACTATATCAGCGAGTGCGAAACACAGACAGAAACTGTGGTTATTTTAAGAATGTGAATACATATTCTTACATATATATGTAAGTTGGTTTCCGGGTATTCCACTCGATCTAATTTGCACGTAAATAAAGTTTCGTGAACTCGTAATCAAAATCAAAGTTTATTGACACGATTAAAAACGGTAGTGAAATTAGAAAATTCAAGATTATTATACACAAAGAAACGAACGAAGATACAACTGAATATTATCTGTCTTTCTGAAACGACGATTAACGGACGAATGAATGAATGAATGAATGAATGAGTTTGATAAATGAAATCGACGTTCGTTACAAAGGAAATTAGTCATGTTAAGTATGGTTAAAAATGATGTCATTTAACAATAAGATGGTCGAGTCAAAAATACATGAAATGACGTAACGTAAAGATAACATGGTTGGAAACGGTAAATATTAGATAGTCGAATTGTGTCAAATTACAAATGTGGGTCAAACAAAAATAAACACCACGAATACATGAAAGAACGAGAGTTTAGTGTGAGATTGTAGTTATTCGAAAAAGAAGAATGTTCTTTTTACATATATATATATATATATATAGATAGATAGATAGATAGATTGATATAAGTCCATTTCTTGTTCCCTCGGTACAGATCAAAATTTTTATCAGATAATCATGCAATTTGATACATACGTTTATACTAAGCCAAGGATCAGATTTATTGATTTTGGTGCGGATTGGCTTGAAGGTTCTTCAGGTACCACTATTTTTGTTTTTGTTTTGGCTATAAAATGCTCAATTTTGCATTAATAGGCCACGAAATTTAGAACAATTATTTAACATAATTTACTGTAGTACGCTACCAATTTTAGCGTGGATCGGCCGGACCGTACTTGCAGTATCACTGTTTTTTTTTAATATTGGTCACAAAATGCGCAATTTTGAAACAACATACACGAAATTTGAAACAAATATTTATTATATTTTACTGTAGCATACTGCTAATTTTCGTATCAATCGACCAGACGATATTTCCGGAACCATTATTTTTGTTTTCATATTGGTCATAAAATGCAGAATTTTAGAACCATATGTACGAAATTTAAAATGAATATATTTAATGAATTTATTGTAGCGTGCTACTAATTTTGGTGCGGATCGGCTGGACGGTACTTCTGGTAACGCTCTTTTTTCCTCTTTTTTCTAATTTGCATGAACTTTTCTTTTTACAAAAATTAACCACAGGCTCGGTTTTTTTTTTTTTATTTCATAACTTTATTATATTTTATTGGTTTTATTTTAAATTATATGACGATGTACCATACTTTATTAATTTTAACTTATTTTTCATTTTTACAAAAAAAAAATGCTTTTGTATTTCACATTGTCTAATATTTTGTTAGCGGCTAACACATTTCATACAATCATAATGAACCATTAACGCATATAAACTGCAAACAATTAATGTGAATATCAAAATTCGTAATTCTTCCTCTCGAAACCTACTTTTTTTTACCGTGGCTTGCTGCGCTAGAGTTTTTAATTTTAATTTCAAATTCGTAGATAATTTGTATTCTTCCCTACTTTTTGAGCACGTTTTCTTTAGAAAATCTACTTATTACACTTAGTGCGATATTATTTTTATTTTTTTTAGCATCTTACTCTCCCGACTATAGCATTTCTTCGTGCGTCTCCTACATACTGGAATGAAAAAATAAATAAAAGAAAAGAAAATGAAATTTTTCAGTATTACTTTTGCCAATTTAGTCAGAAAAATTCTACCAAAAAGTTGAAAATAAATATTTGAAATTATAATTTTTCAGAATTTCATTAAGCAGTGCAACTTTAATTATATTTTATAGGTAGTTACCGCAAAACACATAAAACACGCTGATATTTTACGAGGTTTACAATTTTTCTATTGTATTTTCTGCAAGAAACTTTTATCTCGGTTAATACGTGAAGATTGAATTTTCAAATTCGAGTACATTTCTATGAAACTTTACACGAGTGTGCGTATACCAGCAAAATGTAGAGGCGCTCAAGTTTATTGGGTGTAAAATTAAAATTTACCAAAAGAAAACTTCGCATTCGTTGTCAAGTTGGATCGTTTTGTTCGAGATTTTGAGGAAGATGAACGAAGGAGAGATGAAAAGTTGAAATGGAAACGATGATAAAATAATATCAGTTAGCTGAACATAACGAACAGGCTTTTAGTTTAATTTGTAATTATATAGCTGATTTCTACTCACTGCCGAATATTCGATGTACAAACTTTGTCTCTTCTTCCATATTTAAACCAAAATAACTTCAACAGTTCGCCTCCGAAGCCTGCTAATTAATGAAAATTGTGAACAGGGGCAGATGAATGCTAACCAAGGCCTGAGACGGGATTTCATTTTGAGGCCCCGGCTTCGGTTCCTCAAATGAATTTTGTAAGTCACCGCCTCACCTAGCGGCGGATCCAAGGGGGAAATGGGGGAAATTTCCCCGTCAAATCCAAAACAAAAATGAAGAAAAAAAGAAAAATGAAAAGGAAAAATGAAATGCTCGACTCCTCAAAAATTATGTCGTTTCCCTCAAAATCACTTTCTGGATCCGGCACTCCCCTCACCCGTTCGAGGTACGGTTTTAAATTATCACTACTGCTTCATTTGTTCTGTTGACATTGTTATCGTAACGACATTTTCGGCACCGTAAAAATAAATTGTGATCAACTCAAAAATATGTAAGTATTTTTAATGCAGAATTAACTACAGCACATGACATATATATTCAAGATGTAAAATTTGTGTCTATTTAAATGTTGCCAAAGAATGAAGTACCTACAATCACGAAAAATATGGTACCTATTATATTATTAAGTCAGAGGTGTATGTGATTTATGTTGAGGAGAAAGGAGAGAGATAATAGTAAGGAAATAGAAATATAATGAATATGCAATTCCAGATGCCTAATATGTGAGATCAGTCAGAAATTGAGTTATTTTCCAAAACCGAGTCTTTTAAGGAAATTGTTAATTTTGAACAAATTAATATAGCATACTTGTAGGAGTATAATTATGTTTTGTGGTCAAGAGTGTGTGTTCTGAGAATTTCGGAATGATGAGAATATTATTTTAGAGTGTTTAAATAAGGGATGAATGTATGGAAAATGTGTTATTAGTATAGTGAATATTTGGTTGCACTTCCAAAGATACAACATATGTTGACGTAGTAGAAAAATGTCACGATACATAATTATTTTATCGGGCGAGTTTTTTATTAATAACATATACCTTTTCTGTAGTTAGATAATTGTGCTTGCACCAATATGGGGCCCCTCTGTTGAAGGGGCCTGATATGGACCACCCCAGCCCCGCTTTCAGTCTGGAACTACTTGCAAGGGAGAAGTATTAATAGTTTTGACCATAACCTAGGAGAGGCTGTAGGAGGATGAAGCAATTCTAAAAAAAAAGAAATTGAAATTTTTGCCAGCGAATAAAGGACTGTAGAGTGTTAGAGTATGAAAGTTTTGTGGTTTAATGGTGATTGATAACTTATTGCCTTCAATTTTGATCTCAAATGATATCAAGTTTGATTTTTTGCTATTTTTCTAAGCGAATTTCATATTTTATTCAAGTATTGAATTATCGTATTTATTCATGTAGATTTGTGGAGGTAGGTCGGTATTTATTATTATATTATTATTTTTTGTGATAAGTTATGTGTAATTTGAAAAAATAAAAATTCTAATGAATAAACGAAATTTAAAGAAACACGTAAGGCTGTCCGAATAAAAAATTGGAGTCAGAACCTCATCCTTAAGACAAAAATTAAGGAAAGATAAAACTTATAATTTCTTACAAATTCTATTGTTCGCAACAAATCATTTACGACACTTCGTATACAATTCACTGGAAAAACTGTTTTTTCATAATTTTTAACTTTTAATAAATCCCTCATTCATCTTTAGAAAAATTACTAGAGTCGAAAGTATTCGATGTAGAATACCTATGAGTATGACGTGATGTTATCCATTCAATTCATATTTTAAGAATAATTTTCTCTTAATCTGCGATCGAAACTGCTAGATTCTAGATATTTAGACTTCATACTGACTATGAAAACAAAATTTTTTTAGGCATTCACTGGTGAGTGGACAGTATACTGAACCAATGTCCGAGTCACAAGCAACTAAATGAAGCTGATTATCGGCTTTCTAAGTACGAAGATCCATTTAAACCATTACCCAGGCTATCGCAATGACCTTGAATAATCAAATATAAATAATGTAGTTCATAACATTGTTTCATCATATGATTTGCGAAGCTGTAAAGTGTGAACACAACACTGCAGCATTACCATTTCACATCTCTCGTGATTTAAGGTAAAAAGGTAGTCTTACAGCGCTACACAATGAAACAGATCCAACTGGCAAATTACCAAGACTCGAATAATAGGATACTTTATTGCGCATCCAATCGCACTTAACTTATTACTCCCTTAATTGCCTTTGAAGCCACGTGATTGGAGCCATTGGTAATGGACCAAAAATCTTATAGGCCTAACCTCACGTTAATCAATACCTACTTTAAAATACCAACGTGCAGTTGGCTAATGGGATAGATTTAAAATAGATAACTGTTTTGCACTTAGTATTCAGTATAGCACATATTTGTAAATGTTTTTACCGCCAGAGTTTTCTAAGTTCTCAAATTAGAGATTTGAAATTGAAAAAATAAAAAAAAATTACGATCACCCGTTTAACTTCGTTTGGGCTTTTTATTTCGAAATTAAAAAAACAAAACAATGTGGAAATTATTGTGTATACAGAAATTATCGCTTAGAAATGCTACGAAAACTTTTAACCAACCTACCTACTTTTATTTATTGACCATTTAATTTCACGAACCATTCCAGAGTATTAATTAATTAATTTTAATATCGGTAACTGACATTATTTTGTCAGTTAGTATATTATGTTACCAATTTTTCGATCTTCATACAGCGGGCATTGACAAAGTGGTGGCTATTGAAAAGTGGAGGCGAAGGATACGCACTCTGGTGGCATAGATATAGTAATCGGACGAAAACAGGATAATGGATGAAAATAGGTGTAAATCATTGACTGTATAATATTGGACCAGTAAAGAAAGATGATTTCTGGTTCGACGTGCCGGCGCTAAATAGGCAACCATAGCGTACACCTTTTGACGTACTCTGTTTTGTGTTTATGTACGCTATCCTTGTGAATTTAAAGGATGACCTTACCAAATTTATTCTAAATTGTAGAACTCAAGTAAAACGTCGAAAATACGCAGAAGGTACTCTGGGGTTGCTTACTTTTTCGCTGGCATGCCTTAACATGAAAAAGTACATTGGTCTTATAGAGCTTTACTGGTCCAGTACTATAGTAGGTATAGTCAAATGTATAAAATATAAATGTATTGATCTTGTAATGTAAAAGTTGCTTTTAAAAATTAATTTTTATCGTCACAATTGGGTAGGATTTAAAGATTATCCTCTGTTCATTAGTAATCATCCATAAATTATTCTTTCCGTCTCTCAGAAAATCAATTCAAACTCTTTCCTTTTCTCATGGAAAAATACATGGGAAAAATACATCATCCTGTTTTAAGCTTTGATAATAATACGAGGCGAATTTAGCGCCCCATGTGGAGCTTCCACTTTCCAATAGAAAAAGTGAGGTAAAATTACTAGATTGGCCATAAAAAAATATTGATTAAAAGTGTATGTTTTTCAAACATTTTGAAGATATATTTTTTATATAATACATGATCACTGATCAGAAAGGCAATGTTTACAGCGGTATTTAGCGAGCAAAAAGTAGCTTTTATTATTGATGAATGTAACATAGATAAAAAGTGAAGGTGCCTCTATGTAAAAATGTGAAACATTGTTTTACATGGAGGGACATTCACTTAACATCTAGATATATTCAGTTTACATTGAGGTGGAGATAATACTTTCTGAATAAAATTTTAAATCAGCCACAGTGAAGACGTTGATATTTTTTTCCATTCTTTATAATTTCTGTGTAAGATACATCATTATGATAGAATTTTATGTTTTGTTGCTTCCTGATCATTAATTACCTATACAAAATATCTTTCTAGGGTTCAAGTGAGTTTACATGACTTGGGAATTTCTCATTCGCTAAGCTCATTTTGTAAACTTTCCTTCACATGCAAAGCCTCACTTTTGTACCTTGGTGCAGAGTAATATTCTATTAAACATATTTTGTTATTTTGGAATACCAAGTTTATGTTTTGATACTTTAATTTAACTGGTAAAATGAGTGTTGAGGAAGAGAGTAGCCGACATACCTACATGTCTAAAAATAGCATTTATGACTCGTTTTTGTAATCTTTAATCAAATAATTTTATTATTAACATGTTTTTCAAAAAAAAATCATCAAATCATTCTCAATTTTATTCTAACTTATTTTATTATTTTTATTTATTTTTTGTTAAATTTGAGGTTTTGTTTTTTTACAATAAAAGTTTAGTAGTTGAGGAGAAAAAACAAAAAATAGGAGAAAATTACCAAAAAATGAAAATGTGAGAAACTGCCAGGAAACCTACAAAGTTTTTGTATGAAATCATTATTTATGGATCATGTTTGTACTTACGACTGATTGGAAGCAATTCTCTTCTCACAACTCATATGCATCAAAAAGTGGTTATTATTGAACTAATTTTGGGTAGCACCGGGAAAGTATTCAAAAATAATTTGGAACAAGTAAAATTATTTTTACTTCTTCACTAGTGTGGAAATGAAGTTTTTCTCGGCTTTATTTTTGTTCATTTCTTCACAACGCACACAAGTAGTGCAATGTTATGAAAAAGGGCCATTTTACAGGATGCTGCCTATAAACAACAATAGTTCACGTCTCAGTAATATTTAATTATTTTACAAAATTCTGTTAATAAGGGAAGTTGACGTATTTCATTAAATACAAATAACCTCTTAGGTTTATATATATTTGTTGTAAAAAATACTGTAAAAAATTTGTTTGTCCTTAGCAGAAGTTAACTCGTTTCAATTACACCACTTGTTTTCAGCTGGTGCAGAAATTTTTCAGTTTGTTGAGAATTGTTCATTTTGCAGACTAGTTGCATAAAATATTATTTCTCTTTCATTCATGACGTCCATTTTAAATCAATTATATGCTTCTATCAAATCTTGAAGACTTAACCCAGCCTCTTTTTGTCTTGTTTCATTTCCCTCTTCTCAAAGAAGGAAATTTAAAAAAAATTATGTATTTTCCTAAAAAAGTTATTTAAATAAAAATAATAAAATAATAATTTTTATAAAAATATAAAATAAAATTTCCTCTTAAATTCCAGTCAAGGGAGGTTCGTTATTCGGACAGATTAGAATGGTTTTGATTTCTTTACTAATCGGTTAGTTTGGGAGCCTAGTAATACTAAAAGTCACATTCTCCCGACGCATTCACAGTTATACGAGCGAATATTCTACCAAAACTGTTTTTCACATTTATCTCAACAAATATTGATTTTTTTTTAGGAAGTAGTACAGTATAAAAATGTTTGACACTAAATTTGCTGTAAAAAAGATTATTTATATATTTTTAGTCATTGAACATCCCTTTTCCCTGCCACATGACCCTAAAAGGTTGTATTCTTTCATTGAATACTGAAAGCATGACTACAGTTGCTAAACTGATACAATAACTTCAAACTCATATTGGCACAGTGGGTGGCTGAAGCATCTGCTTCAGACTTTAGAATAAAATAAGAGGCTGGTCAAGGTCCTGAGATCTCTAAAATTGAAGATAAATTAAAATAAAGAAAAATTTGTAAGTGTAGGTAGATGCTACCAACACGGGGTTCATGGAACCTTAAGAAGGGAGTGGTTTACGTGTGGGTGACCGAATTATTTCTCGGTACCGGTAGCCAGCGGGTTTATTACCTTACCAAACACTAAGCGTACCTACTAACTGGGGCAATTGTCCAAAGGTGATGCAGTACCTTATTCGGACCGCAGCACGTATATTATCAGTGAGTACGTACTAATTACGTACTCGCTTTTCTCCATTTACTGTTTATCGGTAAACATAGAAACGTATTGTCTGTATGAGTGCATACAGACGATGTATTTTGTTTAACGTGCAATGCACTATTAGTTTGGGTCGCGGACTTTGGTCTGCGACCCGTCTGTCGACACGGGGCTGAGTCCTGAAAGGAGGAGGTGAGAGAAATGTCCCCACCGTAAGTATTCTGAAACTTTTCATTACAGCTAGCAAAACAGAAAATAAAAAAATTAAACAGGAAAACTGGTAGCATTAGACCTCCTTACCCTCCATTTTGACGTCCATGCAAAAATGATTGTATTTGGAAAATTGTGTTATTATAAGTTGAAGTTATTTCCAGAATAGTATGCTTTCAATGCTTAGTAAAAAGGTGCAATCTTTTTGGCTCATTTGGCACGGGAGGGGGAAATCAAATGACTAAAATAAATATGTCTTTTTTCTGTAGAAAATTTGGTGACAAACATTTTTATAGTCTACTATTTTTTCAAAAAAATCAATAGTTGTTAAGTTGAAGGTGAAAAACCAATTTTGAGGGCATATTCATCTCCATATCAATGGACGCTTGAGAAGGGGGAAATGTAACCTCTAGGAGGTTATTTTAGATGCCCAAACGGATTAATTAGTGAGGAAATAAAAACTATTCTAATTTGTCGGAATAAAAGTGTTTTTTTATTCTTATTTAACTAAACATTAAAGACAAAATTAAGAAAAGAAAAAAAAAGGATAAATTGCGCTCAAAAATCAATAGAAAGTCAACCGCGTGTTTTTCATTCTTCTTCTGTAATCGAGGACTTCAGTATTTCTAATGAAAGTTGACAGTTTCTTTTGGGGAAAAAAAAAAACCTCTAAATTGATCAGCAATTGGAAATGTATCAACTATATCGTCCACGCAAACACAATCATCACAATATAAGATCTTGTTGTCTAAATTTTTATTCATTTCCTTTATATTATTATTATTTATCATTATTTTATTTATTATTTTACAATTCCGTAATATGGAAGCACAGAGTTTTTTCTCCTTATCTAAGCTTATATTTACTCACATTCGCCAAGAGAAGAAAAAAAAGATGCGGAAAGGAATGAACGAAAAATAAAAACCTTTATAAAAATGTAATCTCATCAAATATTAGTTTTCCTATTCTCTTCATTTATAGACGATTGTTTCCTTTCATTCTGGATTCGTCTTTAATTAACTTCGTTATTTTGGACGAAATATCATTTTTAACGATCCATCTCTTATATTATTATAATAATTGTTTTCTATCCATCACCCCTTTTTTTCCACTCCATTTTTTTTTTCTAACTGATTTTTCCTCGCTCAATCTCACATAAATGCTATTGGAAAAAATGCAGGCTACGACGAAAATGAATAATGGAAAATTCTATCGATGGCAACGATTTTTTTTGCGTTGGTTTTAGTAATTTCTGCGTACAATATAATATTTTTGATGAATAAAAACCGAATTTTGATAATTCGATAAGTATTTCTTTCGGCATTTTCCTTTTTTTTTTCTTCACTCTTCCGCATTTGCGGCTATACATTTATCTTTTTTTTTTTTTCATTTAATAAAAAAATAATATTTTGTTTTTATAAATTGATTTACAAAATTACAATAGTCGGTATATATATATATATTTTTTTTTTCATAATGAACTCAACTGGTGGAAAAAAAAAAAAAGCAACGAAAGAGCAATCGAATTAACTTATGGAGGAAAAAATACCTTCATCGTACCTATATAAATATAATATGCAAAGGAGATTTAACTTCAAAGAAAATTTGAACTGTGTCGGAAAGCTTCCGTAGAATTGTTGCGAAAATGTCAGAAATTTTGTGGTTTTTTTATTTTATGAAAGTTATCCTAGGAAGTTGGACAATGTAATTTGGATGCTGAACCTACGCATGGAATGGATGTTAACAAATCCTACATAATATTTAGTTCGCTTTTGCTGAAAAACTGAAAACATTAACTATTCTCTCCTTGAAAAAGTTTCGCAACTAACGCAGGTATTCGCATTGAGAACATCATTTCTTCTTCAAAAAAAGAAGGATGTTATCAATTCGATCTGTATATATGTTTTTGTTTTTTTTCTCATGTTTGTTCCAGCATAACTTCGCAACCTGGACACCGATTTTGATGAACTTCTTTTTAAATTATAGAAAATGATCTTATGGTGGTCTCATCAACTTTTTTTTCAGAATTGATGAGATATTTTTTGAGATATCTTCAAATAAAAACTTTTAGTCTGAATGTACCGAATAACAGAACGCACTTCCACATCACCGGACGTAAGTGGTAGGGGGAGATTCATGGTTACTACTACATACACAGTCTTGCACAAGTGTTCGTTCGATACTGAAACATCACACTGGCTCGTTACAACCTACGTATCAAATACTGCGTGCGTCGAGCACCCAGTGTTACCACAAAGGCTGAAAAAAAAATGTGTAACTTACTTTTCTAACACCCCTCGTACTTTGCAATTTATGTCTGTATGTTCATTTTTAATTTTGTTTTTCAAATTACTTAACAAAATTTTAATTTAATTTTCTGGTAGCATAATAAATGAAACACATGTTTGAAAAGTAAAAAAATGTGTGACAATTTCCCCAAAAAATGACAGAAAAAATGCTAAGTATACTCAACGATACCTTAATTAATTTCGATTTCCAATTAAAATTATTTATTTCAAAAAAATTTAAAAATAATGGAAAAGTTTTTTGATTTTAAAAAATTATTGGTTTTTGCTGTCCTCACAATACAAATTCCAGTTTTCGCTTTTTTACACTCGATACTAAATATATTATTTTTTTTTTTAATTTCCTGAATAATTCTGTAGGCATCTAAACTAATAATTTAATGTAATTTTTCTATTGATCAGATAGTTTCTCTTCCAAACTTCAAGCAATTTTTATCTCAGAGAGTATCATAAAAACAAAATTGATAATCCTACAGAGCATGACCTTTTTCAAAACGTAGTGTAGGTTAAAAATTTACTATACTTAACATAAAAAGTTTCTAACGTGGCGTAAGAAACAAAAAAAAAAGTAGAAAAAAAACTCAAACCAAGACGGAAACATAATTTTTTGGTAAGTACAAGAAAAAAAATTTAAAAAATTTTAAGCACTATCAACTTACGTCATCTAAGAGAATAAAAAATAAAAAAATTGAAAATTTTAAATTGTATAACTTTTGTTTATTAACTAAGTTGACTTTTTAAAATGCTCGAAATAAATAAAGAAAAATAAAGAATAAAAAATTAGCGGTTAAACTTTTTCAAAAATTTGTATTTCAACTTCTGAATTCCTGTGCTTATCTCGTAAAATCTTTACTTTGGACTGAAGACATTTTGCTGATGGGTATGGGAGGGCGTTCTTGAAATAATAAAACAAGGAAACATTTGATGTTAAACGGTGCTGAAAATCCTTCATCTAACTTAAAAATAAATGGTATTCTAAAATTCTCTGTATTTCAACCATAATTCAACGTACGGTAGTCGTTGATTAATTTATAATGGATATTTTCATTTCTTTTTCACTTTCGGTCAGTGATACCAACTACTTTTCAAAAAATTCAAGTAAAATATAGGTATTTAAAGCAAGACAACTATAAAATACGGGCATACCAAATTCGCCATTTTTTTCCTTTTCTGTTTTTATGGTTTAGGGGTCCCCCTTGATTCAAGAGTACAATTTCTGATTGAAAAAGTGTTAGTTTAACAAATAATTATCAGTTTTGAAAAAAAATCTCAAATTTTTTCGGTTTTTAATATATTTTTGGATGAAAATTTGTCATCCTTCGTTAGAAGGAAAGTGGAACATCAGGTTGCCATTTTTATTAATATTTCTGCAATAAATCTCAGCAAATTAGACAGTTTTAATATTTATGAAGACAACTGAGACCATTAAAGTAGATACGAATGTTCTGTGCCAAATTTACACATTTTGAACCAATATTCATTCAAATTGACTTAAAAAAATGGCCGGTTTTGTATACCTGTATTTTGTAGTCCCGTACTTAAAGCTAGTAAAGTACTCATCCCCATTCGAGATGATACAACTTTTTCAAAGAGTAAGAAACGTTCAAATTGATTACAAACAGTTTACTTTTTGTGTAGGGGGTAACCTTGTGAGCATTACATTTTCGTTTCTGCTTTTTATAATTTCTTAGTGAAACTGCAATATAACATTCAAGGCAGTTAGGGGCAGAAAGTTCGACTCAATTTTCATATAGTATCTATGAATTCTTCATTGTGGAGAAACATGGTATAAAAATACGTCATATTTCTTTAATTACTTACGTAATTAAACTTTATAAACTTATGGAAGGATGCTATATATGTATATATTTTATTTTCCATATTTTATCGGCTATAAAATTTCGCGTGAAATCTTTGAATGATCATCATCGTAGAAATTATTCATTTATTTCTCGGGATTTAAAACCAAAAACCTTTTGTTAAAATATTAATAACAAATCAGCTATACAATTTTGTGTACAGTCCCTAAGTATAATAGTGAATTCGAGGATAGGCGTTCAAAATTATCTCACACAAAAATTTAGAGAATCATGAAAAAATTAGTATTTCATGTATAATCAGGTTCGTACTTGCACGCAATTCAAATACAAACATGCAGTGCAATAGATAATCACAAACTGAACTTTTTGATACTATACAAAGAATAAAGACGAAAAACATTCATAGATGTCTGATAAAAATTCTGTCATTAAATCACATCAGGCTAAACAGCAGTGCAAAATGTAAAGTAATCACATTTGTGATGGGGAGCAGAGTTTTCTTCATTTCACGTAGGGTGACATTATTTACCAGTGATGGGTGATTAACTGGAAAAAATCAATAATTACGGTAGTGAGTTGTTTTGGTCAAAATAATAGATTATTTAACTCTAAAATTACTCGTGTGATATCATGGTAAGGAACTGATAACAAAGGATAGGTGGGCTGGAATGACAAGAGGGATCCATTGTATTTTAAATGAGAGGAAACATTTTTAAAAATTTTGTTTTTTCCTGTTATTCATACATTTTATTCAACTATGTACTTGCAGTGAAATAAAATGATTGAATTATATCAAAATAATTAACAGCAACTAAATAAAACACCATAAAAAACATCAAAATTTTCATTAAGTTCAATGGTAATTACAGCAGGCTTGGCACAGTCTTATCATTCCAGCACTCCTAATATTTATTATTAGTTCTTTAGTTATGGCAGTTAACAAGCATCTGTGATCAGTCAAAGAGGACGTTTTTTCAGGAGTTTCCAGTGATGTCTGTAAAAAGATGACGGAAGAAAAGTACTCCAGAGAATAAAAAATAAAGACTTCTGCCCATATAAGCATTTTTTGTTCTGAATAATTAAAATAAACAATCTGGCTAATCCACTCTGAAATATATAATGTGAAAATAAAATAAAAGAATAATGATGAAAAAATAAAGTTACCAAAACAATTATAATATTTATCTGAAGGATTTGATCACGGGTCACTGAGGTGACATGTGAAGCAGTGTAGCAACGTCCCACAGAGAAACTTGCCAAATAACTGATTTAAACATAACATACTTCCAACACTACCCTAAAAACAGCTATTATAACCTATGATAATGCAAAAAATAATATCCTCTTTAACTGAAGGTAGACTTCTGTTTTTCACTGATATGTGAGAACATAAACATATGTTTTTACCTTCGGTCATTTAGCACTGTATACCCAGGTAAACACAAAAAACTGTACCAACATCTCAGGGGGCACGGATTTACCGCACATGTGCATTTGATAATTTTTAATTCTGTGATGGCTTCAAGAATAGACAAAAAAAAGACCTATCAAAAGGTCCTTAGACTTTTCAGTGATGGGCAATCAATGGGAAAAAATCGATTAATTTAATCAAATTTTTATTGTGATTGATTCTGTAGTAATATATTGTTTTGAGATGAGTCGACTAATCAGTTGATAAATCAATTTCAAAATTTTTTACTAATTGGTTAATAAATAATTTTTTGGAATAGTCAGTTTTAGCCTATCACTGTCATTTACAGTATAAGTATAGTACATTGCACACCAAAATTCAAAAATGAAACTTTACTAGCGATGGTAAGTTTGTGAAACAAGGGCAACGAGTGAGCAATTCCTAAGTCATGTAAACTCATTTTTGAACCTCGTTGAGGACGATATTTTTCATAATTAATGATCAGAAAGTATCATTTTTTGCATTTAGTTCGAAAGAAGGATGGTTGATATTAGTGCTTATCACTGATGAATCAGCTGCCAGTGTAAACCTCAATATACAGTGAATGTGCCTCCATTTAAAAATGTGACATTTCTTTTTACATGGAGATTACACTTACAGCTGATTCATAAATGATAAATATTACTTTTTGCTATTTTTGCATGCTAAATACGAACAAAAATATTGATTTTTTGATCGTGTATTATGAAAAATATTAATTATTTCCTATTCATTGGATGTGAACTAACAATAAGTTAATTATAAGAAATTTTTCAATAAAAATTATGAAATGTAGAAATCTTTGTAATTTGGAGCAGATTTTTCTTCATTTTGTGTTAATGTTGCATCATTTACAAGTTTTATGAATGTATTTTCTGCTCGCTAGATATAAGATAAAAAAACTATGAAGGATAAGAGTGAAAAAATGCGAGACTGTTGAATAAAAATTATGAAATGTAGAAATTTTTATGATGGAGAGCATTTTGAAGTGCTATTCATGACAAACACAATTACATATAATAGAAGTGAAAATCAAAGGAATTTTTGCCAGTATTGTTCATTATAGAAAAAAAAAGTCATGTTATAAAATGATACAAAATTGGTGTTGTAAGTTGACACAAAAAAATTTCAACAAATATTTATAATTTTAGATGAAGAAACGACGTGGCCATGTTTGGAAAACCCAAAATGGGTTGTACTCAGCTGAAAAAATGAATACAGCGGTAGATTTAGTGTTGAAGAATGGACACAGCATCAGATCAGCAGCAAGAATTCATGATTTATATCATAAGATTTTGGGAGGGTGAATACTTTCATTTTTTGGATGATTTATTACCTTTAAGTTCAATATTCTAAATCTGGTTTGGCTTTAGTTCTGTAGGCTACTGTAATTTGAAATTTAGTTACTTATTTGAATTGTGTCAGACCAGAAAGTGACCTACTTTGCTGTGTACAACCTATGAAAAGAAGTGGAATCGAATTATTACTTTCAATTTTAAAAGGGAAATTCAAAATTTATATTGATTTGTTTACATACCTACCTATCTGTTTTTCTTTTTTTTGAATTCTGAATTTTTTAATTTTTTAATCTTAGACATGCTGTTTAGGCTAAGTGGTTTTGAATACAAAATATATTTTTACTGATTACTTTTATATTATTTCTATGTCAACTCACACCCTCATCTAATGTGCCAACTTACACTTCTCTTGTGTCAACTTACAATACCATCTGTGTCAACTTACAATACTAAGGTTGTAAGTTGACACAAAAATATGTCTTCAAATAAACAACCATAATGTTTGATAGAAACCCCCTAGGGAAATGGTTTTCTTGCTAAATTATGCACCAGGGTTCACTCTTCTAAACTATGAAAAAAAATTTGAAAAAAAAATAAATAATTGATCATTTTATGGGAAAAGTGTGTTTTTTGTGTCAACTTACAACCCTTGCCCCTACTCACCTTCAATAAGAAGTTTTCAAGAGCCAGATTTTCATCAGCGGTTTTGGCAACATGCGATCCAAATGATGTTAGGTGAAATTTTTTAACGTTCAACCATTTTGACGCGATAACAAATGACACTCATTTTACAGTCGTACGCCATTAATTAGTACACGTACCTCTTTGCTGGCGAGAAATGCTATACACGTACGAGTACCTACTGCACTTAATCTCATTTTGGAAAAAGAATTGCCCAAAAATATCTCCATGGTAGGCAAGTATGTATTCATAGGCACAGTGAGAGAGAGAGATGTATTCTAATAGGGAGGTATTCTATATTTATAAAGAAGCTAACTACTCTTAGCAAATAGAATAATCAATTCTGGAATTTCCTGCATCATTCAGAGCGAGCGACTAACAGGTATATAATTATTATACTTATAGGGAATTATAATATATGTTACAGTCAATTACATAAATCAGATTTTTACAAAAATTCCTACAAAAAGACTTGATGTTCTACATTTTCACAAATTTTATGTAAATATCTACCTAGGCTAAATCCGTCAAAAATGTAAATATTTTTGAAACTTAGGGGATTATGTAATTAACGTTTTCGACTTATTTATTTTCATGAATGACTTGGACAAAAACGTGAATTAGTCAATACTGAAAATCAATAAATTTACGAAATATAACTAGAAAAAAAAAAAATCAAAACATAAAACAGCAAATACACTTGTTTTATGCTGTCATTGTTTTTGAATAAAAAACTTCGAGGAATTATCGATAATGACTGAACAATTTTAGTAATTTTCATAAATATCTAGTGAAAAACAAAAATAACAGCAATATACTATGCCTTAAACATTTAGGTAGCTGTAATTAAATGTCTCTATTAGTTAAAAATGTAAGTGAGAAAAAATGGAATTAGTTGTAAAACTTCAAATTTCACACTATACCTTAATTAAAAGAAATAATGTAAATTTGAAAAAAAAAAAAAAAAAAAAAAAAAACATTCACTTCAGCTTCGTGATCCAGATTGGCAGGATGGTACGTCCGATATATCCTATTATGTTCCATTTTTGGATCTTTATTTGTTTCAACATACGCAGTTTTTAAGCAATAGGCAAGAAATTTAGTGCACATATTAAATATAATTATTATATTTTAAAATTCTGCGAAATTTGGTTGCATTCAGCTGAACGGTTCATTCGTAAAAGTGATTTGAAAAAATTTCAATTTATTTCTGGGAAAAGAAGATAAATTTCGGATGAACCAGTGTACAGCTGGTCGGAAAGCATAATGATGAAAACTTTTTCTTTTTTTCAAGTAACTGAATTAAATGAATAAATAAATAAAATTATAAATTATTCAGAAATCACAACAAACACGAATTAGGTGTACGTAGATAAAAATGAGACTGAAAATTGGAAGGTACCGCTAAAGTGGTGCCACTTTTTATTTCGCATGCTTCCTCTCATAATAATTTAATACTATGTGCCTATGTATACCTACAGAATGACCAATGTCCAGAACTTCCAGGATCGATTTTAAGCGACCGAAAACAAAGAAGTTTCTCAGACAAAATTTTAAGAAATGCTTCTTTTCCGAGTTAACTTTAGCTCTTAAAGTGCGAAAAAAAAGAAATCAAAAATAAGATTTTATTCAAAAAAGTGAAAAAAAAATGAAGAAATTGTTAAGTTTTATGAAAATTTAATAAGTTATTCAGTCTTCGAGAAAATATGGGCTGAGAATGAAAATTTAGTTAAAATTATTGTTCGTAAGTTTAGGAAGAATTTCGTCTTTTCATGCTCACAACGCTGCACCCACTCGTTATCCCTTAGGCTACCAGACCAAACATTAAGGAAATATTTAAACTAAATTTCAATTTTTAGCTCAGTTTTTTCTTGAAAACCATCGAGGGGAAACGTTAAAATCTAATTAATTAAAAATAAATAACATTAATACTTACTTACTTCCCCTTTACCAAATTTCGTTCAATTTTCGGGGAAGTTTCATCAGACTGTTTTTCTCTTAACATTTAAAAGACATTAAATCAAAAAAAAAAAAAAGAAAAAACATTTCTCTGCATTTCACAAGAATAACTGTTTGGTTTTTTAGAACCACAAAAATCGATTCTGGAAGATATGCCGTTCAACTTCTGGACGCCCTGTGAATCTTCGAAATCAGTGATCAAATAATTATAGAACTACATCTTACTTCTAATAAAACTGTCAAAACGTGATGTGAGTTTGTGGCCACCAATAGGGGAGAGTATTTTGTAAAAATAGAGCATTATTTCCATTTTAAGGTGTAATTTTTAAACTTTCCACGTTCACAAATGTATTCATTCCGATAACATATTGGCAATATTATTCGGAATAAGGTATAGCCTGGTTTAGACTAATTATTTTGACAATTCTTCGTTGAAACACGTATGATAATCTATGACAAAAATAAATAATTTCCACTTGAAAGTATGGTAATGTCTCCTAAGTTAGAATCGAAATAAAAATCATGGAAAATCTGGCACAAATTTAATAAAAATAGCAATAAAACCAGCAAGCTTACTACAAAGTTTCCAATTTGATGACATTTTGATGAAATTAGTTTTAAACTGTGTCTATCCAATAAGCTACCTACCGTTTAGTCAGGTTCCAAGTAAAAAAAGTAGAAAAGTTTAAAAAATACCTATACCTTTAGTTCTAGAGAAAATAAAATCCATCAACAGAATAAAGGAATCTACGAGTGACCCAAAAGCCGTGCAACCCAAACTCTTGTAGGAGTGGGTTACTCGATTATTTATGCAAAATTTCAGCTGTGTATCTATAGTCGTCCAATTTTGAGTAATGTTTGATTTTTAATTTCAATTTTCGTATTTGTGGCAAAACAAACTTTAAAAAATTTTAAGTGGCCAAAGTTTTCCAAAAATTCTGAAACTCGCCACAATAATGGAGGATGATTACCAGATTAAGCAGGTAAAGTTTCACTTTCTTATTTCAATTTTTTTTATTAAAAGAATTTTCCTAGTTATCTGTACGCATAAAAAATGAATCAAAAAATTTTAAACTGCAAAAATTTTCAAAAAATTTTGAAACATGGTACAATGATAGGGAAATGGTTACTCAATTTTGTGATTATGCAACTTTTTATGCAACTTTTTGTACGCACTGAATAAAAAGTTGCATAACTGCTCATTGTAGGTGTTATTGAGAAAAAAACATTGACGTATGAAAAGTTGCTTACCCAAACAAATTTAAGGAAATTGTTATGATAAAATTCTGCCGTAAGGTGAAGTACTACACCAAAGTGCAAATCAGTGGAGAGGATGAAAAAAAATTTTTGAAATTTAAAAATTTTTTTTTATTTGTTTTGAAAGCATGGTAAGACCATAAAAAAAGTTCTTAAAAAAACAAGGATGAAGGTACTGAAGTAAAACTTTACTTGTTTAATTAGGTATCATTCTCTATTATTGTACCAAATTTCAGAATTTTTTGAGAACTTTTACCATAAAAAACTTTTCAAAATTTATTTTTCAAGCATGGAAAAATTATAAATAAAAATCAAAAATTCCTCAAAGTTAGATGATTACAGATACAGAGCTGAAACGTTGCATAAATAATTGAGTAACCAACTTCTGCAACTGTGCCAAGATTTATCCTTGTATCTCTTTTTTCAAAATTTTTACATTTGAAGGTTTGGGTTGCGTGACTTTTGGATCAACCGCTAAATAGTAAATACTTATTTTCAATGTTTTCTGTTAAAAATTATTTTATTTTTTGATTAAATTGTTTTTATTTTATTTAATTTTTTTTTGGGGGGGGGG
Source organism: Ericerus pela (assembly GCA_011428145.1). Taxonomy (NCBI): domain Eukaryota; kingdom Metazoa; phylum Arthropoda; class Insecta; order Hemiptera; family Coccidae; genus Ericerus; species Ericerus pela. Next base: position 1,792,470 of record WOFM01000341.1, read on the forward strand.
AATTACATACATCAAAAACTATAGTCACATTTAATTTAAAAAGTATTTAATGTACATTTTTCGTAATCTTTACAACTTTTCAATTGGAAACAAAAAATAATTAAGTAAAATTTCATGTTTTTGATTTTGTTTTTCACCCATTCCGAAGCTTTGTGTAGGCCATACATCCTGTTTTGTAGCCTATCTTTCCGCCTTCTTCATTTTTATGATATAAATTTTCAATAAATTTGTAAACCAAACATTAAATGAAAAACAAAGTCGTGTCCGGAAGGGATACTAAATTGTAAGTCAGACATGGCATTAATTTACTACTTTCGGCTCGGTTTTTGTCAACGACTTCGTTCATTCGTTTGACATTTTCTCAATAGACAGATATTTTTTTTTTTTTTTTTCAAATCAAGTTGCACTATGTTTTCATGATAATATATACATATATATATATATATATATATATACGTTTACAACTTCGAAAGCATTCGCCAACCTTGCGCATTTTTGTTCGTAATATTAACGTCGAACTACTATACTATCTATACCTTAACATGTCACTCCTAGCTAAATTTTCAATCCACTGTAGTCTCCATTTTCCGATTAAACCCTCATCATGAGAGGTGCTTCATTGATGGGTCTCTTATTGATAAACAAGTTTAAAACCTTAAAAAATTTAATGATTTTAAGACAAATAACCTTTTTGATGCTCCACTTACTGATAGTAATCAACCCATATCTCTTGCAGTTGTATAATATTTTCATCATCCATTATCTAATTTTTAATACGAGTCTATAAAATGCTGAAATTAGGCCTACGCAACAAAGTGAAAATTTATAAATAAATTTTTTGGCTGGTTCATCCGCAAAAATCATGACAATTAATTTTATCTGCCACAATTTCGCTGGAGGATGAAGAACGAAAGGAATATAGATGGCAAGCTCGAGTCTAGTCTACCGAGTAGAAATCAATTAATAATTAACGTCGACGTTCTTATCAGTGGAGATTTAATAAATTAGCTTCCAGCTTCACTCGAGCCAAGAACACGTATATATAAATACAGCACACACACACACACACACACACACATATATATATATATATATATACACCTATATAGGGTATATGTGGGTATATGCTGGTAAATAGTAAAATTGTCTGCAGCTCGAGTGAAATTGATAGAAGTAAGGTGGAATTGGGTCGCTGGTAATGGAGGGAGGAGAAGGGGATGCGAAAAAGAATAAGCTGCACAAAAATGTCATCCTCTATTTAGGTCTACACGCACCAGTGTTTCGGTGGTAGTGTACAAGATTTTGATTTTGGAGGCAGCAGCGCAGAATCTCATACATGGCATCTAATGACGGTGTGACAAATTACGACCGTTAAGGGTTTGCCTTCGTCACCTACACATGCATACGTGTACAATGCTGCTTTTCACAACACACCAGCCTCCTATTGTTTTGTTTTCCATAGACAAGTATTAATTTGAAACGTGCACAGGCTGCTACAGGCTATCTAGCCAAAATTTTGTCGAGATGTCAATTTCTTGAAACGCTCGACATGTTGGTATTTGTATAGGTAGCTTGTGCAGGTTGGTGGGGGGGACGACAAAAAGACCTACCTGAAGCAGGAAAACAAAGCTTCGACGAACCTTTATCCTGCAGAGTTTCCACTGATTATCGAAGAAATGAGCAGGAATTTGCAAAATTGACAAAATGACAAAAAAAATTATGAGATAAAAAATAAATGACGTACGTTTTTAAAACAAAGTAAAATTAATTCATAAGTGATAATAAAATTGTTTATTATACTACAAGGTGCTACATTTCCAACATAAAAAGTGGCAAAAAACACAGTAAATTTTTTGAATTTAAAGGTTTAAGGAAACTAAATGACTAATTATAAATCGAACACGCTTTAGAGAATAAGTTTACGTTAAATACGCGTTTTTAATAGATAAGCTTTTATTTATTTATTTATTTTTTTGGCTTTAGCCTCATGCGAAATAAATGTTATTTCGTTGCGGAAGGTTGGCTGCAGTATTGGCATATTTTAAAGTTACAGTAGTGAGTAGAATAAAATCTTATAATAATAAGGATTAAATCAACACCGAAAAAACATCAAATTTAGGTGCTCAAATTTGTACTTTTTTTCAAGTAGGTAGATGAAAGTATAATATAATATAGGTAACTTGTTTTTTTCATTTTCACCGCAATAAAACTAAATCTAAACGACTCAAATTTTATCAAAAACAAAAAAACAAACTAAAGAGGAATACAAAGAGAAAAAAAAGGTAAAAATCCGACGTAAATTAGTTTTTCTCTCTCCAGCGAAGTGTTATTAAACTCGATAGACTTTGAACAGTGAAAACTTGAAATTTAAGTATGGTTTTCAGTAGGGCTTATAACCAAAACATTTTTGGGGTTATTGGTTATTGGGAACCAATAAAAATCTATATTGGTTTCTGGTTACTGGTTATTGGTTGAAAGTGTAATTATTTGGTTACTAGTTATTGTTTTGGTTAACCAAAACAACTTTTCTGGTTATTGGTTGTGATTACTGGTTATTGGTTAATACAAAATTTGGGGTAAAATAGACAAAAAAAATTTTCTCGAGGTCAAATTAACTATAATTAATAATTTTTCATAAAATAATTAGTAATTTTTGAAAATAATAATCGATAATATTGATATTTCATGGAAGTCAATAAAAACCAATTCTCTCTAGTTATCATTCCGGTTAAAGGCTTCAGCATTTTATGGGAATTGATTATCGATTATTGGTTAGATGAAAGTTTTTTGTTTTGGTTATTGGTTCTCAAATCAATGTTGTCAATTCGTTTCGGTTTTTAATGATTATTGTTCTGGTTGGTTGTGGTTACAAGCCCTAGTTTCCAGTAGGCTATAATTTTACTAAAAACGTTTAACAGATGAAATAATTATTTCAAAAAAGGTTTTGTTTTAGTAACCAATCGCCATCATTAAGATTTATTATCTGAACTAAAAATTGTTAATTCGTAAAATAGGTGAAAATGATTTCGGAAATTAGTTCGCTGAGATTTTTGGTCAAAAATTAAATAAAATCGATAACCTTCCAAACGGAGAGAAAAGCTTCGTCATTGATTTCGTATGAATTCTTGTACAATCTTCTGATGTTCCAATATTTTTTTGTGGATTTTATTTGAAATTTTTAAGGTAAAAAATATCGTACCTTTCTAGTTTATTATCATTTTTTATTACCTGAAAATTTTATTCAATAAATTCACTACCATGCGCTGCCGTAGAGTATAGCTGTTCTATTAGGTGGAGGGGGATGTTTATTGACATTGAAAATGTCCAAACTTCACGGTTAATGGGTAGGGTTACATGTCTATGGTTGACACATATCCCACGATCACACACACCATTTTTGCTCCTCAGTATTGGAGAAAATTCCGGGAAATTTAGATGGTAGTTAGAATATGTTATTGAACCAAAACACATCTATATTAATATAATAAAGTCCTGACTGATTGACTCATCACCGCCCTGCTAAAACAACTGCACCGAATGACTTGAAATTTTAGAGGTATATCACTATCATAGTGTAGGTTCTCATTAAGGGAGGATTTTTTGAAATTCCACCCCCAAAGGGTCAAAAAGAAGTGATATGTGTTTTTATATATTTTTTTCAATATCTCTTTAATGGGTTGAAATATCGAAGAAATTTTTGCACTAAAATATTATTGTATTCATTCCTTAAAAATCAATTTCTGGATTTTTTGAAATTCATCCTTTAAGGGGGTAAAATGGGGTGAAATTTGTTTTGACTTTTTCTCCCATTTTTGTCAATATCTCCTCAATAAAATGAGATATCGAAGGAATTTTCGCACTAAAATATTGTATTCATTACTTAAAAATCAATTTCTGGATTTTTGGAAATTCATCACTTAAGAAGGTGAAATGAGGTGAAATGTATTTTTGCTTCTTTGTTGCATGTTCAATAGTGAGTACACCTGGCAGTTTGATAATATTAGCACCTGAGAAGAGGACCACTAATGTGGTATATAAATAAATATTTCGGTGAGTAAAAATCTGGAAAATTAGACAAATTCGTATAACTTAGTTGTTTTTTCATTTTAGTTTTAAACTATAATTAAGTTCATATTATAATTTAGTTTCTCAAATTTTTTATGTTGAATAAATAAACATTTTTCAAATTCATAGTTTACTTTTGATTCACTGAATCTTGAGATGCGAAGTGCCGAGAGAAACCTACACTAGAAGGGGTTGGGCCGCAAAGCAGCCAGGGGGCAAAGTGCCCTAGTATAGCTATAAAAAGATGGCCAATGCTCCATATGGGTTGTGGCTTAAAAATATGTGAAAGATATAAAAGAATGAATTCACGTTTTATACATTCTGCGCATTTAAAGCTGCGCAAATTTCATGAAATTTATCGTTGAATATTTTGGGAGATGTCTGTTATCACCAAAGACTTTGTGTTATCATGTCATTGAAGCCACACGACGCATGTGCAGTAGTGAATATCTGAATTGGAAATATCATATCCCTGACGTATTTCTGACCGGGGGTTGGCTGTATGTCTCTGAATTGAACATTCTTCTGTATATCTACATTTCAAATAAGTTGACAAAACTTGATTTCTATAAATGCTGGTTTTGTGAAAGTGAAATAGTGAAATTTGGAATTTTTGGGTTGAAAAGGATAATTTTAACAAAATGTAAGATATTTTGGTATTAAACAACTCGTCATACTCTCAGAAATTTAATTACATACTGATTTATGCCTGTTGAAAATGATTCGGTAGAGTTCCAATGGAGTAAGTACTGAAAGTACCGATATCCTAGTATGACACAAAAATTGTGTTTCAGGTTGACTCACGAATTTCTATCATTCTAATACATATTTTTCGAATGATGTTTTCAAAAAATGAAAAACAGTGTCTTATATAATTAAAATTATGATCAGTGGTCATCTAATTACCTATTTTTAGAAAATTAGAATTTTTGAAGGAAAATTCCAAAGATAATAAATTAAAATGTAATGTGTCTAAAATTTTGAAAGTGTTTTTTAACTAGGGTGTATATGAACAAATTTTCCAAGAATTTGCGTCTAAGAATTGAATTTTGATAATTTTGAAATAGAAAAAAATATTTTTTTAACATTTTTTGGCGTTTTTTAGCATATATGTCGATCTAGAACAACATGTCAATCAATGCACCAAATGTCTCACGGTGATACAAAAAGACGTCCCAAATCTTCCCCCTGGAGAGCAAGGGGGGCTTAAATTTTGAGTTATAATATCTCATTTCACAAGGAACCCTCATTTACCAAAACTGGTTGAAAAATAGGTGTTATGTGACAAAAAAAACGATCTTTGTGTCAAGGTGGGACGTGTAATTTACGTTTTAAATCAGTTTAAATAGTCGGACACCAACTACACTGACAATGTGCCCACGTAAATACGTGAAAAATATTGATATACAAAAACAAAAAAAAAAAAAATGCTAAAGAAAAATCAGTGAGAATACTACAAAGAAAATTAAAATTGAAGAAATTCAAAAACAAAACGTTAATTCTTGCATAATAAAGTGGTTCAAGTTTTTTGGTGAAGTTTGTTTTATATTTATAGAAAAACAGAAAAATAGGGATTCGTGATTATTGACATCATTCAAAATATTCGAATTCATATATTTTACAAGCTTTTATTCAAGATTTAATAGATAATCTATCAAACGCCTCTGTTTCACATTCATTTTGTTTTCTTCAATAAATTTATATTAACTTCTACTTTTTAGTTAATAGAAAATCAGAAGAAAACGTTGAATTTATTTTATTTTTTTGTTATTAGACCCCCCTCTGTACACTGTGGTATGTCTGCTACTCTACTTAATATATAGTAGGTAGGTAAATATACGAGAAACGAGTTGAACATCAAAAGATACCATAAATTCTGGGAGAATCGATAATAATTTTTCTCTTAAAGTAAGAATCAGTCAAAAAACCTTAATATAAAATCATTAAGAATTTTACATATACAAATCTGTAATCTTTAAAATTCTATAAAAATTATCCTGCATTTTCACAAAGCGAAAATTAAGCCATCCATAAAATTCTTTCATAAAAAAATAATTTATTAAAAAGTTGCGAAAATACAGAAAAGTATTCGAAATTATAGACGTAAAACCACCGTGATACGTACTTGAGATAAATAATTTGAAAATAAATATAAAATTATTTAAATTGTGTTCAAGTGCTAACTTAACTGTTTCTACAGTTTGTCGATCAGTTTGTATCAAATTCTTCAAAAATTTTCCTACAACTTCTTTATCGCTTTGAGGAAAACTTTTAAAAACAGGATCTGTTCTGCGGCAAATTGTTGGCGCTACAAGTCGATTAATAAAAATAGATTTCCAAAGTGTGCGTTCAGCCTCCAGTTCCTGGAATTATGAAATACTGCGACGAGAATTCGACATACTTAATATAATTTTGTAAATCCGTATTACAGGCTCACATTTTTCTCTTCTAAAATAATTAATGATAAAATTTTACACGACATGCGAATCAAGGCGTACCAAACAATGGGGACAATTTCTCCCTATTTCCCCGCCATACAGACATTTTTAAATCATTACATTTTTCCAGTCGAATGGTTATGTCATCCATAAATTATACTCTGTCCTACATTCAATAGGGTTCTAAAATAAAAAAATTGTCTTTTTTTTTTTTGGAAAATTTTCTTCGAAAAAATATTGTAAATTTTTGTTTTAATTTTATTTTCAGAAATTTTTCTGCTCATTCTTTTACGCACACGAATACATTTTTCATTCGCAGCAAAAATTTACATCAGGTATGCATTTTCGAATGAAGAACATTTGGTCAGTCAAATATGTAACAACTATAATTTGATTAATTAAATACCTTTATTCTTTTCTCTTTTTTGAGTTAAAATCGCTAGAAAATTGCACAAACCGAATTTATAGGGATCTCATGGTAAGCACTTAGTGATTGAATTTCATAGCGAGTAGGTTATTGAAGGGTAAGTCAAACTTCATAATATTGATTAGCTTTCTCTAAAAAAATTCACATCATAATATAGCATATGATAAATTTTTCAAAATCCCCTTCTCCAAAAAAACAGTTCTTTGCACGTATACGTTTTGCTGCTAATTACTGAATTCGATAATGAAAAAAATTGATAAGTAAGGGAACCCTACATATTTCAAAACTTGTAGCCCATGTTTCAAGGAATGTTTTCACCCTGAACCGAGCATTTCTATTTGCCAGACTGCCAGTTGCAACGTTTGCAAATGGAACCATTTAGTTAGGTATTAAATGAAATTCACACTGTCCATCATATCGATAACTGAACGATTTTAGTTAAAATTATTAGCTCAGCTGAAAATTTAAGCATACGAAATACCGCATAAAAATGTGAAAATTAATTTTTAAGATAATTCGAAAAAGATATTTAAGAATATTTATGTTTATTTTAATTAATTTTTTTTATAGATTTAGTTCTATGTTTTTTTGTTTTTTTTTTTTTAGTTTTGGTATTTTTAATTTTATAAGTAAGAGACGATCTTTGAATTCTAATATTGGTTATTTGATAGGTTTAAATTTATTATTTTCGTTTCATGACTTGGTGAAATATATTTCCACCCTTTGTACTCTAACCGTAATAAACGATTTAAGAAACAAAATTTTTCGTCGCTTATTTTATTTAAATTTACATAATATTCACGTACGGAATAAAATATTTATACAACTTTTATGCTAACAAATCATAACGAATTAGCACGCGAAATTTTTAGACTTTGTGAGGAGGTAGGTATGCAACCATGTATACACGCGTGCCTGAAATCTTTTGTGGATGCAGCTTTATGTACAGAATTATTTATGACGTGTACAGTTGTTTCATTTTAGGATAACGATCGCCCAGTTTAATCTTGGAAAAGATCATGTATATTGCAGAACCTAACAAAAAATATTATTCGTTTTTCTGTGGTTCACCATTTTAAAGGAAAATGGGAACATTTTGTACAATATTTGGTCCGAATTTTAATTTTTTTTTGTGAACGTATTTCGTATACGGTAATAACCTTCATTATTTTCTTTTCACGTGAGAAACTCAGTCACGTATTAGGTTCGTTCGACACAGCAAAAAGTGTGGAACTTTTGGTACTTTCTCATCCCAGATTGTTCGATTCAGAAAAGTACGGAACTACTTTTTACTTTAAAAACGTTTCTTTTAAAAAAATATTCTACTTAACAAAGTGATATATCAATTTCAGTAAAGATCAGCTATATATATACACAATTTGGCCAAAAAAAAAAAAGAAGCTAATTTATGTTCCAGATTTTCAACAAGCTTTGTTAGAAGTGAGTTCCCAGTTTAATCTTTTGATTTTAATTTCATTTTGCTTATGTTTTGCGGTGTAAATAGGTTAACTTGTAACTTGAAAATTTATATCTTCAAATGAAAGAACACTTTTTTACAGAAAGGTCACGTAATATTAGAAGATACATTTTACGACAAATTACCTAATAAAGATCTAGGTGATGTCACAGCCCAGTACCAAATGCGCCATATCGTTTTTTATCACCTTATGGAATAGGAAACGATGTAATGTTATGACATAATACCATATGTATATGTACATATGTGTATTTGATTCACAGAATTGGCTATATGATCGCCAGTGTTCGCCTAGGATTTAGCTCTCCCATACATACGTGTATGATGTGGCAGAACACGCAAAGCTGTTGACTACTTTCTATGTGTGAATACTTCTCACAACAAGGTATTTCACAAAAACCTTGTGTCAGAATGTACCTACTTAACAAATCAGGTTAAAAAGTTCTGCACTTTTTAGAATCTGAAGCTCTTTTCAAGTTCTACCCACACAAATAGAAATGTCTCCTCAAAGAACTAGTTCAGAATGTTTCTAAAATATGTAGAAGGCATGGTGGGGAAATGTTACCACTGAGTTTTATCACATTTCCAAGTCACAAAATAGTTTTTTGCCATTATATAGAAAATTTACTCTATTTTCAAATATTCTTTATATGACCCATGCTCGCATTTGTTCCGCATTTGTTCCAGAGACAAAACTAAGAGAAAATGGAGCTGAGGCTCTCCCCAAAACATTTTTAGAGATGGAAAAATTGACTAGTTGCATGTATAGTTGGAAAATCGAGGAATTTGATAACTTTTTCTTAGGAAACTTTAAAATTTTGTAGAAATTTGAAATTTTAGCGTAGGAAAAATTGGCAATTGTATGGGTACTATACTTAGTGGAAAATCATGCTAGTCAATGACTTTTTCTGTTGAAAATTTTCGTTTTCCTCCCCCTTGTAAAAGGCTTTCGCTACGTCCCTGATTTATTCGCTTATACGTACATGTCCAATAATCGTATCATTGCGTACATGCAATGAATGATAGAGGTATTCAAGAATAGGGTATAATATTCCATCCGTATGTCCAATAAAAATGCAAAGTAAAACAAAAAAAAAAAAAAAATGAAAATTAAATTTTGAAAAAGACCTAAAAAACCCGAAGAGATGACTATTTTTACTCCCAAATATTTTCTTCCTTCTAGCAACTGCACTATATTCACGAGAAATTTGACCATTTTCGTTCTTTTCACTTTATTTTCGTGATCATCATACGTTCAATTTCGTAGATGATTTAGAATTTTCTCATGGGTACCATTGGACGTGAGACTTATGTTGAAAAGTAATTGCAATTTCATGGCCCTCTTATTCACGTTCGTCAGTAATATTTGCTGCGGAAAATAAAAAAATAAAAAAAAAAAAAAAAAAACCGTTAAAAATTCACATTTGTCGAAAGGAACCAATATCATATAACGTCCCAAGGTTGGTAGTAAAAAAACAAAAATTAAAAATTTCGCTAAAATGCCTTTAGGAAAATATTTAGAATGTTACTTATGTCGACGAAAGTTATATTCTTTATAACCCAACCGGAGGAAAACCACTAAGTATTATAGGTAGTTCTCTTCGGAAAAATCGTTTGGCCAAAAATGATACGTTTCTTTTTCAGGCACTTTCTATCTGTATTTTACGAAAGAAATGATGACCTTCCAGGTTTTTTTTTTCTTCTTCTTCTTCACTTGACGACGAGCCAAGAAAAAAACATTTTCTTTTGGTCATATATTCGTGCACGAAAATGTTGAATTACGAGTAACCCTCCTCGGTTTTTTTTTGGTTTTTTTTTTGTTTTTGCTGCCTAACAAACATTCAACCTTTTTTTTTTGTTTTTTTTTTTTTTTGGTTTCCATTTCATTTGTCTATCCTCATTGGTAGACGTATTTGGGTATATAGAAAAAAGTTTTTAGCTCCTGTTTAGAAAATGTGGCCAGGAATAAGACACTATATATTTTGCGAAACTATAGAACCAACCGAGTGCAACCCAGAGGATATGGTATAGAATATACAGTGCACTAAAGTTTTTATGGCTGCGTTACTGAACCGCGTTACCAGTTTCAGTTATTGTGTGGGCTCACGTCATAATATTCTTCTCTGGCCACATAAACCGCCAACATCTTCTCGCAGAGTTACTGATCGTCGACGATTTCCATCGTCACACCACAAATCTGAGCTTCTCGTCGTCGTTGTTCATTCGTGAAATTTGCGCAAAGATATAATATCTCTCCATACTTTTTACGCCACAGCACAATACAAAATTACTCGCCATTTGTCAACCTTTAACGTATTCTTTCATTGTAGAGAGATAGAGAGAAGTAAAAAAAAAAAAAAAAAAAGAACAACAAAAAGCCTTTCCCAAAAAAAAAAAAAAACAAAAAAAAACAAGAGAAAAATGAAATAAATCCGAAAACAAAGATAAAAATGACCCGGATAAAAAATCGTAATACGTTTTACGATAGTGGCGTAAATTTTTTTTTCCTCCTTTTTTCCTCCTTTTTTTCTCCCCTTTTTTCTTCTGCGCTTCTTTGTCTCCTTTTAATGCTGCTCTCCTTCGTATCCATTCAAACGCGTACTAAATTAATTTTACTTTCTCTGTCGTATTTTTATAATACCCTCCTTTTAGGACAAGACTGACTCCTTTTGTTATTTTTACGTTTAAAAAATGACCCAGCTTAAAATGTGAAAAATATTCTAACTGAATTTTTTTTGTTTTTTGTTTTTTTTTTTGAGCTATATTATCATTAATTTATGCTACATATTATTTGGTACCTTGATTCTTCATTTTTATCCAGTTAACTAGCAAATGGAGTATTAAAATTGACCTCGCGAAAGGGTTAGGGATGGTGGGAATGATGAAAATTATCCGTTTCATGTGAAAAGAAAACGATTGCCATGGTACGATTTTCCTATTTTGACCTAATTTTTTTTTATGCATTTATATGTACGTATGTATCGCCCAAGTTTTTGTGTTCACGGTTTTGAGAAAACTACAAAAGGAATAAGGCTAAAATTTTCACGAAAAGTATTTCTCATATGGGATCTAATTTGATGGGAGTTTGGTACCTATTGGTTGAGTACGAGTAGTTTCCGGGAAAACTAAAAAACAAAACAGTCCTGCAAAATCGATTTTGAGCAATAAAACATCGATAGATCGATACTTTTGCTAAAGATATAGATAACTATCGACAGTCCTAACTGGAGTGCGAATTTTTTGAGATTATTTTGGTTAAAATTCGGCATTAAAAACTGTATTTTCGGGCATTATTCGGAAAAAACGGAAAAAAGAAAATCTTTAAACAATAAAAATAGCATTAAAAAATTTTCAAATTTAAATTTTTACTCAAGTTCCCAAATTTTTTATATGAAAATATATTGTTTAATGAGAAATTCAACGAGCTCATTCCCAAAACTCTAGATATCTGTCGTTCATTAAGAGGATGGATGCGTCTGACTTCAATTCAGTTCCTTGCAGTTTGAATATTTTTCTCCTATAGACAATAAAAGGAGCACTTAAAAACTTAAAACTTCAATTTTCTTTCCAATTCTACAGTTCTACTTAGACAATAGAAATTTTTGCCAAATTTTTTGGCAATTACGTCATTTTTGGAATTTTTTTCTCAGCCCCCAACCTATGAAACAAACTTCATTTGATTTTCATGCCCTTAAGCTCTTTTTTTAAGGAAATTATTCAGCAAATGCCAAAGAATCTGCCTCCTAGTCATAACTCCTATCAGCAATATAGTATAACGTTATACATCAGGTATTTAATAGTGAAAGCAGAGTCAAATGGGCCAAAGTGAATTGGTTCCTCGTCATCGTTCGTATAATTAGTATCTTGATTACCATCGTATTCATCAAGTTAATATTGATATGAAAAATGAAAATAATTCTAACTTCACAAAAAATTTTCCTGTTTATCTTAATAGCCAGAATTTTGTGAATATGTCCTGAAATTCATTTTATTTTGGGCGTAGACATTGCCTATGCCGACGGAATTGCATTTAAACGAAAGAATTCTATTATTCGAAAGTAAAAAATAATAATAAAAAGATAGGTAATATATAATTTTCGACTGGAAATAAAATTATTAAACGTCAGTGTATCAAATAACTTCAATTCAACATTTTTTTTTTTTTTAAATTCGTCAGATTATTATTTTTTTATTATTGGTGTTTTTAATATCCATATTAAATTGTTTACGACTTTTTTTCTTCTAGATATAAGTATCTATAAGTTACGTAGGTCAAAAAACATGAAAAATTTTACAACGTACCAAATTTTTTTTTACGATATGAGAAAATAGGAGTTAGTTTATTATTATTTTATGTTTGTAAATTCGTGTAATCAAAACTGAAGACAAAGTTACTCTTTCATTGATCATCGTTTGCAGAAAAAATCAATTATACATGCATGTATAACGAATGTAAGTAAACGAATTTTTGCAACACTTGTTGATAAACCTTGATTTTTAAACGAACCCTAACGAAAAAGTTCCATATAAACATTGGTTGGAAAATCACGTATTGAGTTAAAGACTTTCAGTATTAAACTTTCCATAGTAAAATCAACTTAGAAAATTCAAAAAATTCTTAAAATTTTAGCACCATTTAGAACCAATGTATAAATTAAGGTAGTCTTAAGCGCATGCGTCTCCTTATACACTGGTCTTCAGAAGTACACAGCCTACGTCCTCATTTTCTTTAATTATTATTTTTATTTTATTAATTTTTTTTAATAAAAATTTCAAGGCAATGGGGATTCGAAACACGGCCTCACAGATACAAAACCAGCCCCGTAACCACTAGGCTACAACATCTCATTGAATATATGGAGACAGTTATTTATGATACAAGTGCAAGATTAAGGTAATTTTGGTACGAGTGTAAATTTTGCATCACGAGCCAAAGTCGAGTGTTCCAAATCACACGAGCATCAATCACCTACTTTGGACGTGTATCACATACCATTTTTTGCAACAAACCCTTAGGGTCACCAAAAAAATAGCGATGAATTTCTCTTTTTTCCACAGACCCAAATAATAATTAATAATTTTATTTCTTTTAAACCAAAAAATCTTTTTTTGAATTTTTCGCAGTTTACTTGTTTTTAGAATGTTTTTGAAAAATATGGTATATTTAGTTTCCAGTAAGAAAAAATAAAAATTGGGAAAGTAGCCGACCCATGCGAGAAATTAATCAACCTGTGCGAGAAATTTATTGAGATGTGCGACAAATTAAAAATGGATGAGCGTGAGGGAAACAGATAATTTTTTATCAAAATTCGTTACTTTTTGTTTTATTAAGGTGTGTAAAAAAATATACTTTTGGGAAGGATGTTGCAAAAAATGGTAAGTGACACACGTGTATATAGTAGTTGATTGATACTTGTGTGATTTGTAGCATGAACCGAAGACGAATGATGCAAACATCACACTGGGATCAAAGTCACCAACTTTATACACTTGTACACAGATAATCATTTTGGTTAGTGAACAAAAACTTCAGAAACAATAAGTTTCCAAACTTTTACTCGTGAATAGGATGAACAAGAGTTTGAAAAATTCATTAATTTTTGGCAACAATTTTTTTTTTGCAGTAATTGCGAACAGTATGGTGTGTGATAAGTGTTAGTGGGCTGCCAACCTCACTCTAGCCCACTTTACAGACTTGTCTTGAACAATATGCCTACCACTGTGATACAAGTTCAAAAAATAGGCACAATGACTCTACATGTGTATTACACAAGTAGCAATTAGCAACTCACCACATGTTTCACACACTATTTTTTGTAACACCGATCCGAATCTGAAACATCAAGCCCCACCCCCTAGAAAGAAATCAATACTTATTCTAACGAGAAGTGTGTGGTGCAAAAAGTAAACAAATTAGCTAAGGCATAGGCGCAAATTCTTATTTTTTGAAGTGGTTTGAAATCTGCTTCTTTTTGCACACTTTACATGCAAAAAAATGACAAATCTTCAGATGGGTGTAGCAAAAAATATTTTAGATGTTGGGAAAATAACTTCAATATTATCATTAAATGAAACAACTATAATGCTTAAAGATAAGTAATTATAAGTGGTTTCATATGGAATTGTGCCTTTTTAGTGTAGGTAGGTCTACCTACACTCGGTTCATGGAACCAATTGAGGTTTGTGTGTTTGGATGACTAAATCATTTCTCAGTACCGTAGCCAGCTGGTTCAATGTCTAACCATTTTGCAATAGCATGCTGGGGGAAACTATACTGAGACAGGTGGTACCTTTCTACATATATATGTAGACATGTGTCATCTGTATGAGTGCGTACAGACAGTGTATTTTTGTTTAGAGTGCAATGCACAAATAATTTTGGTCACGATGCATCTGTCGATGCAAGATCGAGCCTTGAAAGGAGGAAATGAGGGAAACCTCCCCACAAGGATGTAAAAAAAAATTAAATTTTGTTAAGTATATTATCAAGTTATATTTTTTTTAATTTTTCTTATCATAAAAATTAAATATTACATTGGGTACGCTACAAAAATGCCTCGCTAAAGTAATTCCATTACAAGAGATAAAAAAAAGTTATTTTTCTTGTCTCTTTTTTTTTATGTGAAAACATTCATTGTGTAATCATTCACTGAATACCCGTATTTATCTTTGCAAAGATCTTTCAAACATTTTATAAAGTCGTAAATATTTTCACCTTTCTATTACAATCTTTTTTCTTCCAATGCAAAATATTTTTGGTAATTTCTTTGTCTGAATAAGCGAGAAATAGTAAATTTGATGTCAAGTGATAGTACTATTTTATTCCATTTAACACAATTGAAATTAAACACTGGGAAAAGGTTAATGGAGGAAAATAAAAATTCTTCTACGATACGAGCATAAGAAAATCTGTCCATATTGGTGGGATAAAAAAAAAATAAATAAAATGTTTATTCTGTTCTGAAAGTTGTTTCAGTGCCTATCTCCTTTTTGTTTTTTTTTAGTAACAAAAAAAAACTTTTCTGTTGATTGCTTCATCAAAATGGCCTCAACCAGTTTCGAAAACAGAAATTTCATTTTTTCGCTTTTAAGAATTTTTCATTTTAAAAATAATCCTAATTACATCGAAAGGATTCCGAAACGTCTCTTTTCCAGAGCAAAAGTTCTTTTCAAGTTCTACCTTCACAAATAAAACAGTCTATTTAAGAAATTAGTTTCGTACTTTTCTAAATAAAACAGCCTATCACTAAAAAAGGCTGAAAATTTCAAAAATTTTTTTCAATTAGAATAGGTAACAACGTACACCAGTTGTTTCGAGTTTCGACTGCTATTTACTTTGTTTTTGCAATATTTTTTGAAGATTTATGAGTGATTGAGTAGGTATGCTTAATGAAAGCACAAATTCTAAAGATTATTACTATCTTCAAAGAAAATCAAATATTCTTTGAACTAAAATATCTACCTTTCTGCTGCATTATTACTTAAATTTAGCTATATTTTCAAAAAAAAAACAAAAAAAACTGCATTTCTTCATTTTACTTTTGTGACAGAATTTTGAGCAGAGAATTTGATAGTTTTCCTTTTTTAGTAAAAAGAAACTGATATAACAAAATCAGCTACGAAGTTAACCCATAAACAATTTAAAATTTTAAAACAAGAATTATCTACAAATTTCAAATATTATAAAATAATTTTTAAAGGAGGATTTTTCTAGTTGAGTAATTCCCAACATGAAACTGGTGCCTGTTAAAAAAGAAACAAAAAATTCTAAACCAGCACACTCTGCTGTAATTTCACAATTCCAGTACAGACTCAGCGGAAAAAAAGGTTACAATGTCATGAAGTGATAGGGTCTAAATTTTATCACAACGAGCTCTGCAAAGAAAGCAGTTTTACGGAAGTCATGAAAATCTCAAAACTTCTATCGCAATAAGCTCAACAAAAGAAGAGTATAATTATTCTGAATCGGTACCCATTGACTGGAAATGAAACAGATGATCTCTGGTTCCCATCCGAACATCTATATAAAGTTAATTAAAATAATTTATTAATTTTTACTTTCTATTTTAATAAAGATCAATAAAAACAACATGGTAGTAAGTTTTAGCTGTATTTGGAAAGAATAAAACTGTTTTCTAGTTGAAGCTGGCTGCCTTTTAGAATTTTTTTCCTTTCATTTTTCATTTGTTTTATTGTTGTGACAATGTTTCAAAAATCGTTAGTAAAAATTGCCAATTCTTATGCACGAATTGCATTCATGACCGTCCAAATCGAATCAAAAATTTTGTATTATCCAATATTTGTTGTACCCACCCATCTTGCACAACCATTTACTACGTTACCGCTTCCCTTTTTGAATTAAGTTTTGTCGAACTAAACACAGAATGATGTTGTACCGAAATACATATATGAAAAATGTAAAGCCTTTATTTCTTTCACTTTTCCATCCCTACATGGGTACCTGTCTATTTATATATTTTTGGGGACGAGAAAATCGTATTTTCGTAATACTAATACCAAAGGCGTATATTCGCTTTATACGTGACTTTCTAGCAAATTGAAGCGATGCTAAAAAATTTGACTAGTTTTTTTTTGGCCCACTTTTTCATATATCGTCGTCTGAAAATATCGTAGATGGTAATAAATAGAAGGGGTGAAAAAAAAGTAAAATAAAAAAAAACGAGTACCAACATGAATAGCGAACGTTTTTTAATGGCGCCTATTTAACGCGCATAATTGAGTCAGTTTTAATAAGTAGGTATTATTTATTGCATATTCACATTTCTCCAGGCACTGTGATTACCCTCCCCCTCCACCAAATTTTCAGAAATTTTACGAAGACATTGTAAAGGGTTTTTTTCCCTCTATGGTAAGTAGTAATGTTCGACGGTGATGTCACTCGAGCGACGCCATTTAGATGGTTCTTTGCTTTACAGACGTTCAACAAACATAAATATAATCTCATATTTTTGAAAAAAGTGTTATTGACATGATATGGTTGCAGCGGAGACGCGAGGTAATCTGTTAGGGGGTTGAAACGTCACAATGCTTTTAGTCACAGACACGTTCGACTTTTTAGCCGACAAAATTGGCAAACAATTTTCATCTTCGTGAATGAGTGGAGATAAATTTTCTAAATAGCCTAACATATGTAAAATGTCACCCCCTACCCATTTTCTACAGAGGAAAATGTGGAAAATATTCCCTAAAAATTATTTTTTCACAAACATCTTCATCGATATTAATTGTATCGCAGAAACAGTTTGGTAAAAAAGAAGATTCAATTCTCAATTTTCAATTTTCTGCACTCAAACTTTTTGTATAATAAAATAAATAAATTGTCCATATTTACGTCACTAAATATCCGATTTACTTGTAGACATATTATGTATATTACATAATGTCACCTTACAACGAAACTAGCTGAAGTCCAAAAATTCCATTTTTGTGTTATGCATATCAAAATTCTATTTGTGCTGCCCTGTATCATTTTAGTAGAGCTACATCAAGTCCATATTGTTTAGAAATTAAAGTAAACACTAAATGCATACTATCTTATGTTAAGGTGTGAAAGAATTTATTCATGCAGAAGTAACTGAACTCCACTTTTTTATAATTTATTTGTTCAGAACTTTCTCAAGTCCAAAATAAAGCTACTTTTGCACTAACATTTTCGTTCGTGGGCTCAGTTCAAATGTAACTCATATGGTACTTATACCCGTATTCTAGAACATTTCTTAACATTAGTATGGAATACTTTGTCGTGAAAAGATGTAATCTACAGATTTTGCATGTTCAGCCACTTTATATGTAAACATATGGGTAAGCCAAAACCTGGGCGAACACTGACAATTTTTTAGCCAGTTTTGTGAGTTTATATGAGGAAATTGGCACATGCATACAGACACACATATGTACATATACATATTATGTATATGTGTTGAAGAAATTACGTCATTTCTTATTCATTGCTATGGCAACTGATAAGGAATGACATAATATGTTTGTGCACCAATCCGAGACATCACCGAGATCTTTATCCATCATTTTTTCATCGGCTGAACATTGCATCTTACTTGCCTGTGTATGCAAGTAAAAACATACAATCAGAGTATATAATGTTGAATATAATATACTTGATAAGGAATGACATGTGTACGAGAGGTGTAGTTCCCATAATTAGGTTAGACTTAAATATTTTTTCATCCCATACTTGAGTCCCAGATAAAATATTAGGTACTCAATTAGCGAATCTGTACTTGAGTATCATTCTAGAATATAGGTGTTAAGATACCTCTGGATGATAATTCTTTTCAATACTATATCTCAAGTCCCTTAATTTGGAGGAAATTTTAATATTTTTGTGAAGAATATCTACTTGGTTCTATTTATTAATATACTATAATTAGTTCCACTTCCCAGTGCAATAACTCAAAAATATCAACATTCTGAACTTTCTTTTCACTCTCATGAAAAATAGAATTTTTGGACTTATGCTAGTTTTATTCTAGGGTGCCTATAATATAATCTATACAGGCCGACTTACAATATAGCGTGTGTTAAAAGTGGATTTAAAATGGTTGTCTACTGGCGCCTGACACCATTGGCATATAGTTACAAGAAATACAAGCAGTTACATGGAAGAAAATTTTTTGGGGAGATTTATAAGCTAAACCATCCATTGTATGGAAAATTTTATATATGTAGAAAATATTGCCCTTTAAATTTTATATCCATGAGATTCCATACCGAATAAATGCCAAAAAATTAATTTAAGTTCATATGTAACTGTGTGTCAGCGTTGCCAGATGCTGAAAGTAGAATTGCCGTATACAAGTCTCCAAAGAGCCGTATTTTGCTCCAGAGAGCCAAATTTTTTGTTTTCCTCTGTAAAAGTGTAAAACTAACTTATCAATACTTTTTTTTTTTTTTTGGTTCTTTTCTATTAAATAATTTCGCCGTTTTGTGCAGTTGCAAAAATGATAATAGCATTCACGTCTTCACGATTAAATATTTCGATACTTCCGCAAAAAACGAAATAAAATGATGAAAATTTGCTTGAAATTTTGGAAAAAAATTTACAAAAATGGTGAAACTGGTAAAAGCCGTATTTTTAAAATGAAGCCGTATGTGGAAGCTTAACAGCTGTATATTTTGCATACGGCTCAACCTCGGGCTGTACGCCGTATTATACCTAAAATAGCCGTACGTTTACAGCCAAAGCCGTACATCTGGCAACACTGCAGTGTGTGTATTTTTCTTAAAAAACGTTTGTAATGTCAGGCGCAAATAGACAATATATATGGAAAAGTTGTTTTTTTTTCAAGTTGCCCGTCCGGGTATATAATACATATGACTGCGTTTACCAAGTAGGCCATAAAATGAAAATAATAAAAACACTATTTGTATATCGAATTTTCTTTGTAATAGGTATATTATTGCAACTAACTTCCACAAATCTGAGTGCAGTAAAAAAATAGAATCAACTTACAAAAACATAAAATAAAAATAAAAATAAATAAATCTAAAAAGAGAAAAATCGTCCTTTTAAAATTTCTCCAGCAAAATGTAGGTCTAGAGACTGGAATAATTATTGAAGTCGGCGCTCTTTTTTATTCTTACCACGTAGGCTTTACAATTATGTCAATTCTGTCAAATTTTATGATAAAGCTTTATAATTAGCGCCAACTTCAATACTTCCAGTCCCTAGATCGACATTTTGCTGGAGAAATTTCAAAAGTATTATTTTTCTCTTTTTAAAGCATTTTTTTTAGACGATTCTTGTTTTCTTTTTTTTTTAAATTATCAACTTACCATAATGCTTTTTCGTTTCATTTTAATTTCTACAGATTTTACTGGAAAAATTTCAAAATAATTATTTTCCACTTTTTAGAGAATTTTTAATGAAACAATTTTTTTCAGTGATTTTTCATCTCTAGAGATAGTGGTAATATTATTTTAAAACTAACATTTTTTTAAACAAAGATAAACCTTTTACATTGCGTCGTCGTCGCCTATTCTTGGGTCAAAATTTAAATTAATCGATATTATAAATAAGGAGTTATTTCTATTAAAGTGGACGATGTACGCTTCAAAAATGAGAAAGATGATCTTCGCCGATTAGCCTTATTGTAGCCGAGTGGGTTGAAAATAGAAATACCTTATAGTTGTGTTCTTTATGGAGAAAACGTTTAATTTTCTATCTCTTCTAAAAGGCTTCAGTTCCACGTGTGAAAAAAAGTGAATAGTTTGCGATTTTCTAAAGCTAGTTACAAAATGAGATGCATGTTTGAGAACTTTCGGTTCAGACTACATTCCGACAAATAAAATTTGTTGTTGTTGTTCTTGTTACGTTGAGAGGTGGGCAAGATCTTAACATGTCCGACATTGCAGGTGAACAGGTTTCAAAGGTTTGAAAACCTTTAATTCAGACTACATTCGGACAAATAAAATTTGTTGTTGTTGTTGTTGTTCTTGTTACGTTCAGAGATGAGTAAGATCTTAACATGTCCGTTATTGCAGGTGAACGGGTCTCAAAGGTTTGAAAACCTTTGGTTTATACTATATTCGGACAAATAAAATTTTTTGTTGTTGTTCTTAACTGTTACGTTCAGAGATGGACAAGATCTTATCACGTTCGACATTGCAGGTGAACGACCACTTTCAAATTATAACAAATCGTTGTCTTCCAAATCCACTGGGCGCTAGAAGTTGGCCGACCCGTCTAATTTTAGTGTCTTGGTATTTAGGTATAGCCTACTTAAAGTTATAAGACTGCCGCAATTATACCAAGCCTAAGTAACCGCTGAGGATTATTTTTATGAAAAAAAAATAAAAATAAAAATGAAGACACCTAAAATTAGCAAAATACGATTTTTTGGAATAAAGATATTGGGCGTGTTTTGGGTTTGAACGTGGTCGTATACTACAAATCAAGTTCCTTTGAAGTTCTGATTTTATTGGCCGATTGTATGTAATTATAATATTATTTGATTCGGCAAAAAGTAAATTCGAAAAAGGAAAGCAAAACACAAATTTTGATTTCATTCATAGACGAAGAGTCTTTCAGTTTACACTAATTTTGTACATCAAAATAATATACGTACATTACCTATATCATACATACAACTTGTTATTTTTTATGCTACCAACCTGTAGGTATTGAAATCACGATGAATAACAAGCAAAAAACAACAACAACAACAACAAGTAACATATCCCGAAGTTCTTCATTTCTTTCCTGAATTTTGAATTACAAATTGTGTGAAGCCTGATTGACAAAATTTGGGACACATATTTTTTGACAAAGACAATTTCAAACGCATTTATTTTTACATTGTGCCAAAAGCGTTTTGAAATCATTTGCTTAAGTTTCAACCAAAATTTTTCCTATGTTATGCTTTTTCGAAGCAAATAAGAAACAGTAACATCTATCGTAGCTCCGCCCATGAGGCCCCGGAGCACAGGTGATGCGCCGGAGCACAGGCGATGCGCCGGAGTTCTCCCACTACCTCCGGTAGTGGACATACTGGTGTTGAGGCACCGCCATTTGTGAGGAACTACAAGGTACAGGTGTGTGACTCCAACAACATTTATTGTCTTCTGGATGTTAAACATATTATATATAAGACTCTACCCACTACATGGTAGCAAGGGCACTATATAATACCACCCCCAAATTTTCGTAATTCGCCTCTAGAATTGTTTCTAGCAAATGGAATTTTTCCTAATTCTGATAATCCCAAAAACGCTTCCACACGAAAATTCGTTTTCGCCTAACTCTAAAATTAAACAAGAAAATTTTCCTCGGAAACAAACTTTTCTTGTAATAATATTTAATCCTCACAGATTAACGGAAAAATAATTTCTGTATTCATCTTTATCCTACATACAATCCTAGGGATTTGTCAATAAAGAATAATGTCCAAATTAAATAAATTTCTGATAGCCATTTTTCTTTTATTTATCATAATATGCGACGAAAAAATTACTATCCTAATTTTTCTCGACGCCCCCAGCATTCTGCTGACGAAATAATTCAGTTGAATTTTGTTCCTACTATATAGCCTGATAAAAAGAATTCAACTTAATTCGACAAATAAGGCTAACAAAAATTTACGAAATTAATAATTTCATTATTCTCCTTCAATCACGGAGTTTATCCCTATTTTATACTTCAAATATATTATAGGCCGTTTCTGTGTACGCAAATATTTGCGCGAAACAAACATCGTATTTTTTTTTCTACTTTGTAAAATATATGATTTTTTGAAAATCACGACAAGCTACAAACTGTAAAAATACACCCATAATCACGTAAAAAATCGCTGCATTGCATCGAACAACGGACAATTCTTACAAAGACTGTATCGTCCTGGCGTGAATCGTATAAAAAAATCCCCGATATCTAGATATCACCCGCACACAAACGTAAGAATTTACGTGACAAACACAAAACATACCTACACATATGCAACATATATGGTATGCTGCAACAGCAGCGACAACAACAGGCAACCAAATTCTGCACGAGGACGAATGTGCGCACTAAAAATAGACACGTACATTGTCCTTCAAACTGATACAGATCAAGTGCATCTCCATTATTCCAGTGCTGTATGAATTCTTGTTTTCTTGCCTTTTTTAATTAATTTGTTGTTGTTTTTTGTTCGCGATCTTTTGTTTTGTGTGAGATATTTGTATTTTCAAATTTATGCAAATTTCCTTTTTCTTTTTTATTCTTTACACCATTTCTTTTACGTTTCTTGTATCCTATCTTTTAATTGGAGCAGTGGGCATCGTCCAAATTGGAGAAACAGTAGAAATACGAACTCAGTAAGTAATGACTTTATAATAATTTTTTTTTTTTCTCATAATTTGTAATTATGTTCTGATATCTAGGTTTACGGCCATTTCATCTTAATGATGTAAAATTTTTTTTGAAATATTATTGGCAAATGAATTTTGCAAATTTGTCATATAAAACAACCGGTTTCATGATTTTTTTCCTTTAATAATTCTTAAAGATAAAATACTTTTGCCATAATTTACCCATAAAATTAATTCAGTGAATTCGTATAATTTTGTGAACCTAAAACGGCCTATTGCCCCAAGGTCACGCTCAATTTTTTTTTTCAAACAAAAAACTTTAGTTGTTTGATAATTTTCTTAGGAAAAAACGAAATCCGACTAATTTTACATGACCATTTAGAATTTTTTGAAATTTAGGAACTCATTTCCCGTAATATCCATACAGCTATTATATTTGCATCTATGGATAATGGTCAATTTTACAATTATTTTTTATGCATAAATATTTGTTTTTTCTCATTCTTTGTGAATTGTATCTGGCGTGACTTAAATACGTCTTATCGTACTAGGGTCACACCCGATTTTTTTTTGGATATTTACAAAATATGCATATTTTCTCAAATTTGGTTAATTCTGTATACTCGCGAATAAAAAACGTATTTTCGCCCCAGGGTCACGCCCAATTTTTTTTCTGAACCTAAACACTTAGAAAAATTTACAAATTTTGATTAAAAATTGCTTAGGTAAAAGCTTTATAATTCGTCATCTCTAAATGCTAAAATATATTACCTTTGCGAAAAAAATATTTTTTTGATTCGTAACTAAAAAACAACATTTTTCCTTACGTGTAATCAGAGTAGGCAATATCCTTACACACTCGAAAACATTACGTTCGCTAACCCTTCTGAATTTGAAACTCGTAACATTGACCTACTTTTTTATTAAGGGTCAATGCTCTCGTAACCTAGTTTACTTATAAGAGTAAATTTTTTTTTCTTTTATCTCTTATTTTCTTTCCATATTAATGTAAACGAATATACTTACTATATATGACGATGAATATTTCTCGTATTTTTTCCAAAAAATCTTTTTTCTGGTTGAAACAAAAATATTTTTTTCTTCTCTTTCATCTATTTACAGAACATTATTTAATATGTCAAAAGAGATTCAACCTGATAATCTCCCGCCCATCCTCGATGATGAGATCTTCTTCATCTTCAAACAGATGAAGAAGACCAAATGGCTGATCAACCTGGCAATGTTATACCCCCAGGATACGAATATCGATCTTTGTCCCCATCAGAATCATTCCATTCAGGCACCACTTATTCCCAGATTTCCGAAATAGAAAACTTTTCAGGAACAATTGACGACGTCAAAAATTATTTAATTTCCTTGGAAAATCTTCTCCAAAAACCTTTGAATCAAAATACTGATCATGAAGCGGTACTTTCAGAAATCTCGGCAATTAATATGTGTACTGACGATCTCCAACAAATTCCCAAAGGAGCTTCGAAAGAGTTGATCCTTTCAGCAAAAAGCCTGACTAGGAACTTGGTAGTGAAAAAATCTAGGATTTTGAAAAAATTCACTGCCACCAACGTTTCTAGCAAACAGACCACAGAATCTGCATCTGATTCTGCCACTGATGCTGCTGCAGCTGAAAAGAAAGCTGAGGAGGAGCGTCAGCGATTGAAACGGGCTCAAGAAATAGCAAAAGAATTCCTTGAGACCCGTGCCCAATTCGCTAGTATCACTCAGCAGTATAGGCGAGTTGATGAGAAACTCAAAACACTCGAGTATACTGTTGAGTGGGAATTGAAGATGTCAATGGCTGAGTTTGAAAAACTCCACCTTCCTTGTGAAGAGACTACAACATCGATTGCTCCCAGTGAAGAACATCCTGTTCAAAAGACTTCTTCTCAACCTTCAACATCTGCTCCTCAGAAGAATCTCGATTCCAGTAAAACCACGAAGGCACGGCAGCAACCAGTCCTTGTTGAAAGTATGAGTACTATTTCTAATAAACGTAGTTTATTTCAAATGGCTAATGGAAATTCTGCTGAAGTTGAGAACAACCACAATCCAAAAAGGAATAGAGGTGAGCAATCTCAAACTTTGGCAGAAATTCCATTACCTACTCAATTGAATGATTGTTCTTCAATTGATAATGCTTCAATACCTCGTGTATTGGAAACAACTGTTTCGAAAACCAGCATTCCTTTAATAAATATCGATTCTTTCAATCAGATCCCTAAATGCTGGGAACATGAACCTCAGATTCAAGTAGAACAAGGCTTTTCAAATCTGAAACCCCCAAAATTTTATCTCAAAAAATGGAATGGGGAGATACTTAGGTATCCAGGGTTCATTAATGGTTTTTTTCTCTATGTTCATCAGAGAACTGATATAGCCATACCCCAAAAAATCAATATTTTACAGGGTGCGCTGCCTAAATTTTTATGTGATAAAATTAGCCATTTTTCACCTGATAAATTGGGATACGACCAGCGCTTAAAATTTTTACACAGTCGTTACGGCAATGAATCTAAAATTTGAGCTGCCTTATGGGAAGAAATTACTGCAATTCCAACAACTACGAATGACATTTCTTCCATTCAAGATGGACTAGATTCTGTTGTAGTTATGATAGAACGCTATCGAATGGTTTGCAAAACAGTTGATGAAGAACAACTCTTCAATAAAATTGTTAAAAAATTCCTGGCTAGGTCCTATTTAACTCATTTAAAAACAAATGAACGAAATGTTAAACATTTATTCGAAGCACTTCGAAATTTTATTTCAATACAAGAACTTCGTGAACCAACTTGTACTTTGGTACCAAAAAAAGTTAATATCAACCAAAATAGTAAGCCTAAAGGCAGACAAAATTTTGCGATCATTTTAAAAGAAACTGATAAACTAAAAAAAGAAAGGATAAATCCAATCTTAAACGAGGTAAAAAACGTCTGAATCTAGATTCAACTGAAGATGTTAATTCTTTTCTTTCTACAGGCTTGTTGGGACCAGTTCTACGAACTTCTAAAGAGAAGAAAATTCCAACCAGCGTGTTGAGGACCAACCCTACACCCACACAAGGAAGATGTATCTTCTGTAACGGCCAGCATCACAGTCACCTTTGTTTGCGAGTTAATACTCTTGAAGCACGCAAAAAGTTCTATGAGGACAATCAACTCTGCACTCGCTGTGTTGAAAAACATCCTGGCACAGCGATATGCAGAGTTGCCCCGGCGATCCATTGCAAATGATTTTTGTGCCTTGCAAAGGATCATCATACGAACTTATGCCCAATGGTGACTTATCCTATTACACTTCCGATCATTGAAGTATGGAAGGATAGCCTTAATGCCTACAAGGCACAGCTTCCAGACAAATGTACGTACATTGATTCAAAAAATCTTGCACCAGAAACAAATGTTTCATCTCAGAATATTAATTCCTCTGTTTTGCCACAGACCAAAAATGATTCAAGGAATCTGGAGCTCACAGTACCACAATCCAATCAACCTTTGGGAGCTGACAGATTACCAGTTTTAAGTGAGTCAAAAACTTTCTTTAGTAATAATAATACTCTTATCGTATGTTCATGCATCTCACTTATCAAAACACGTAAAAATTAATGGATTTTTTGATAGTGGAAGCAAAGAAACATACATTTTCCATACTTATGCAAATAAGTACCTGAAATTGAATTTCTCGGAAAATATAGAATTAATGCGATTTAAAGGTCTTGCTAACAAATCAGTAATTTTTAGATCCCATAAAGTATCTTTCGATCTTCAAAAACCTGATGGAACAACTGTTCTGATTATAGCAAAAACAGTTAGTCATATATCTGATTCTTTATCTCAACCAGACTTTGTTGAGTTTAAAAAGTTGTACCCTCAATATTCCCATATTGAATTTACTAAAGCAGATCATGAACTTACAATCCATTTGCTTATTGGAAATGATTATATGTGGTCCTTCGTGAGGAAGATTGTACAAATATCCCCTACTTTAACCCTAATTGAAACTGACTTCGGTCATATGTTAGGTGGCACAGTAGTTCCTTTAACTGAAAGTGATGTTTTTACTCCAATATTTTTGACCTCTCCACAGAGTGTCAAAAATTTTTGGAAACTCGATACTTTGGGTATCGAATCCAACAATCTTGTTGAGGCTGAAGCAGAAGCACTTAGATTATTTTATAAAAATGTTCGTTTAGTAAATAATCGTTATCAGATTAGATGGTTGTATAGGTTTAACCCTCCACCATTACAAGATAACTATAGGCTTGCAATCAAAAGATTAGACCAGCAAGTTCCTAAAATGAAACAGAACCGCCAGTTCTTCCATTTATATGATCAGTATTTTCAATCACTGGTTAAATTAGAAATGATCGAACCAATAGAACATGAACGTCCTGGTGAGTTGATACATTATCTCCCTCACAAAGGCATTTATGATCCTACAAAAAGCACACCACTTCGTGTTGTCTTTGACGGTTCAGCAAAAACCAAATCTTCTAATCATTCTCTAAATGATTGCATGTATAAAGGTGCGATTCTTTTGGCAGATCTAGTATCCATTCTCATAAGTTTTTGCAAAAATCCTTTTGCAGTTGTAGCCGACATTCGTAAAGCATTTTATCAAATAAGCCTTCACCCAGAAGATAGAGATGTAACTCGATTCTTTTGGATGAAAGATCCTAATAAACCTTTAGATCTACAAAATCTAATTGTTCTTTGCTTTTGTCGAGTCCCATTCGGAATTGTTACTGCACCATTTCTCTTGGCTGCAATCTTATTACATCATTTTCAAATGGTTGATAAGAAATTCTATGATAGTTTTCTCCAACAATTCTATGTTGATAACTTGGCAACCTCCTTGCCAACTTATGAAGCCTTAAAAGAATTGTATGTCAAATCAAACAAGTTGTTTAGTGACATTTCTATGGAACTTGCCCTTTGGGGAACTAATTTTGTTCCACTTAGAAAGGATTTTGATCCTTCGAGATCTTTGGACAAACCACTAGTCAAAGTATTAGGTCTAGTTTGGGACATGGATAATGATATCATGTACATTCCCACTCCTAAAGCCCTAACTGCTTGTTGGACTAAACGTCTGTTTTTAAAAGTGATGTCCTCCTTTTATGATCCATTAGGATGGTTTGCCCCGGCTTTTATACCATCTTGATCATTTATAAAAATTCTTTGGTTGAAAGGCCTAAAGTGGGATGAACCCATCCCGACTAAAATACAATCAGTAGCATCTGATATCTTAAATGATTTGATGCAATGTACTAATTATTGCCTACCCAGACAATTGTACATAGGGACTTACGACCCCGATACATGTCAATTACATGTATTTACTGATGCCTCTAAAACAGCGTTTTCATTGGCCATCTATATTCGCTTCTATAATAAGAATTTAAACACTTATTCAGTACGCTTTCTGTTAGGAAAATCACGTGTTACCCCCATGAAGCCTATTACAATTCCGAAACTAGAATTGTTAGGTGCCTTAATTGGTGCTAGAGGTTTGAGTACCACTCGCAAACCGAAGGACCTGTCAAATTCACCAACATATTTATGGTCCGACAGTAAGTGCGTTTTAACGTGGTTACTGGAAAGAAAAATTTTACCTCAATTTGTTGCAAATCGAGCATCTGAAATTAAGAGTATTCCAGCCATAGAATATCGCTACGTCCCATCAGCTGAAAATCCAGCCGATATTGGATCCAGAGGATCTGTAGTAAATGATTTAGTTATGTCCCTTTGGTGGACAGGACCCGAGTGGTTAAGTCAGGATTGCATCTCATGGCCAAAAACCAATTTGCATGTGATTCAATCACTTCCAGATTTGTCTGAAGATGAATACTCTACTCCAGTATTTTGTACACTTAGAGATTCATTAAACTTTTCCTCAACATTATCTGCTTCTATTCCTGAAATATCAGATGAAATTTTCGATAAACATCATCCAGCAAAGTTGAGAAGAATTGAAAATTCTAAGAAAAGATTTATCCCGCAATTTTTCATAAATTCGCAAACGAATGAATTTGAAATTCAGTTACCAGTCTCACAACCGATTCCTCAACAGGAAACGGAAGTGATAACAAACCCATCCTCTCAATCTGTAGATTTGTCAACTAAATCAGAAAAAGGTTCGAAATCTCAAATAACTTCTTATTCAAGTTTCATCTATCCTCCTAGGAATACACCATTTGGAATTGAAATTGAGAAATTTAATTCTCTGAAAAAGTTAGTTAAAACATTTTCGCAATGTATTAAAGCAGTCCGACGTTTTAATCAACGAAGGATTAAGAGGAAACGTTTGTTAACACCCTATGCATTAGTTGGAAATAATTTTCACTTTGCATTACTTTGTTTCATTTATGCGGACCAAAAGAAATATTTTTCCAAATTATTCGAAATACTTTTAAGTGACAATCCACCCGAACATGTAGCATATGAAAAATTTCATATTTGTTTGGACCCTTTGGGAATTATACGTCTGAAAAATTATCTTCCAGAAATTCCTTATGCTAAGGATATGTTGTCCCCTATTCTTATGCATTATAGTCACATTTGACTGAACTAATTTTGATGCATACCCATCTTAAATTAGTACATGCCAGAAATAAATTTACAATGTCTGATTTCCGTAGACACTACTTTGTGCCTAGAACACTGAAAGTGTTACCGCAAATTCTGAGAAAATCTTGCGTGTTATGTAAGAAATCTGAGAACAGACTGTTCAAGCAACCGACGCATTCGTCATTGCCAGATTTTCGTCTAATACCATTTACCCATCCTTTTACCTATACAGGTGTGGATATATTTGGTCCTTTCTCTGTATTTGATAATTATTTACCAAAGAGAAAAAGTAGGTTGGCTACACCAACTACACCCATCTATAAAAAATGGGTTTTAGTCTTTACGTGTCTCTCTACACAAGCCGTTTATTTGATCTCAGTATCATCTTTGACTACCACAGAAATATGGACTGCATTTCTGACCTTTTTTGCAGATAAAGGAACGCCTAAAGCAATCTTATCTGATAATGCCGCACAATTTCAATTACTCTCGGTATATCTACCAGAGTATTGGTCTACCTTTTTGGAAGAAAATGAAGTGAAAGACAATCTAGAATTGAAAGGCATTAAATGGCACTTTATTCCCACTAAAGCGCCATGGTATGGAGGCATATACGAAGGCATCATAGGAATTATCAAGCAAGTCTTTTTCCGTGTTCACGGACATAATTCTACATATGCCCATACTTTTCAAGCTAGCTTGAAGGACATCCAGACTATGGTCAATGAACATCCATTATGCCCATCTTCTGATGAACTAGGTCAAAATACTTTGACACCCTCGCATTTTCTTCATGCGAATCTCGGATCTTTGTCAATCCCGATTGGTCAGACAGTAGAAGATAATACCCCTACAGTCACTCAACTCCAGAAATTATGGAAACTTGACCAAGAATATCTTTCCAAACTTTGGTTATCATGGAAAAGGGAATATCTTTTATATCTAAGAGATAGACCACCAAGACCAATACCAAATGCGTATTGCACGGTGCGATTTCAACCTGAAATAGGAGACATTGTCCATGTCCTGGACTATATGTCAAAACCCGGAGTATACAAACTCGTCAAAGTCCTAGGACTTGAAAAGTCACATGACAGAAAAGTCCAACATGCGCAAATTCAGTTCTCAAGTAAAAAAGTGTCCACCCGACCTTTAAAATTTTTAGCTCCCTTAGAACTAAGAATAAAGGATACTATAATGAGAAATTAGTTTCAACATTATCCGTAATTTTCAAGATTACCTGAGATATGACACATATAGGATAGGCTATTCAGTAATTTCAAATAAATTAAAATGATAACCTACACTGTCTTTAAGGGGAAGCCTAAATTAGATACTATGTTGATAAAAAGGCATACTTCTAATTTTTGGCACCTACTATTGTTGTCAATGCACCTCACGAAGGATTGCGGGCAATAGGTGACAGAGCGAGCAACTATACCATTCTATGAATGAGCTACCAACTTGCTAACTCCCCATTCTTCCTTTACAGAATCCTTCATCTATGGTACCAACTCTTCGTAACTTCATTATTTTTTTTTGCTGTCTGGCAGTTGAAGAAAGAGAAGAAATGTATATTTTTCAGAAAAAGTTGTTTTCTTTGTTGTTTTTCTTTCTCTTTTTTAGAATAATTTAGTATTATTTTCTATTTTGTACCAGCATTTTTTATTTTTCCAATAAAATTGTTTGTTTGTACATGTCATGTATAATTAAATTTTTAGTTTTTCAGGATCAATCTTGGAAGGTGGCCTCCGAAGGCTATCTTCGCACACCACCCCCAGTATCATAGCTCCGCCCACGAGGCCCTGGCACACAGGCGATGCGCCGGAGTTCTCCCACTACCTCCGGTAGTGGACATACTGGTGTTGAGGCAACGCCAGTTGTGAGGAACACGTACGAGGTACAGGTGTGTGACTCCAACAACATTTATTGTCTCCTGGATGTTAAACATATTATATATAAGACTCTACCCACTACAACATCTGATTCGAAATAGCTTTGGATCCTGAAATTCACTTAAAATACCCTAAGAAAACTTCAAAAATACAAAAGGTTCTTTTTACTTTTTTTTTTTTTTTCTGTTAGTTACCAATGCATGAAAAAACCGACCAGAGAACAGTTTCTTGTGTTGTATTTGTTTGTTTTTTTCTTCGTTTTCCATTTCAGAGTTCTTTTTACTCATTTATTTTTTATTTTGTGTTGGTGTTCACGCATCCAAATTTTCTCATCTCTCGTCGAAGATTACGGAAATACAAAAATGTATAAATGACCCTTGCCACGCATCTACTTCGTACGAAATAGCTGGCACCACCCTCAAAAGTTCACGTCCTCCTACATAGTGTGTATATACATATGTGTGTTTTATTAGAGCTTTTTTTCTGGAAAAATTAGTTCACAGATGAACTTGTTGTTCGCCGACCAGAGAAAAGTCAAAATATTGATGAACACGCTGTTTTGTAGCAAATCAGATTATTTTTGAAATTAATTTTAATTCCACCAAAATTGTCATTTTTTTTCTTCAAATTACTCATTTGACGC
Organism: Ericerus pela; assembly: GCA_011428145.1. NCBI lineage: Eukaryota > Metazoa > Arthropoda > Insecta > Hemiptera > Coccidae > Ericerus > Ericerus pela. Next base: position 1,824,831 of record WOFM01000341.1, read on the forward strand.
AGCAGAATGTTTAGTTGCACTAATACAAATTAAACGTGAATACCATTATGGGCTGGATGTAACCTAGGACAGATTCAACTACGTATTGGGAAGGTTTATTTTTTCAAATAGCCCATTAAGGAAATAGCCGAGTCAAAGTTGGAAACAATATAGGTTCTTACGGTTACTGATAAGGAAAAAAACGACACAGGCATAATTAGAAAGTTTTTCAGGAGAGAAGTCAAACACATATTTTTTTTTAAAGAAGGAATTTTAAATTTTTTTCTCTAAAACACCAAAATTTTGTTCTCGAGATTTAAAAGGGAGAAACGTCTCCCTCGTTGTCTCCCTTAGCTACACCTAAGAAAACCAACATAAAATTAAAACCATTACCTATTGAAGGCGAAAAGGAAAATTGAAAAACCTATATGTCAAAATAATAAAGGAGTCGCGAGTGAAAATACATTTCGATGAAATATTAAGCTTTAACGAAAATATTTTTAGAAAACTATTTCGAGTTATAATGAAAAATATTGCTAAAAAAAAAAATTTAATGGTACCACAATGAAATCATCCTCTATCATTTAAAAAAAAAAAAGGTTATCAAAGTCGGTGCCCAGGTTGAAAAGCTATGCAAGAACAAACAAAAACATATACTTGGATCGAGTTGATGACCTCTCCCTTTTTTTGAAACCTGTTGAAGAGGGGTGGTTTTAATTGGCGTTCTCTCAGGCCCATATTCACAAACGTCACTTGAACCTCCCTTCACTTAAATTTCACTTTAAAAAAGTTTTTTGCACAATTTTGTACATGAAAACGTGGGAACATTGTATTTCTTATGAGAGTTTCAATGTAAAAATAAAATTTTACCACACTCTTAAATACAAAATTGTACTAAAAGTCATTTTTAAGTGAAATTTAAGTGAAGAGAGGTTAAAGTGACATTTGTGAATATGGGCCTCAATGATAGATGAGTTACGCACGCATATTGATGACGATATTCATTTTATGCAGAATTGAGTAAACTTACTTAAGTTAGCGTACATTTTTGGACAAAGTATTCTTTACGAAAGAATAAATTAATATAAGCGGAGATAATCACGACAAACTTATTCGAGAGACACATTTTTCATATTCATTATGTTACCCATGTGAGGGTTGGGGCAAATTTTAAGTTTATTATTTTGGAAGTTCAACTCCACCCATTTACGTCAAATTTTGCGGTGAATACCAGCAACCTATGAATATTTCTAAGCCTAAAACCTTAAACGGATTTGTCAATAAAAATCAATTATTGTCTGGTTAAACTGTAATTAAGGATGAACAAGAGCAAGAACAAAACCAAGACCATGGAAATCTTAGTTTTTGGTTTAGTCTTGTGGCGAGAATAACCTTCACTTAGACTTGGTCTTGCCGAATCAGTCTTAGTCATGATACTGGTCTTAGACAGTCTTGGTCTTAGTTTAGGGGCTGCATACAGAAATTTTTTACAATTACTGATGGCTAAATTTAACTTAGTATCATTCATGTCTTTCTAATAATTGTATATTATGAAAGATCAAAGTAAAAAAAATTAAATATCAAATATTCTACAATCATAATAAGGTAACAAACGTTTTCTGGATATTTTGCAGCTCGTTCATATTTTTTAGGTCTCTTGGTTTCGGTCTGGAAAAAAGTGAAACGCCAAGATCGAGTTTGCTCATAACTAATTTTTTAATCTGTTTGCTACAAGTTCCATTTATCGATCCAATAAAATTCTGAAGCGGGAAAGTCGAGTTTCATTTCAAATTACCAAACTTTTGGTGGGGCCGGAGGTTTGTAAATTTATTTTATTGTTGCCTAATTGGACGAGAAAAGCTGAAATTTATCTCATTATTTGTTTACAAAAGATAAGAACGGAGACGTTCTAAAGCGAATGAGAAAGTTCAAATAGATTTATGTTGCTCTAATAAAAAAAGTTACGTAATTTATGCGACATTGATAAAATAAATACACTGAAATATAAAATCATTCTGAAACTAATAAGTAACAAAAAACAGAGTTCGAATTACGTATCGTGCGTAATTCTTTCGTGTTTTTAACGGCTATAAACATCTATTTGTTTCATTTTTATGAACAGGAAAATTGATTGTTAACTTTTACTCAAGTCATACATCAAAAAGAGTTTATTATTAAATTGATTTTGATTAGCAAAATACAAAATTTCCAAATCAGTTTGGAACATCGAAAATAATTTTCATTTCTTCATCAAGTGTGGAAACTGTGTAGAAATGAGTTTTTTTTTTATTGTTTGTCGTTTATTCTTCACAGCACCGTTTGCACGCACCTAAGTTGCAAAATGTCACAATAAAAAAGTACCATTTAACATGGTGATGCTTACCTACGCAAACAACCAAGTTTACTTCTCGATAATATTTAATAATTATCTAAAATTCTATTCGTGAATGAAGTTTACCTGTTTAATCGAATAAATAATAACCTCTTTTTGGTGGATTTGTTGAAGAAAATACCGTACATAACTAGTTGGCTACTCGCGATAATTGCTCATTTTGCTAATTAGTTGAGTGAATTACAATTTTTTTTTACAGGAACTCTATTGTTAGACACTTTTTTTCTGAGCTATAAGTGTTTTTTTCCATAAAAATTAATATTGACCAAGGTTATAAAGAAAATTAATATTTGAGGGTCACATTCTCCACGTTTATCACGGGGCTGGCTCAATAGAGGTGAACGTTTAGTTTTTCTTTTAGCAAGTTAAATGCCAGAGAAGAATTAAATGCTTATTTGATTGAATAACCATTCATTGTTGAGCTGAAATGAGTTAACCTACACTTTAGAAGCACCTAGTACTTTATGCAACTAGTTTGTAAAATGAGTATCAGTCAATGAGCTGAGAAGTTGTAGCACAAACTGCAGGCAATTAATGTTGGAATAGCAAAATACAACTTTTTGGAGTGGTATACAAGTTGACAGTGATGCTGATTATTAATTTATTTAATCAAAAATCGATTATTTGCAATGATTCATCAATTTTTTCAATCGATTATTTTCTCTGATCAATCACAATCAATTATTGGGTTTTATGAAAAATAATCGGTACTTGGCAATCAGCATAATAATAAATACAACTTTCATTAATTAGTGATTATCAGAAAAAAATGAAAATTATTTGAAAATGCCAATTACCAATCGAGTAATATACTAATTATTTGTGAAGTGTGATCTGAAAAAATTTGAAAAATTGCATTCATGTTGAAATTTTGGTGGCATTATACTAAGTTCAATCACTGTGAAACAGTGATGCCAATTATTATTAATTCATTTAATCGAATAATTGATTGTTTGAAGCCAATTATTATGGACAATTGATTATTTGTAGAATAATCGTTTGTTTACAATTAATCAATTAAGTTTCAACAATTGGCATCTCTGAAAGTTGCTTATGACATTTTTTGCAACAAATATACCAAAAAGAGGTGAGGCTGTTTGTATCAGATGAAATAATTATGTTAACCTCCTCAGTTAACACAATTTCATTAAATAATTAAATAATTAAATAATTACCGAGAGGTGAAACATTATTGCAAGTTGTTAATAGGTATCACCGTGTAAAACAGCCCTTTTTCACGCGGAAACTGCACCACTTGCGTGAGTATAGTATGTAAATGGCGCCATGAAAAAATAAACAAAAAATATTGTTAAGAAAAAAAAAAGATTGCCGATAAAAAAAGAGTAAGTATCCAAGAATGTGTGCAAAAAGTGAAACAGGCGTGAGAAAATGAATAAAAGAATTAAAAAAGCGTGTAGAAAAGAATGAAAACTGGAATTGAGCTGAAACTAGTCATTTTTCACATGCTGAACATGCTTCAAAAGTAAAGTATTCTTTCACATATGTTGCAACCAAGTCTTAATGAGTTGATGTAGTTCCAAAGCTGAGTATGATAGAAAAATTTTGACCTAGACAATTCATGAAAGAAAGTTCTAGCATGAACTTTCCAACTACACTAGATGAGAGAGTACCAGTTGAACTAAAAATAAACCAAATACGTCGATATTTTAGATCTGGAATGTGACTGTATGACAGGTAACTGGTTTCGAACATACAACCATTATAATGGATGGCCAGGCACCAAACCACTGCACTACCAAGGCCAAAAAAATACTATTCAAGAGTAAATTCGTACTTTCTCAGCCCTTGTTGAAACTATAATACAGTTAAACCTGTTTAAGTGAGAATTGAGATTGAAAATGACAGCATATGATGTCTCACTTAAGTAGAAATTTCACTTATTTAAATTTAAGAAATGTTTGTCTCATTTACGGAGATTCTCTTTTATGCAGATGCGACCCAAGTTGCATGTAATCAACAACAAGCTAAAGAATTTAAACTGTTGGAAGCAGTGACCGAATGTCAAAAGCTGAATTTTTTGAATATTTCTGTCGGTAACGAAATATTCCAGTTTTAGAGGTTCTAAAAGTTATTTGTCTCAGTGCTGGAATAAGGAATCAAACTGGTAACCTACAAATTTAGAAGCGGATGATGAACTCTGCATGGCTACGCCACTGCTTACAAATAGAGGAGAGTGCGCATCTGTATGTATATATGCTAATTCATGTCCCCACAATCACTTCCCCAGTGATGCAGCTACAATACAGTAAAACATCATTGCAGAGGATGGAGCTACGCTGCTACAAGGCGGGGAAACCAGCAAACCCACAACACAAGCTTACACCATCATGGCTCAACTCCACTCTGCCGAGGGGTTGTGTGAACCAGTAGAGGTGTGCTGTTCGCTCACGTCGAGGGTCACCACTTCTGTAGGTTGCCAGCGTGGTAGCCAGCAGATTTAAAAGCGATGACTAAGTACGCACAGCCGCGCCACTCATTTATAAAGGTTCCCTTTATGCAGGTCCCACTCGTCGAGGTTCGACTGTATTTCCATCGTTTTTGAAACTGATTACGTAAACAGTCGGCAGACACGTCGATGATTTGGAACTCACTATGGCGAGGCTAGAATGAAAAGGTTATAATATTGTAATATCACTTTCATATCCACCACTGCAGACCTGTAAGGCTCATTTAACAATTTGGTAATGTCGAACTATAAAAAACACTTTTTCGAGTGAATTTTAACGACCAAAAACCAGAGGAACACATGCAGCCCGAAACTAATTGAAAACGTAATTAGAATCATTCTTACCAAAAGGTATTTATAGGGTCTATTACCTTATTGCTTATGTAGGTACGTAACTGTTGTGTTGTGTTTGTTGTTGTTGTTTTTATTTTTGTTTTTTTCTGCTTCTTCGCAAGTCTTTCTTTTCTGAATGAAATAGTCGCAACGAACATTAAAAGTAAATCAATCTTCACGGTGTATTACATTTTAAACTTTAGCCACAGCAACGTTTCTTTTTTTTCCAAGTTATTTTTGAATTTTGAAGAAGGCAGAAAATAAAAAATTCGATAAGAGTCGTATTGTTTTATGGTAAACGCTTCTTTAATTTAAATTTTTCGGTAGAAAAAAAAAAGGCTGATGAAGGAAGAAAAAAAAAAAACGTTTCGGCATTCATTACTACACAAACAAATGATTAATGGTTGAGAAATTTGTACACGCGAATGAAGTGAACAAGAATGTCGAGGTATGCGCAACTTGTACGAATTAGGTGTTTGAGTTTTTTTTTTTTTTTTTTTTTTTTTTGAAAAATATTTTGTATCCGGATCTTATGTAAGGTGCGAGTTTTGTAATTTGATTTTACAAGAAAAACAAAAGAATGAAGAATGCTGAACCTAAAACAAAATTGCGCACTTCGGTACTTTTCACAAACGTTAATTTGCTGGATGAAGATTCATCGTTTATACTCGGCAATTTGATAATAATAACTCTTTCAGCAACTGCGACGGAAATAAAGCATCTCAAATTTTGAAAAATGCTGAAATTTTTGCGTCACCTATTTTTTTAAGGAACTAATTTTAAATTAATGAACTAATTACTGGATAAATAATGGATCATTTTCTTCGGCGAAAAGTAAACTTGACAATGATCGAGGACGCTATTTGTTTAATGGATATAAAATTTCTTCAAAATAGCGTTATTTTGTAAGAAGAACAAAAACTTAAAGGTTTTTTTTTTTTTATATAAATCAAATTTCTAATTTTTTAGTGGAGTTTTTAATTACGACTCAACAGAAATTTTTTTCTGTTTTCTTACACACATAATTTGTAATGATTTACGAAATTTTGGATCTAAAAGCTAAATATACGAGTAACTTTGATTAATATACTTTTTGAAATCACAGAGTTACCTTTCTGGCAATGAACTGGAGAAATATTAAGCACTCGTTGTGAATTTTTGTAACAATTTTTGTAACAAAGGTAATAACTGAATGCAACTCAGCGACTATAAAAATTGTATACTTACCTTTCTTTCGTTTCCTCGGGGGATCAAAATCGTTCTCAAAATAAAAAAAAGTATAAATCTCCTAAATTATTGAGAATGTCCGAGACAGCTAACAAAAATTTTTGAGTAATCTTCTTTTTTAGACACTCGCAGAGGGTACCAAAAACTTCAATTTCCTTTCGCCGTGTAATGCGGGAAGTATATTTTCACACATTTAAGGCGACTGTACTGCCAGAAGTATTATTTTGTGGGTAGGGACTGCAATTTCAGTAAGTGTTGAGCCGAAAATTCTCAACATTGATACGAGCAGGAACGTAGCCATGAGAGAAAATAGAGGGGAGGCTCCCCCAAAACGTTTTTAGAGTTGGAAAAATTAATTAGTTACATATATAGTTGGAAAATTTTTGAATTTTATGACTTTTTTTTAGGAAATTTTTAATTTTTGTTGCAGTTGACAATTTGGAGTTGGAAAAATTAGTAGTTGTAATATACTAGTAGGCAAATCGTGTAAGTTGATGACCATTTTTTTAGCTGTTTGAAATTTCAAAAATATCAGTTGGAAATTTTCGTTTTTCTTCCCCTCCCCAAGAAAAATATTTTCGCTGCGTCCCTGGATATGGGCGTATAATATATCGATACTGATATATCGATATATATCAACATATATAAACATCTTAATATCAATGTCTACACATTAACAAATGATATAATATATCAATGTAGGTATATCAACTTGTCGATACGTATCGATACATAATATGCCCCTATGTAGTGCATAATAGTTTATATTGTATGGTCGAATATTGAAAAACGGACTGGATTTTTAGAATATATGGTTCAAAACTATTGGCATTGTAGCCCCTGTACACAGAACAATACTCCCTCCAGTACAAGGAATTGGAGGATATTTACCAAGCGCCTTAGATATGCCAAAAGATACTTCCCGCGTTATACAGTGAAGAACAATCGGTTGAGATTTTTGGTACCCTCTGCAAATAACGTATAAAATAAATAAAATTATTCAAAAATTTTTGATCGTTGTTTCGATCATTTTCAATGAGATCATGATCCATACATATGATGGAAGATCCATAATCTACACCTACTCGGTTGTGTGGAGAACAATTGGGTGCTAATTATGTCGAATAAAAAGTTCGAAGTGCCTGGATTGTAAATACTAACGATGAGCAAAGCAGGACTAACACAAAGATTTGTCTGTAGAAAACAAATTGACTAGGCTCCTAAACTATGTACTTGAAAAAAATAAACAAACTGCTGTTGGAATAATTTTTTATGGTAGGAGTTTAACTTTTTTTTTTCATATTTTGGACGCATGTAGATACGTGAATGGTCACTTTAATGGCCAAAAATAATTATAAATATCATATAAGCAAGACGACCAAGACTCTATTTGTGTAGGACCATGACTAAGACTGCCCTGAGCTGGACAAAACCGAGACTGACTATATAAAATCAAGACCAAGACTTCGATGTGTCGGACAAGACCAAGTATTTTCTTTTGAAATCTGTTTCAACACTTGGTACCTAAATAATTTAATTTAAGATTACAAAAAGGAATTTGCTTCAATAAAGCTTCAAGAGCAGTAAAATAAATTAATCATCAAATTTTAGATGACGTATCAGTTAACGTTTATCTTTTCCTAATTTTGGGGCAACTTCGAGCGTTTTTCTTTGTAAAAAAAAAAAAAAAGTTTAGTCAAATCAGCATTAAAATGAGGAAAAGATAAACAGCACACAAACTTTAACTATATAAGGTTGTTAGGTGAGTCTCCTGGAATAACATACTAAAATCTGCACCCTCTCTATCATTTACATTTTTGGGGAGGGAGTGTTTATCCTCAAAATTTGATTTTTACCAGTTTTCTCCGCAAATTTTGATTTTGCCATGAAAATAAATGAGAACGAAATTGTTCAACATAAAATTTCTTACAAAAAAGTACCAGTAACGGCCAAAAGAGGTGGTAATGTACCTAATTAGAACCACTTTCAGTGTTACACCATACACGAGATATTTAACACTGGACAAGCATTAATACCTCTATAATAATTTAAATATTCAATTTATCATCCACAACTATTGTGGACCTTAACGTATTTGAGAGACTCAATAATATTTAAAACACAAGTTTGAATTAACACTTTTAATAAAATAATAAATTGTACAACAACGGTACATCACTTAATATATTAATATTATATAAATATAACATATGGGATTACAACCCTTTAGACCTGTCTATGAACTAGTAGCTCTATAAGAGAGGCTCTAGGTACTGAATGTAGATTCCTTCGAATCTTGGGTTTATATACTCGTTTGGATTATGTAAGTGTATGTGTCAGATAAGCTAAGTGAGTTAGGGTGTTGTTATTATTGCATTGGGCTGACTCGCGATATACTCGAGGGACAGGCACAATTAGGTCATGAATATACAGACATTATATCTATATATGTAAAATTAAATACGGGTAATTTAGTGGTTGTTTACAAAGAGCTATAGGATGTTTTCATTATTGATGAATACCTACATTTTAGGTATTTGAAAATGTGTAGACGAATATGTTCGTCATATCTAAAAATAGACAAAAATATACGTTATAGTACCCATGTAGTTTTTCAAGAGTCTTGAAAGAATCATTGTTTGCTGAATATGTTCAATAGAATTATATGGGAAATATAACTCACTATGTAGATAATTCCTAAACTCAGTATATAATTTCTACCCATCCACTACCCTTTCATAATCTTTTACCATCCCTTTTACCTTCAAAGTTTTTGGTCTGACGCCACCTTCCCCTCTAGAGAGTCTTGAAAACAACTATATTCTCTGAATTTGGTTGTTTTTAATACTCTCTGGAGGGAAAGAGGGCACTGGGAAAAAAACCACATTAACCTTTTATGTTGGAAGGGGTTCTGAAAGGAGGTGGATGGTTAGAAAATATCTGTTGGGTTCACGAATTATCCACACAGTACGATAATTACGAATAATATCTCCCACATAATGGTACTGAACATATTCACTGAAGAATGATTTTTTTAAGACTTTCTGGAAGGAAAGGGGGGCTTTGGGCAAAAAACTTCAGGTTCACTTTTTTGTAGAAAATTTTATGTTGAACAATTTTTTACACAATTATTTTTATTACAAAATCAAAATTCGAGGAAAAAAATTCAAAAAACTAAAACTTAGGTGACAAACATCCTCTTCACAAAAATTCAAAAGGTGAGAAGGATGAAACTTTTAGTATATTAATCTAGGGGACCCACCCAATAATCCTGTATAGTTGAGGTTTATATGCTAAATTATTTTTTTTTGGTAAGATTTGACTGGACTAAAAGAAGTACCTAAATTTGATTTTTTTTTCTCCTGAAAACTTTTAAAAAGCAGACAAATAAATCCAACGTCATCGTCGTAATTCGGTTAGAAAATTATTTTCTGGAAGAAATGGAAAAAAAATTTTAAATTATTCTCATCTCTAATGTAATGCTCGCCTTTCGTAAAGCTTTAATATATTATCATAGTCGCCTTCCTAACCGGTCTTCATTTCTCCAAATTTTGTTTATCCGTCAATGGTTTTCTTTTTCTTTGCAAAATTCAACAACAAACGATACAAAAGAACGAATCAAAAAAAAACAAAAAAAAAACATTCAAAATAATCGTTAAAACTCGTATCCTCTCACGTCGCTTATTGCGAAAATTTCGATTTCATTTTTTTTTTTTAAATTAATTAAATACAAATTTTTCAATTTTCCCCAAAGGGTTTCGATTGTCAGAACCGATTCTTTCATATTCTTGCTTTTATAATGAGTGACAAATTTGACCCTTTTTTTTTATTAGTCCTTATATTTGTTATTTTTGTTTTTGTTTTTGTTTTTTTTTTCGTTCTATTTTTTTGCCTCTCGTTTCGATAGTGACGCAATTTATTGTGTTACGAATTTTATAGATATCTGGATCGGAGGAATTAGGCTTTCGATGAGACGCATTAATTTTCTTTTAACGCGACCAATAACCTATCCGCCTTGTCAAATACGAAAAAAAACAAAAAACAAAAAACAAAAAAAACGAGAACGCGTACAAAGCATATTACACTTTTCGCATTGAATATTTTAACGACAAATTATAAATGTAGATTGAAAAAATTTACGTGGAGGAGAAGACAAATATCAGCGTCTGATGGTATTATTACACAATGATTAATGGTACGTCGAGTTGTACGGATATATACGCGAACGAATTTATTTGAAAATGAAAAAAAAAAAAAAGGAAACCTCTGTCGTATTTTTCTATGGAAATATTACTATGTACGAAATATGAAAACCTCCCAGATTCGAAAACATTTTACATTGCGTCGTCGTCGCCTCTTCTTGGGTCAAAATTTAAATTAATCGATATTACAAGATAAGGAGTTATTTCTATTAAAGTGGACGATGTACGCTTCAAAAATGAGAAAGATGATCTTCGCCGATTAGCCTTATTGTAGCCGAGTGGGTTGAAAATAGAAATACCTTATAGTTGTGTTCTTTATGGAGAAAACGTTTAATTTTCTGTCTCTTCTAAAAGGCTTCAGTTCCACGTGTAAAAAAAAGTGAATAGTTTGCGATTTTCTAAAGCTAGTTACAAAATGAGATGCAGGTTTGAGAACCTATGGTTCAGACTACATTCGGACAAATATTTGTTGTTGTTGTTGTTGTTTTGTTCAGAGATGGGCAAGATCTTAAAATGTCCGAAATTGCAGGTTAACGGGTCTAAAGGTTTGAAAACTTTTGATTCAGACTACATTCGGACAAATAAAATTTGTTGTTGTTGTTGTTGTTTTGTTCAGAGATGGGCAAGATCTTAACATGTCCGAAATTGCAGGTGAACGGGTCTTAAAGGTTTGTAAACCTTTGATTCACACTACATTCGGACAAATAAAATTTGTTGTTGTTGTTCTTTTTACGTTCAGAAATGGGCAAGATCTTAACATGTCCGAAATTGCAGGTGAACGGGTCTCAAAGGTTTGAAAACCTTTGATTCAGACTACATTCGGACAAATAAAATTTGTTGTTGTTGTTCTTTTTACGTTCAGAAATGGGCAAGATCTTAACATGTTCGACATTGCTGGTGAAGGGTCTCAAAGGTTTGAAAACCTTTTGTTTAGACTATATTCGGACAAATAAAATTTGTTGTTGTTGTTCTTGTTTCGTTCAGAGATGGGCAAGATCTTAACATATCCGACATTGCAGGTAAAGGGTCTCAAAGGTTTGAAAACCTTTGGTTTAGACTATATTCGGACAAATAAAATTTGTTGTTGTTGTTGTTCTTGTTACGTTCAGAGATGGGTAAGATCTTAAAATGTCCGTTATTGCAGGTGAACGGGTCTCAAAGGTTTGAAAACCTTTGGTTTATACTATATTCGGACAAATAAAATTTTTTGTTGTTGTTCTTAACTGTTACGTTCAGAGATGGACAAAATCTTATCACGTTCAACATTGCAGGTGAACGACCACTTTCAAATTATAACAAATCGTTGTCTTCCAAATCCACTGGGCGCTAGAAGTTGGCCGACCCGTCTAATTTTAGTGTCTTGGTATTTAGGTATAGCCTACTTAAAGTTATAAGACTGCCGCAATTATACCAAGCCTAAGTAACCGCTGAGGATTATTTTTATGAAAAAAAAAAAAAAAAAAAATGAAGACACCTAAAATTAGCAAAATACGATCTTTTGGAATAAAAATATTGGGCGTGTTTTGGGTTTGAACGTGGTCGTATACTACAAATCAAGTTCCTTTGAAGTTCTGATTTTATTGGCCGATTGTACGAAATCATAATATTATTTGATTCGGCAAAAAGTAAATTCGAAAAAGGAAAGCAAAACACAAATTTTGATTTCATTCATAGACGAAGAATCTTTCAGTTTACACTAATTTTGTACATCAAAATAATATACGTACATTACCTATATCATACATACAACTTGTTATTTTTTGTGCTACCAACCTGTAGGTATTGAAATCACGATGAATAACAAGCAAAAAACAACAACAACAACAACAACAACAACAAGTAACATATCCCGAAGTTCTTCATTTCTTTCCTGAATTTTGAATTACAAATTGTGTGAAGCCTGATTCGACAAAATTTGGGACACATATTTTTTGACAAAGACAATTTCAAACGCATTTCTTTTTTACATTGTGCCAAAAGCGTTCTGAAATCATTTGCTTACGTTTTTAAACAGAATTTTCCCTATGTTATGCTTTTTCGAAGCAAATAAGAAGCAGTAACATCTGATTCGAAATAGCTTTAGATCCTAAAATTTACATAAATTACCTAAGAAAACTTCAAAAATACAAAAGGTTCCTTTTACTTTTTTTTTTTTTTTTGTTAGTTACCCATGCATGAAAAAAACGACCAGAGAACAGTTTCTTGTGTTGTATTTGTTTGTTTTTTTCTTCGTTTTCCATTTCAGAGTTCTTTTTACTCATTTATTTTTTATTTTGTGTTGGTGTTCACGCATCGTAAGTGGTTTTCAAGCGAGAAACAAATTTTCTCATCTCTCGTCGAAGATTACGGAAATACAAAAATGTATAAATGACCCTTGCCACGCGTCTACTTCTTACGAAATAGCTGGCACCACCCTCAAAAGTTCATGTCCTCCTACGTAGTGTGTATATACATATGTGTGTTTTATTAGAGCTTTTTTTCCGGAAAAATTAGTTCACAGATGAGCTTGTTGTTCGCCGACCAGAGAAAAGTCAAAATATTGATGAACACGCTGTTTTGTAGCAAATCAGATTATTTTTGAAATTAATTTTAATTCCACCAAAATTGTCATTTTTTTTCTTCAAATTACTCATTTCACGCAGCAGAATGTTTAGTTGCACTAATACAAATTAAACGTGAATACCATTATGGGCTGGATGTAACCTAGGACAGATTCAACTACGTACTGGGAAGGTTTATTTTTTGAAATAGCCCATTAAGGAAATAGCCGAGTCAAAGTTGGAAACAATATAGGTTCTTACGGTTACTGATAAGAGAAAAAACGACATGGGCATAATCAGAAAGTATTTCAGGAGAGAAGTCTAACACATATTTTTTTTAAGAAGAAATTTTAAATTTTTTTCTCTAAAACACCAAAATTTTGCTCTCGAGATTTAAAAGGGAGAATCGTCTCCCTCGTTGTCTCCCTTAGCTATACCCAAGAAAACCAACATAAAATTAAAACCATTACCTACTGAAGGCGAAAGAGAAAATTGAAAAACTTATGTCAAAATAATATAGGAGTGGTGTGAGTGAAAATACATTTCGATGAAATATTAAAATTTAACGAAAATATTTTTAGAAAACTATTTCGAGTTATAATGAAAAATATTTCTCATATTTTGATAGGTCGTTGACCCTTAGTTTATCAGATTTACATAAATAAAATGAAAGGGGTTTAACTTTGTTTCTCCCAGTTATTGTTCAAAAAAAAAAAAAACTGTAGCTCATTTTACTGAAAATCTCTTATAGATACCTATGTAAGTTTCACTTTGTTTCTTAAACAGTGTAAGTTGACATCAAAAAAGTGGCAAAACCGAATTTAATTTTTAAGAAAACAAGTCATTGGTATGTATTTATAGAACTTACTAGTTCAATTAAAGTAGAGAAAGCAAAGAGAAGATGGGTGGGATGGCCGATTGAAAGTCAAAGAAAATTTGAAAGCATTACTCCACTAATGGTTATAATTTAATCCGCCACGAGTGTTTCAAGTTTTCAACCTCTTCAAAACCAACAAAAGGACACTTACTTCAATCAAATATAAAAATAAACTGGATTTGTTTGAAAACCAATTTTAATTAATTAATACTGCAAGGGAGTAGATAAGAGGGAGTCCTAAAAGTCTGGTCTCCTCCTTAACCAAGAAAAAAAGGCTTGACATCAGAAAATAGTGTATTTTTGTCAGTTTCAGTGATTTTCTGTTGATGGTGGGGGGATTCAAAAGAAAATACTAGAAATATATAAACCCCCTCTTACGATGGAGCTACTTACGTCCTTGCAGAACAAATCATTCAGCATGAGGGAAGAGAAACGTTGCCACATTTCCTATTAAGTCGAGCAACTTACTGCTATTTTGAAGACGCCATTTTCATTAAACTCAGTGTATTCATCGTATTCCTCGTAAAAAATACCTTTTATGAGTGTTTACAAATCAATTTCAAGAATTTCTGACAATTTATACCCTTTGTTTTTTAATTCAACTTCTTAATTGACGTCATCATTGAAACCACCAAATTACATAAGTTATAAGAACATTAATCTGCTTGATATCAAAATCTTAGATTCCATTTTTTTTTTTTTCAAACACTGGTAGTAATGATGAGTAATACGAAGGTACATATTATAATAACAGTAAATATAATTTGACTATGATAATAAAAATCCATGTAATTATAGCTGCGAATTTCGCTTACTCTCTCAAAAATAGTGGATGGGGAAGAGTAGAAGAAAGAATCAAGGAGAATATGAATCGAATTTTCTCGATTTAAGGCAATATCGTTTATGTCACAATTCTCATCAGTAATCTCACTGGGTGGCTAAATATTCATGAAAAGCATTGAAAAGCATAGAAATATAAGAATTTTTGATCCTAAATGTCCTAAAATAAGAGATAGCTACCTGTTCGTCATAAATAAAATTATAGAGGAAACTTTAAGGCATAAAATAAGCCAAAGAACAAGGAATTTCAGTCGTTGGAAGCTGATAAAATGATATAATTTAATGTTATCAGTATACTTGACCCTACAGACCCCTAATAATACTGTTCAAAAACACCAATTTGAGACCCAATTTGATGTTCTTTATCTATTCTCTCAGCTTCTGAGGTCTCAAATGTTTTGATCTTCGACTTATTCTATTCGCTGAAACCTCTTCTAAAATTTCATTTATGTCGAATAAGTAGCTATTGCTTGTTTTTAGATAATTATGACCAAAAATTTGAATATTCACTATGCTTTTCGATGTGTTGTAGCCACCCAGTGCGGCAAAACTTCTAGTTGTGACGTCACGCGACATTGCTTAATTTAGTAAAGAATTAATATTGTCTCAGCAGTTTTTGCTCATTCACCAAAATTATTTAAAATTCCCTCGTTCGGTAAAATTGCCAATACTGATTTTTTGAACAAACTGACGGCACTTTTACACATAAGGTACTTGGAAAAATGGCCATTAATCTCTTCCAGCGTTAAATGAAAATTTGAACGCATATTAGGTGTCAAATGTATTTTTATGTCTGGAAAACTGCATACTACCGGTTTAAAAAAAAAAAAAAAAAAAACTGTACAGCTGCATTTAGACTCTTACCCTATGCGGAGATATGTTGCCATTAAATTTTCATCTTTAGGCAAAAGATTGTGTATATAAATCTGTGTATACGCTTGGTTGAATGTTCGCATCAACGACATGAAAAATTTTTCCTTTTTTTTTTTTTTTTTTTATGAAAGAAAAAATGTATGCATCGTTGGATAATTTTTCACTTCTATATTACGAATGGTAGCCATATGTTGGAGAAAATCGAGAATTTCTTGATATTGTATACCAACGCTCGGACTAGAGCGAAAATGGAGGAGGGGGAAACGAAAGAAAAGAGGCCAATATGTGTATTTCCAAAAAAAAAAAATATTCTTTATCACCTGAAAATATTTTATTCTCTTATTAAATTCAGAAAAAAATACAAATTAGAGTGCACCTATGGTAATTATAATGAAATGTTAATTCGAAAATACAGGTCAAAGTATGATTAAAAAAGAAATGAAGAGAAATGAGTGCCAAAAAAAGAAGAAGAAAAGGAGATGGGTAAATAAGGGTCAGTTTTTCGCTTATCAACCGATTTAGGATATTTAATATTTGTTTTTATTGTGTATATATTGTTATTTACCAGCTTCCAGAAAGGTATATCAAATCTCTACGAGATCGTCTTCTTTGTTTTACTAAGCTTTTGACAACTTAGCTCCCTACCGTATTTTTTTTTTGCCTTTTTTTTATAAATTTTCAAAAAACCTCCTTTTCTGTTAAACTATTAGCATATCTGAATTACAATATAGTTTACCTCCGAAAAAGACTCCTGACAAATCCCAAAGACAATGTCGGGCCATATTCTTAGATAAAAGATACGAGAACTTTTGGTCACAATTTAGAACACCCATTGTTTTTCGTGTTTTCCTTTGCTCTTTATAAAATGTCGAACAAAGGAAAACACCGAAAAATAGTCATATTAAAAATTTGGCTACAACTTCAAGATGGCGAACACTCGCCAATTCGAGTGACCATCCTTCGAACTTATCCACTTAAATTCAAAAGCGAAAATTTCAGAAAACACCTGCACATTCACTTATAAGTCGGTTTTTGGATAATTCTGATCGCTTAAATTAATCTGAAATTGACAATCTTGGTTACTCCACTCGAAGGCTCCCTCACCTCATCTATTAAATTCCCCATTTCGGATGTTGACTTAGTAAATCAATTTTTACCTTAAATTCACTTTTGAATTGGAATAGCTTGAGTTGGATTCTCTCTCGCCAACTGTCGGCTTAAAGTATTTAACTGTTCAACTTGTGATTTGGGATAGCTTAATTTTTAGTTAACTGTTTAACTATGAAAATTTAGCCCAAAGACGTAAGTTGAAGTATTTTAATATTATTTATTTCATAAATTATTTTTAAGACCGACTAAATGCATTCGAAATAAATCTTGTAAAATTGAACAAAATGGCGGAATTTTCCCTTTTTTTATTTGTTTATTCCAGATTCTTTTCAACCTTCGTCACATTCGTGGTCTGTATCACTACTATAGGCCACCCTCCAGCAACATATTTAAAGGTCTTAGCATATTATTCTAAACTTAGTCTTTTGACTTTATTCGAGCAATGACATAATTTTTTTTTTTTTTCAGGTAGAGGATGCAATGAACCAAAGTCGTTTTTAATACTTATATGAAAGTCTTATGGATTGAATAACTATATATACGTAAAAATTATGATGGTTTATCGCGTCTTTCTTATTAGAAAAATTAAAAATATTTTTGAAAAAAGTCAAAAATGCTGAAAAGTGGTAAACGACCTAAGTTTGAAAGACTATAAATGGTACTTATGAAAATATTCAATTATAATAAATGTTACGCAAACAATTTTGAATGAATCGAATTTTGGAAAAAATCTACCGCAACCGTAAAATGTTTATTTAATTTTTTTCAAAACACAAGTATTAAAAATTTTATTGCAAATTGATTCTCCCGCCCCAAAAACAAATTATTTAGGTTGGCTTCATTGAGAGAATGGAAAAACGTTTATTTTACTCGGATACAAATGCGACTCTCGGCCTTTCAGGTGTTTTTTTGGTGAGAATGAGGTCATTTTAGTCGTTACTGTAAGATGTGAAATAGCACAAATAAATCATTTGTTGGCAGTAAAACTTGAAAGAAATGTATTGGAAGTTCATTGACCACGTTTTGCTACTCTACCCCATTTTACCATTGAAACGATCTCATTTCCACCAAGACGTTAAAATGCTATCCGCATTTATTTCTTAGTATAGTTTGTATAATTCTGTTCTTCCGCGTAGCACAGATGCTGATGCGTTTCTCGACTCCAAAACGAAAATATTTCTCACAAAATTTTTGAAATACAAATAAAAATAGGTATAAAAAAAAAAAAGAAAAAAAAATCAACGTGTAATACTTAGATTATTATTTTTCTAACAAAAATCGGAAGGCTGCTCGATGGTTCGTTTCGAAAATCAAGTAGGTAGGTACTTATTTGAAATTCTTTATGGGAGGAAAAGTCTGGAAGTCTGCACTGAGTGCGTCTAAAAAAGTTTTTTGCAGCCTTTCATTTTTTGTTTTTTTTTTTTGTTTATCACGATTTTATTACTTGATGTCTATAGGCTACAGTTTAGTAGTCTGTATACCTACTTCACTCTTTCACGGTTCATTACGACCTTCATTTTTATTTCATTTTTTTGGTTTCCTTAAAACCAAATACAAGAGTCATTTTACGGTTACAGCAACCTCTCCGCGAATACGTTCGCATTTCCTTATTTCTTTTTTGCAGCCTAAAAGAAATATCATTCCCTCGCTAGAAGCTTTTGAAAAAAAAAAAAACAAAAAAAAAAACAAGCTTTTGAACATGCCCCTTCGATAAATTTCTTTGAAAGCTCGTAAAATGTTAACGACACCATTGGTATGAGGTCGGTGCGTAACAATTTTACGAGTTTATAGTTCGACCAAAAATCTGGCTTTCGAAGAAAATTTTCTGGTAACATTTGCGAAACGTACCTAAAAGCAACACGTAAGTATAAACGGTGAATTTTGTGTTTTCAACATTTTTTTTTTAAACTTGATATAGGCTTTACACGAGGGTACTGAAATTATTTCTTTTGTACCTCACTATGTTAGAAGTATTCGTCATTAGACCGGAAAATATTGCTTCATTTAATTGCGCTACGATGTATTTCATAGTTTGAAATCGTTATTATTTTTTTGTTTTTACATTCAAACCAGTGTTGAGTGATAATGGAGAAAAAAAACTCGCCGAAGCAGAGAGACGCTACGGTGAAGTAAATTTAAAATTTTATAAAAAAATTTTAGCAAAGAATACGTACGCTTTTCCAACGAATCAGGCGAAAATTCATCCAAAATACGAAACATTCGAATTACATACGGGATGAAATTGAATTTCAGTTTGTTATTAGGAATGAAATGAACAGTTAGCTAATTTCGTCCGTCATAAAAATTAAACTCACTTTTTACGGCATATTATTCAAAATGGCATCAAAAATCAGTACCTATAAAGTACTGCAAAACTATCAAAATTTTATCATCCAATCGTTAAAATTCGATATAAGCTAAAATGATGACCAACGACTGAACGTATCGATAATGTTGGCTACAAATATCCGAAATAAGGTGGAAATTGAGAAACACTTCTATAAGGAGGGTGCCTGGAGGCGGAATCAGAGTCGTGAAACAGTTTATTCAGCAAACTAAAGTATAATTAGAAATCTTACCCTTCTAATTAGAAGTTTTGAATTAAAACACTGAAACTGAGTCTGATTTTCAGAAAGTTCCCCCGTCTGAGTCATTGGAGTATTGATTTTTATTGAAATCCAAAATAATTTGTCATTTTATCTTTGTGCTAATCTCTGATTAAGTACACAATTATTGTAGTCACTGTTTACTATCATATTTCTTCCTGTAGGCTAAACAGCTGTTTGCTTACTTTCATAATTCACCTTCCTCCTCTTCTTATGTGGTTTACGTATTCCTTTACGAAGTTAGCCATTTTTATAAGCTTTTGTTTTACTCACTCCTGCGATTTTTAAAATATTCCAACTTTAGCCAACCTTCCGCGACGAAATAATGTTTATTTCGCATGCAGCTAAAGCCAAAAATAAAAGCTTATCTTCAAAAACTCGTTTTTAACCTAAACATTATTTATTCAAGAATCATTCTCGTCGTTCAAACCGTTCAAGGGACTTGTTCATTTATTTTGATTTAGTATGTATATTTAATATCAAATACTTTGTGAGATGGAATGGAGAATAAATCCTTCAACTGCCTATAAGGCCCAGTTGAACAGCATTGAACAGTGTGGGATAAACTAAGTTAAAATGATAAGACGCATGGTAATAGTATATTACACACCAAGATTCGAAAGTGAGTTTACATGACTCAAGAATTGCTCACTCGCTACGCTCCTTTCGCAAACTTGCCCTCGCATGTAATTCCTCACTTTTAAACCTTGTTGAGGAAGGTATTTTTTATAATTAATGATCAGAGAGCAACGAAATAATTAATAAGCAATTTTAATGAGAAAAAAATAATCAAAATTAACAGATATAGTCATACTGACTGCATTTTCTCACTTTCTCAAGTAGCTTGTGTAGCTATGTGGCCAAGAAGTCTGCCTTATAATGTGAAGGTTGCAGATTCAAATCCAGATATGGTTAGCAAATTTTTCTAAAACATTATAGTTCTAAATTGGGAGATATCACTTTACTTTGAGGCTAGCATAAATTCACGAATGACAAGGGCTGCTTTTCGCCAGAAAAATACAATAGAAAACATTCCCTTTCTGATCATGTATAATAAAAAATAAAGTTAAACCCTACTCATCGGAGGAGTTTTCACTCTGATGACATATTTCCACCATGAAGTCGCATTTTTGCCATGAAGGCGCATTTCCAGATTGAAGACGGATTTCCACCGTCAAGGCCAATTTTCATGGAAAGATGTGTTTTCACAAGGAACATGCGTTTTCATGGGGAAGGTGCATTTTCATGGGAAAGACCCGTTTTCACAGGGAAAATGCATTTCCACCATGAAGACGCATTTCCACCACCTTAAAAACGGATTTCCACCATGAAGACACGTTTTCTTTCACAGGGAATGTGTGTTTCCACTATATGAAGATGCGTTTCCACCATGGAGACACGTTTTCATCGCGGAGTGAGGTTTCTACCATAAAGATGCTTTTCCACCCTGAAGACCCTTTTTTACAGGGAAGATGATTTTCCACTGTTAAGACGTTTTTCCACCATGAAGATGTGTTTTCACCATGAAGACGCCTTTTCACAGGGAAAATGCGTTTGAAAATTTGGCCTTATAGGACAGATAAATTTTACGCCCTAATTCGGTGTTTTCCGATAGGAAAATGTAAAGGACAATTGAAAAATTTGTTGCCAATTCAAAACAAGTAAGAAAAAATTAATTTTTCACCCTTTTGCTTTCGCACTTAAGTGTATGCCGCAGCCTCAATGTCCTTCTGGTAAATCCATCGATATTTGCTCTTTAACTGTTCGGTACAACGAGCACTAAGTGACTCAACTGAACATGTTAGGATCTTCAAAAACCACCAAGATCAACATTGAATGCTGAAAGTGAGGCAAATTTGATCGTGTTTCATTAAAAAGTACCAAAGACCGAGAGGCATATGACCAAAAATGCAAAACTCGTTTTTTTCTTCTTCAATAAATGATGAATATCCGTGGAATGCCTCATACAATAGACGTAAAACCTCCACTTGTGGCACTTTTGGGGGTTAAAAATAGATCGAACGAATAAGCTAAGCCAATGTATGTTTCAGTCATTGAGAACATCATAAAAAACATAAAATTTTCCAGGAAAAATTACGAGAACTTATAAAATAATTATCCTTTTACAACGTACTATTTTTCCTTGAACAATCCGGGCTGCAGCCAGCCTTACAACCTGAGCCAGTACTACCGACGATTGGATTTTGGAACGTCCAAGGATCAGTGTCGCCAAAAAATGAAATATAAAAAATTTTTTTCATGACTTTTCAGTGTCTTTGTAAGAAAAATTCGAGAAACTATCCCATTTTAGCAAATTCTGTATTTTATAGCGAATGACTGCAGTCACTGATAGACTCGAGCATTCTTTTGCGGACACACTGATTCAGGTTTAAATGTTGTACTTAAAATATTCACGCCGAACTCAAGTGTTTTGTTTCTTCCCTTAAAATTCTTATAAATCGAGATAAATTTTAATAAGACGGTTGATACTAAGAATCGCTAAAGTATACTCATAATTTGGAAACATAAATTTTGACACAAGTCGTTTTCAAAAATGAAAAATTTAAATTTGCCTTCTCAAATTAATAGGTATATCCTAATCTTTTCCCTCGTTCCTCCTCGCCAATCCAAAGACTTGAAAAAATAAATTTCATTTCTTATTTTTACAATCTATTCCTCCTCCACCTCCACCATGTCGAGAAAACGAGAAATGGAAAAGTAATACCGCGAAAAATCTTCGACAATTTTCTTTCCACTCTTTCACTATACGACATATTAAAATTCTGTTGACCGTTTAAATTTTGTGCACCTTGCTACTATTTTTAATCAAAGAAGGAGAAGGCTTACAAAATTTTCATTCTTAGAGAGAGATCGGTACTTAACGAATTTTTGATAAAAGCTCTATAAACAACTTATATTTTCCTCACTTTTACGTTTTCACTTTATGTACCTACTACTTTTTTTAATTTAATTCAATCAAGCTTTAAAATTCTCTCGTCAGTTGATTTACTCGCTGTATTTCGTATGAAATGAGAAATTTATACATTTTTACTTCGTTATAATTCACGTTCGTTGACTTATTTTACACATTTATTTCGAAAAGAGCTTTCAGGCTTATAGTCGACGTATACTGTGTACCGTGTAAAATATTAAAGACGAAAAAACAAAAATGATAATAAAAATAAAACGAGATTTACGAGAAATGGTGATGGAACGAAAAAAACAATGTAGGTACATTGTAAAAATTTTTTCAATTTTCATTGCACTGCTGGTAATTCTTTCAACCTCTCTCGCAAATGCTTGCGGTACTTAAAATGTAAAACATTACAGTCTGCTCGTCTTGTTTTTAATTTTCGTAAAAATCAACAACTTTATTATTCCTTTGTAGGCTATAGCCAACACACACACATACACACACATATATATATATATATATATATATATATATATATATATATACTTGTACATTATTGTTGCACAGAAACATAGAGCACTTTTCGTCGGAATTGATTGCTCATTTCTCTGTTTGTTCCAAATGCATAACAACGACACATTGAAGCAAAACATCATTTAAATACTTTTCACATTATTTGCTTATAGCCCACGTCTTACAGTTAAGCTGCTCATGTAGGTAGTCTATTCGAAATAATGTCAAGTCGTAAATTTAGTAAAAAGAAAAAATATAGCTTTCAAACAAAAATCTTGGATACTTTTTGTACACTTTTAGTCCAAGCATTTAGGCGAAAAAAAAAACGTAAATAATTATAGGCTATCTATTCGATAAATAGACTACGGTAATTATACCTATAGGACCCAATTGGGGCTTGTATAGCACAGATATAGATTTTTGTTATTTTCTTGAACATTTTGATATCACCTTAATAAATTCGGGATCCATAATTTTTATATTTTTTCATTAATGGTGAAAGTTTGATTTATAAGATTAAGGTCACAAAATTAAGCTATGTTACAGTTTTCCAGCAGTTTTGGCGTTTTTACTGTTTTTTTACTTTTCTATTTTATTACATTTTGGTCATTTTTGACTACTAGCCTTATACCTAATTGTATCAAAAAAAAAAAAGAAAAGAAAAGTGTGGTTTTTGTTGGGGCTATACTCATGAAGGATTTATGTGCAAACATAATAGTGCGGTTATCTTTGAAAAAAAAAAATTCTCTACCTTCGGACTAGGTACAGGCTACCTTATGCTTCCACAAAGAAGGGTTCAACAGTATGATTAATGCCAGTTTTAAAAAATTTATTGGATTAATGAAAGATATAAGTATGGCAGTTTGCGATTTTGTGGCATGAGCAGCAGGCAAGTACTGTAGTATTACACGAGTTGAAATCATTCTTGAGATAATGCTTGGGATAACTTTTGAGATCACTCAACTCTGTGCCCCTGTTAAAAACTCTATTTTTCACAAAACATGCACAGCAAAGTAGTTGAATCTAAAGAAATGCGCATGACTGATTAAATGGGAGAAGCAAAACACTTTGGTATTGGGAGCAATTAATGCTTGTTTTGATCTTGTTATCAAATTTTTGCTATTTATCGCTTTGCGCACTGAAAACAAGCAGATATTTGCCTACTTGGCAGCATGTGTTACAAAATGGTATATTTTGCTGAAGTGAGTGATTCTAGACAAATTTCAATGTTTGCAGCACCGGCTTCAAGTGAGTGCTATAATCATGTAGGTAAGTCAATATTGCTTACACTGTGCTCCACTTAAAAACTATATTTTTGATAATACATACTTAGCAGTAATGCGCGTGATTGGTTCAGTTAATAACAGCAGCAAATATGTGATTGGCTTTTGCTGTGAAATTTGTTTGAAAATTAGTCCCCAGGTCACCTAGCACATCTAAAAAAAGAATGTTTTCTCATAGATACTTTGCGTACATGTGTTGTAAGATAGTATATTTTGCTACAAGAGCCTATATCTTCGCTCAAGTTGTAAATGTCATTTTTTGAAACACCTGCGCCACAAATTTTGTACTTCTGAAGAAAAAAGTGTGATTGGTTTGATGGGACGAACAAAGCACATTCATACCAGGAGATGTATTTGCCTGCATGGCAGCGTGTATTAGAGTAGGTAGGTAAAGATATTTCCTGCTAATACGTATGTGGAATACCTTGTTGTGAGAGATATTCACACTAGAAGGTCTTCAACAGTATTTGCGTGTTCTGCCATTTCATACGGTCAAGTATGGGAGAGCCAAATCCTCGGCGAATTTCAATAAAAACAAAAATCCAAAACATGTCGATTGATTTCAAAATTAATATAATCGTGCACGAATTTACTCATGAAGAACAGAGGTGCCAACATACTTAAAAGGGAAGAACCACAAACTAGAACCACGATTAAATTAAAAGATAACAAAAATAATTAAATTTTGAATATATATTTTGGTAAATGAAATATGATAAAGAGGCCATTGTGTGAGACATGGTGTCAAGAACATGAGTGCCGAGTGAAGAATTTAAAGTAGACGAGCAAAAGGCAAGAAGAAAAAAATGGTGTCTGAAATCCTGGTGGCCAGTAGTAAGTAATTCTGTTCGTTAAGGGAGCACAAGAAATAAGAGAAAATAAAGAAAAAGAGTCAAAGTAGGTCCCATATGCTGGATAACATCCAACAGCAGGTTTGTTTTATTTTACAGAAAAAAAATGTACTGGGGTGACATCGAGGGAGGTTATTCTACTACATTTGAATTTGTTTTTCAAAAGTAATATAACACCCCTTAGTGTTGACACTACATAGAAAATAAAACATAGTTTCTTATCACCAGTAGTAGGTAATTTCTTTTTGTTACATATTCATGTTTGGTTTGTCAATTGGTTCGTCAAGTTAAGTTGTTACTGAATAATATTATTATTTGAATTAAATTGAAGTGAATTGATTAACAATATTTTTTGACCTCTCTAAAAATTCGATCAAATCAAAAAAATCTCATGTTTGGGAAGTTAAGCCTAGCTTTTGTAATATCGTATAAACTTTTTCGGGACTATATTCAATCGAATTTTTCACTTGATTTGTTTTTCTGACTTTCGTCCCACTAAATAGTAAAATCTTTCCTCAGTGCACCCAATCATTTTATAATTTTCCTTATTCTTTGAAGAAAGTAACATCGAGAAAGGAAAAAAAATGGAAAAGACTCGTGGAATTATGATTATAAAATATTCATGAAATGTGTTTTTATTATATAATAAGACGAGAAAGAGAAAAAAAAAAGGAGTGAAGAAAGAGTAAAGGAGAAAGAAAAAAAAAGAGGCGAATTACTATTATGCATATACAATGAATAAACGTGACCAGAATCTGATTTTTTTTTTTTTCACGTTCAACGGTAAAATTAATCCTTTATTTGGGAATGTATATACAGTAATAGTAATATACAGAAAGAGTGGGATGGGCAACAGGAGGCGCTGAGAGAGCTAAAAAAGTTTTATGGAACTCGAAATTTTTCAGTATTAACCTCGACACTTTTAAATCGCACAAAATATTTTTGAACCCCTTTTTCCCTCTTCTTGTACTATAGTATTATTATTTTTCTTCATATTGTCTTACGCTGTATGATTTTTCATCTTTCAAAATAAATATCTTACTTGATTAAGTACAAAAAGTAGCTTCTTCTTTCAATGATATCTAAGGAACAATTATTCTAAATTTAATTATTGAAACCCTTCCCCAATTCTTGATTTCGATATGCCACTAGCCCAAAGACTGTCCATTTATTACAGAATCGGATCCTAAAAAATGGTTAATCTCCAGTTTTTTTACTAGTTTTACGTAGTACCCCTCTTTTTTGAAAACTAATACTTACAGTAAAGACCACTTATAGTGTACTCGGATAGAGTGATCACTCGCATTGTGTAATAAAAATATCATGAATCAATTCACACGTACCTTCATTTTACATTGTTATTTACTCTATTAGGTAGGGTGAGTGATCTCTGACCCATTTAGTGTGATCTTTAGCTGCGATCTCTTCTCACTGAAACTGATGCAAGTGTGAATGAATACATCTATTCTCGTTTAACAAAAATCGAACAGCTTACACACGTACAGACACAATTACTCATGTCAGCTGATGAGTTGAACATTTCTTTCCACTGCAGATTGCATGGTACCTATTCAAGACTGGTCCTCTCTTCCACTCTTGTATGCCAATGTGGAGTTACTCTTCAGTGACCTCTACAAATTGTATTTCTTATATTTTATTCACTTACCTCGATGATATTCTTGCTCCGTAGAGTATTCAGTATTTCCCATCGACGTTGCACCAAATGATGACGATTCGGGGAAAATGGTTGCAGCAGATCCTCCAATATTTGACTGAAAAAAATAACATTATGTTAGTGCTGAGATGAAAAGGAATAATATTGGACATCGGGGGCTAATTGTAGCAGGAAGAAGCGTAATAATAATGTGGTTCAAGGTCTGAGGGACTATATAAAGTAGGTGGGAGTCATACACTTGTCACGCATGCTTTGTAACTCTCAACTGCCGTCACCTCAACACCAGTATGTCCACCATTAGGTAGAAGAACTCCGGCGCATCTGGAGTGGCCATGAGCTTCATGGGTGAGGCCATGATATTAATTTCCATTGTTGTACAAAGAGTAATATAGGACAAAAATAAAATTAACAAGTAAAAACACGAAGTAACTCTCCAGATCATTATTTATTATAGAAAAGAACAACTGACGGGTATGACCAGGCATGACATCTATAATTAAATCCCCAAAATAAAACTACCCTTAGTAATTTTTTGCACCCTTGGACGAATTATTTAGTATGAAAATAAGTACTAAATAATACTAAGATAAATAAATTAAATAAAATTTCTTATTAATAATAAAATTTGCCATAAATGCCTGGGTTAGGGTAACTGCATTAGCCTAGGTTTGCTCACGATGAACAAACTTTCTCCCTCTATTTTGAAAGGTGTTTTTATTCTTTTCCTCTATAACACAACCTGGGTGGTTGAATATAATAATTAAATGGTTTATACCTCGGTACATATTCCCCTTCTTCTTTTTTTGATCGACTGGCTATATTTCACAATCGTTGTAAATTCTTTTTGTAGCCAGATCGATCAATCAGCATTTATCTGTCAATAGATAAACACATTTTTTTATTTTTCTCTCTGTGATTTTTTTCATGTTTTTACCTTTCACTATTAGAGGATGTGTTTTTATATAAAGGCTTAATTTTTTTCCCCGACATGGCCAGATCTCAGCAAGAACATGTGATACTACCTAATTTATATTTGAGGGCCACTTCGGGTGTATGGCTATTTTTTGGCAACTTCCAAACTTTTTACATGGTATAAAATATGTAAAACTTGATAACCTGACTATCTGTGTGGACTTGTAAAGATTTTGGTGGCTGTTAAATGTAGTTGGTAGTCTATCACCTTGAAAATTTATTAGAGTAGGTTTTGGGAGATATGGGGTGTGTATCGGTGGGATTTGACCTACCAGGGTCGCATACCACACAACTATACCCACGGGAGCGTCTGTTAGACTAGAACGTGAATATATAACAACATAATAGAATATGTATAATAGCTGCCATCAAACACTTAAACAACTTGACTTTCCCAACAAGTAAGTTTCAAAATATTTTAAACTTAGGTGGTTCTTCTAACACCAGTAAATGAATGTAGACTATCTATTAAAGAAAAGGTTAAAACTAAGAAAACTTTGCACAAAAAATTACCTATAAGAAAAAAAATTGACCCCCTTTTCAAAACTAAATTTTCTTAATTGTTTGAAGTTGAAAAAGGCTTCAGTAATTTACTTTTCAGTCTATTTTAATTGATTCGCCATATAAAACAAAAAAGTTTCACATAATGAGAGGATTCAAGTAATATTTCCACCATTTCTTGCATGTTTAAATTGCAAACTTGAGTACCTACCTACTTTTTTTTTCTAATGATATACTAGAATATTTTTCAGTACCTACAACATGTCAATAAACCTAACTAACATCAAGAAACAAAAACAAGTAAGCCTATAGTACAGACAAGCACGCTGCTGCACAAAATAATGCGGCATTGCATGGCATGAGCAGAGTGATTTGAATATCCTCGAACAAATGGGTTACATGGGGGACACATGTCTATGTTACCTAAAGGAATCTTAAGAATGCCCAGAGGTGAATTTAGGTATTTTGCACCTATAGGCTAGTCGTGATTTGTGATACAAGTGTATAAAATCGGTGGTTTTGATCTGAGTGTGATTTTTGCAGCACAAAATGAAAATCACACGAGTATCACTCACGTACTATAAACACGTGCGTTACACGCTATTTTCTGGAGCACCCATCTCCATAAAAAACAAAAAAAAAATTAGATAAATAAATATTTTTCTTATTGGGAAACATAAAAGGGCAAAGTATTCCCCAATTTTCACCCAGACCTCGTGGCGTAGTAGTTAATGTGCTAGCACTTCCACAGTGATGTTAGAGATTTGAATCCTTCAGCAGAGGAATCTTTTATGAAAAAAAATATATATATATATATTGTCGGAGAAAACGACGACATAGGCTACAGACAGTAAACAGGACCAGTGTACAATTTGACGCATTCGCCCAAGACGACGTATAAAGTAAATACTTTATACATCTACTTCATACATCGGTCCTAAATGGTTCTAAAATCGCCTGCTTTACACATTATCAAGGTGCGTATGAAAATTAATTTTATGAACAGTGTTGAAGAAAAAAATTGATTTTAATTTTCATTTTTTTTCTCTCTAGCGCATTTGTTAAAATTTTTTTTTTTGAAATGGATTCTATTTTTTGGAAAAAAAATCATTAACTTTCTATAATACTTTATCATTTCATTTTAATTCCGGTAGATTTTACTGGAGAAATTAAAAAAAATTATTTTTCACTGTTTAGAGCATTTTCTTCGTTTTTTGTTTTTTGTGTTATCTACTTAAATTGAGTAGGTACTACTCATGAATGTTTTGATCTTTATCTTATTTAAATTTTATCCAGCACCACTGGAAGCAAGATCCAATCACAGTTTTATTTCGTAATTCATGCCAAAAAAAACCAGTATACCTATCTATAAATAGTATATGAACCTGCAAAACAGAAAAATTTTAACTATTTTGCTATGTGTCTTCATCTTCTACCGGTAGACCCTTCGGTATTTTGTTACGGTGCTGCCAGTTTTTACTTAAATCACTATGTTAATCGGATCTTGTTAATTTTTTGAAAAAATTTGTTGAAACAATTGGCTAATCTCTGTGTCATTCACATTTTGCTTTGCCTGTTGTTAGGTAGATACATAATGGCAATCTATTTTCCAGTCAAATTTACTAATTTATTCTAATTCACATAGGTAGATATTCATATATATATATATATACCGTATTTTCCAAAACTACGGTTATATGCTAATTGTATTAGTGTACTAACCCTCACGAATGATGTAAGTGATTTAAACAAATTCGGGTTAAGTTTTGATAAATTGCGTCGTTTAGCTACTAATTTATTTTCTTCCTTTGATTGTTGTCTTGTTCCTTCTCATAATGATATTCATAATTGTTACTCATGCCGATTTCAACTTTCTCCAATGTTTCCTTTGTTACCTACTTGTGGAATACCTTGTTGTGAGAGATATTCACACAAGAAGGTCTTTTACAGAGTTTGCGTGTTCTGCCACTTCATACTCTATAGTATGAGAGAGCCAAATCCTTGGCGAACACTGGCGATTTTGTAGCCTGTTTTGTGAGTTTATATAGAGGATTTGGTACACGCACACAGACACACATACATACGTATATGTACGTAACTATGTCATACATTACGTCGTTTCTTGCCTTTGTTGAGGTGATAAGAAACGATGTAGCGCATTTGGTACTCGGCCGTGATATCACTGAGATCGTTATCAGGTAATTGATCACGGTCCATGCAATGTATCTCACCTGTACATACGTACAGGTACAAACATATAAACGCACAAGTGTGTTTATGTTTTAACGTCATAGAGACGATTATTGCCAGCCTTTGGGCGGCGACCATTGTCGAGGGGTGCAAGCCCCTAATACCTCATACGAGTGATGTCCCACACTACTTTTTGCCAAATTTTTGTTAATTTTTACCAATTTTAGCTAATTAATTATGTCTGCTAATTTGTACTTGGGTTTTTTGCGCTTTTTCTAAACATTTTCCACATTTTATTCATACACTGTATTATTGCTTCCTCCAATTTAGTTTTTTTTTAAACAATCTTACAATTTTATTCATATTAACTGTTTACCTATTCTAGTGTTTGTTGCTAGTCTGAATTATTTTTGTCTATTATTCGATGCTATCTAAAAATCTAATTTTCTGGCACAGGAATTTGGAATATTTATAACCGACTTGAAAAAAGAAAAGGAATTTCTGAATTCAACCCATATAGTTTGTAGCTTATCTAGGTACCTACCTCTGTATGCTTATTCTAAAATTTATGGAGAACTATGGGACCGATTTTTACAAACTGTTTTTTTAATTGATGTGTAGTGATCACGTAGCGGTCCCACATTAAACTTTTCAAAATCGATTGAATAGTTTTTAACTTTTTTTTATAAAACATTTCTTTTTTAACGCAAACTTGCCTCAAACGATAGGTAATGTAACGAGAAAACGAAAAAGTATTTGAAAAACAATTATTTTTCATGAAAAAAATTGCATCAACTTCAAAACAAAAACAAAAAAAAGATTAAAAATTTGCTGAAAAGAGACAAATAACCTTTTTAAATTTTCTCCAGAAAGATTTATTGGAATTATAATGAAACGAAAAATCATTAGACTAAATTAAAAACTTTTTTCAAAATATAGAACCCACAGAAAAATAAGAAAAGTAAAAAGAGCAATAAAAATGCGCTAATAAGTTAAAAATAACCCTTCTAAAATTTCTCCAGGAAGATCTCCAGACTGGCATTATTGAAGTCGACAATAATTGAAAAAGTTTTGTCATGAAATTAGTAGGAGTTGACGCATAAGCCGACCTATACATGACGAAGAACAAGTCGAACAATTTTCAATCCCTAGACTTTCCTGAAGAAATTTTAAAAGGGTTATTTTTCTATTTTTGGTGCGTTTTTATGGTTTTATTTTTTATTTTTTTCTATTTTCTTTAATAAAACTTTTTAATTGATGTATTTTCACCTTCCCAACTAACACAAAATTGAGGAAAAAATATAATTCTTACGATGCAGCCTTAAACCAGTTTACTATACAATAGTTATTAATCAAAATCGAACGGATAAACAACGAACCTAATTATTCTCTTTCTACTCCACTCGCTTAAACATGCTATAACATAGGTAGTATGTAGGTATACCTATTAAAACTCATAAAAGGGGATGAACAACAGAACTCGATTAGGTGAATTTTCTCTTGTTTCGTATAGCGTAAAAATATTAATAACTTATTACAGTATCAAATAACGGTTTTGATTAACTAGTCATTAGCTACCTATTGTGGATTCGAAAATATCGATAAAAGTACCCCTAATAATACATCACATCGCCACGAGGGGTATTAGTTTTTCGCCCTCTCGTATTTTTCCCCTCGTTTGAAAATAGAATTGTTGAAGGAGAAAAAGAAGAGTAAATTCATTAAACGTAAAACATGGTTGCTTTTCGAGGTCATTGGTAAATCCATTAAATATCCCTTATTGATCGTATTTTCATCAGCCATGTCATGTAGGTATCATGAAATAAAAATGGTATTGACGAGTCTATTGGTCCGGTCAGTAGTTATAAGATAATTAATAACGATATAGAGAACCCATTCAATGAACAATATACAGGAAATATAGTTCATAAATTATTTTGTTACCGGTTTTTTAGAGATGCTCGTATTAATATCAGCTATGGGCATATAACAAAAAGGGTACAAGTATTCAGAAGTGAGAAGTACGCCTTAGTTGAACATGAATAGCTAGTGCGTCAATGGTGGCAGTAAGATTTTAGGGATCTGTAGAAAAGAAAAAATTATAATAATTTATGCGATAGTAAATGTAATACGATAATAATAAGTAGGATTATATTCGAGAAAAAAACACAAAAAACACAAAAATACTAAGGCAGCAAGCTATTCTAGAAAATGTAGGTTATATTTTCAAAAACTAACAGCAAGGCCAAAAAAGAACTACTCTCAATTTACAAAGGCTATCTCAAAAGTAAGTTTCTTTTTTTTTCGCTGCTCTGGCGACACTGACAGGTAAATAAATAAGAGAAGTGTTTTCCTTAAGATGAATGAATTTTTTTTTACATAATTGCCTACTCCATGGGGGCACTTATTGTGGCGTGTAACAAGTTCTTCATCTCCAAGGGCTTAAAAGTCTACAGCTTCATTGGCTTAGATCTGTAATTTAATTTAGGCATTTTTATTTTTCCCCTCATCTTATATACACCAATATACCCAAGTAAAGGCTCCTTTTTTAAGGCTGTCACATTACCAATTTTACAGATTTATTTTTGGCTACGCGTTAAAAGCAATAGAAAATTGTATCATGGGTTGTTTACCTTATCACAGTGTGTGTGTAGTGATGTCCACTAAAATACACGAAAAATTAATTTCATTGATAAGAAATTACACCCAGCAAGACCAGTTTTGTGATATCATTTGGACTGCCAATTATATTGGAATGTAATAATTCGAAGTCTTTTTTTTCCTTCATATCATATCAAGGCACCTGGTTAAATGATAATTTTCACACATTTATAGAAGTGTTATATTCAGTTAAAGAAGATATTTTTATTTGCATTATCAAAGGTTATAATAGGTATTTTTAGGGTGGTGTTGTACGTAGTTATGTTTAAATCAACGATTCAGCAAGCTTTTCTGTGGCTCTGTGCTAATGATGTGGACTATCATTCCTGCATTTCATGTTCAAATCCTCCTGATACTGAAAATTTTTTTGCAATTTAATTTTTTTATTAATTTTTTTTTATCATAGTAAATTATCCAGATTATTTATTATATTTTTAAAAAAAAAAAAGCTTAAACTTCCAGTAGTCTTATATTTCATTTTCTCGAGTACCTACTTTTCCTTTGTCATCTGTTTCAACACCTGAAAAAACATTCTCTTTGTCTAATTGCAGGCGCCTGTCACATTTATGCCTTATATATAGATCTATGTGAATTATTTCTATGTAGCAGCTAGGGCCATACTTAGCTTTATTTTCCACCCTGTGCGAACAAACTTTTTGTCGCACAAAAACGTTTTTTTTTTTTCCAGTTAAATCAGAATGATATTCTTTGTCGACGATGATGTATCAAACAACAACAATGTATTAGGTATATTAAGTTTTTTTTTTTTGTTAGTATGCTGCCCTTGCACTCTGCCACCCTGTGTGAATGCATAGATCGCATGTACCTAGTTACAGCCTTGGTACTCGCAAAACATTAAACAACTTCAAAAATTAAGTTGGCACCGGGCTACCTACCATTAACAGAGAAACCACCTTATTATAGGAATCACCGTGTATAGGTATAGGTACTTGTAGGTTTTGTCAGTTTAGGGAATCAAACCTGAAACCTACATATTTGCTAGCTAAAAGCAATGAATTTAACCACACAGTCATCTTACCGCCAACTATAACTGGCGAATGTATTTTGTATTAGGCAAGGTATGGCGGTTCCCACAGTACTAATTACTAGTTTCTTCATAACCAAACATAAATTTCAGCCTATATTATTATCCAACTGTAAAAATTTGTTCACCTTAACTATCAAAAACGACATTTATAACATATTTTTTTGAATTATATCAAACAAAAAATTTCCACGTTCTGGCTTCAGCACACTCAAACAATACCTTGTGGCCTACGTGGAAGAAAAAACTTCCCAAACTTGATAAATTCTCGTTCAAATCTTTCAATTTCAATCAATCTAAAATATACTATACGTGTTGGTGTAGTAGAGCATAAAGAATCTACGAGCCTACGCACTCGATTAGAAAGTTTTTTTCTTTTGTGAAAAAAAATTTTCAGACGTTAGCGGGCGCCAAAAATTTACGCCATCGACGTGGAATATCGCCGAGTAAATAAAAAAAATAAAAAAATAAAAAAAAATATTAATTCGTCAATCTTCTATAAACATCAAAAGTCAATTCCTCATTATCGATGGAACAGAAGGATGGAGAAGGGACAAAATCGTTCCAAACTATACGAGCATAACAAACAAAACCCAAAGAAGTTTCGCATTATTGATGTACGGTGATTGACCTATTAGATTCAACTTTGGCCCGCAAGTCTTCTTTATTCGTGTAATCACTGCCAAAAACATGACGACTTAATTATTAAAGGTTATTGTTGTTTCATATTTTATACCGACTATAGCCTATATTGGTAAATACTAAAAAGTTAATAACTTATCGCGATTAGAATGCAAAAAATTCTAAGATGTTTCTCTCGACTGGTATTTTCAAGCAACCAGATTCTCGATCCATTAGAGAAATGATTATTAATTGAATTACCGAGTATCAGCTTCGCTTGGTCACCTCTCTGGAAGTAAGGAGGCATTTCATTAATTATAATCTACTTATTATCTTTTGAATTTTAAAAAAATACAATATAATTACTTAAATTATATTTATGTACCTATGTACTAACTGGGTACCTGCTTAATATGAAAAAAAAATTGCCACAGTTCTAAATAAACCAATTAAGTATATTAATTTTACTGGAACGATGATATGGTGTTGATTTCAAAACAAAATGCCAGGTTGCAGCAGCAGTCAATAATTGGTTTTGTTTGTTGAACAGTATTTCGTTGAACACTTCCAACCTTTATTTCTTAAACTTATTTTTTTTTTTTCACCCTAGATATCATAGATTTTGAATTATTAAAGGAAGTTTGGTATATACTTTTTGAAACGCAAAAGATTTTAAATTACATACCATTTATCAAAACATACGATGTATTCTTCAATAAGTGTCCGACTATCCAGACCTATGGAAACCAGTCTTATCTCGTGAACTGTTCTTACCAAATAAGTACAATCACAAATACCTGCATAAATACCAGAATTATGTTAAAAATCCCAACACCAAAATGGGTAAAATATTTAAAACTGTAGAAAAATTAATGGTCATCAAATTCCAACCCTCAGTTTCATAAGTTTGAAAAGAAATAACAAACCTAAGTAGAAACAATACAGAGAAAGAGAGAAAGAAACATAGATAAAGTACTAAGTACTTCGTTAATAAATAGGCTAGAGATAAGTAACTCTCTGTAATGGCCAAAAGAGGTGGTAATGTACCAAGTTAGAACCACTTTCAGTGTTACACCAGATACGAGATAATTAACACTGGACAAGCATTAATACCTCTATAATAATTTAAATAAGTAATTTATTATCCACATCTATTGTGGACCTTAACATATTTGAGAGACTCAATAATATTTAAAACCACAAGGTTGATTTAACACATTTAATAAAATAATAATTTATACAACACAAGTGCAGTAAATAATATTTCAAACACTATAAACTAGGTTTGAACATTTGGGATTTAAACCCTTAAACAAAGACTATCTATTAACTAGTAGCTCTGTATGAGAAGCTCTAGGTACTGTGTAACAATTCCTTCGAATCGAGGGTTTATATACCCGTTTGGGGTATGTAAGTGTACGTGATGGATAGGTCAAGTGAGGTAGGGGCTTGTTATTATAGGGTTGTGCTGACTCACAATATAATCGAGGGACAGGCAAAATGAGGTCATGAATATACAGACATTATATCTATATTCATAAAATCAAATACGGGTAATTTAGTGGTTGTTTACAAAGAGTTATAGGAAGTTTTCATTATTGATGAATATCTGCATTTTTGGTATTCGAGAGTGTGTGGACAAATATGTTTGTCATATTTAAAAATAGATGAAAATATACGTTACACTCTCCAGATTTTGATGTGTAAACATATTATCACTAAGTCTATGGTAGGGGCTAAATGAGAATTACTATTGTCAGATCTGCGTAACTCTAACAATTGTAACTTGTTTGTGAGTATTAGATGATGTGTAGGTGTGTGGTTATGAGTTCACAACAACATTATTAACTTTTATTAACTTGAATTTCGTAAGGAATAGCCCCAAATCAGAAGTTGGGGTCATTTTATTTTTATGTTTACGCATCAGTCCTTCATAAGTATAGCCCCAGCCAAACTCACACCCTAATAAAAAAAGGCAAGTGATGGCACAAATTTTTGAGCACTTATTATTGATCAGTAAATGCTGAATATGCTCAGGCATTTGTTCTGCATACACTCATGCTTAAAATGCTGAAGCGTATAATATTGGCTCAAGCATACTGACATTTCATCTTAAAACAAGATGTTATAGGTCATAAACTTGAAATAGCATTGTAGACTGCGCTAGTGTAGTCACAAAGGAACAGTGAAAAAATATTGTTTGAGAATTATTTTGACAGTTTGAGGCGAACAATGCATTTTCAGTTTTTGATTAATTTAGGCCAGAGGCTGGAACAGTTGAAAATAATTATTCTCGAGCATTTGTACAAAAATGATCATATTTTGCCTATTATGAGCATAATTATGCTTTTAAATGCCAAGCATTTCTTCTTCAAGCATTTGCTGAGTAAATGCTCGTTACCATCACTTAAAAACTACCAACAGTACATAGGACAATCATCAAAACTATCATGTCAGTATTATTTGCAAAAAATTCTTTGTCCAGCCAAATATCAATCACGGTCTCCCAATTTTACATAATATGGAAACTTGACCACTAGGCTATCAAGTTTTGTAAAAAAAAAAAAAAAATTAAGGTCAAAACAAATATACATGTAAGTATCTATACACTTTTTGAATACGGTTTTCCATGCATGTAGTCTTCAGATAGCTGCTCTAAACAAAAAATTTCTTTCAACATTAAGACAGAAGATAACACCCCATGGAGAGAAAGGTAGAAAGCAGTGAAAGGAGAGATAGAGACAGAAACCTTATTTCTATTTCTCTTTGGTTCCATCCTTCATTAATCCCTCAAAAGATCAAAATTGAAATAATGTAATTAATTTTATAAACAGAAATATATACATTTTACAGTACTGCTCACAGTTTTGTGGATACATAATAATAGTGTGGGGATGTAAACATATATAGGCACACACATGCGCGCACACACACACACACACACAAGAAAATCTATTGGTGGTAGTGTAGCAGTGCAGATGTCATCACTGCTTTTGAACTTGTTGTAGATTGCTGGCTCAATCACCAGTCCAGGCACACCTACAAATAGATAGCCTATTTTCAAGGTAAAAAGATAAGCTTGGTAATGATAAAAGAATAAATCTAACACTTTCAGTAGTATTAAAGATTACCCATTACACACACGCTCACTGAACACTTTTATGTACCTATTAGTAGTCAGTTATAGATAGTTGACGTAATATAATTATTATTGTATTACAGAGCTGAGACCAGGAACAAATCAAAAATGTTCATTAAATTTGAAAACAAAAATGTTTTACAACTTTTTCAATAGGGAGTAAGTTATAGCTACGTACCCATCTAAAAAGCTCTTCAATTGACACATTGTTCTATTTTGTTCCCTGAAGAAGATGTTCTGTTGGTCAGGGTAAGATTTGAGAAATAATTATATTTCATAAAAAGTTTGAAACTTCTCGACTTGACCCACAACGTCAGTTCCAATAAAAAGTTCTCTTCTACAGATATGATTGTAGCATAGCGGTCCGCTTAAGTAGAGTATTGCTGAGTGGAAGAAAAAGACGACAATAACCAAGGCCAATATCAGGTGGTATGATTTAGGGTATAATCTCCTGTGCCAAAAAAAAAAAAGATATCAATTTAAAACACAATTATTTGGTTTTTAAAATTTTATGTCCATGAAATATGTAAAAAATTGCTACTACCTCCCATAAAAATTCATGAATTTATCGTGAAATGTGATTCGATTCCCCACAGAAAAAAAAGGCATGCAAGGGTCCCCCCTCACATATTTAATGTGTAAACATTCATGACTTTAACATTAACCAGGACAAAAGAATGCTTGTGTGGGAAGATGTCATGCCGCCACGCACCACAGAGAATGTGTGTGTACGTGTGCATGCATGTATCATGCCGCCAGCTTGCCACGGGTGTTTGCTTGTGAGTTTATGTGTGTGTGTGTGTGTTTCATGTGAAAAACAGAATTCAAAACTGGACAATGCGCCGTGCAGGTTTTTTATGCAATCTCAACTTTTTTGTATCTAATATTTTTTTACACCTGGGAGGAAGCGGACTAGAGAGCAAGAATGTTTACACATTAAAAATCCTAGAAAGGAGCCAAACAATATCGAATCTAGTTGAAGAAGTGTGATGAACGAGAGCACAAAATAGAATAAAATACACAATACCAGATTACACTCTGAGCGACGTCATGCGCAGAAAAGAAATTGCAGCCTAGCCACAAACAGAAATAATAATAAATACGATTGAAAGCAAAAATAAAAAGTATGAAGGATTGCAAGATGTGCGGTGAGGAGGATTGGGAATACATAACTGCAAGTATCACATTTATACACGGTTCCATTCGGAGATATTATAAATTTATTTAGTTTTCGTCACTTCGCAGAACCTATGCAGAACCATAAACCTTTAAAATGCTGAACTGAGAACTCACTTTCGATATAGTGTTCGTTCGTATCAATCATCCGTACCTCGCTACAATCAATAATACTTATCGTTGGACGTCTTCATTTTAAAACTTAGATACCATTTAATTAAACTCGTTATATTGGCTCATGTGGCGACACTGTTCATTAATCTTACGAACTGTATCATATACATCAATATTTTTAAGCCTTACGTAGCTATGAAATTTGATTGTCTCTACTACGTCGAGTCTGTCGTATTTGGAATAGTATATAATTACACCTCGTCTTTGTATACAAATAGAACTCGCAGAGAACCTCAAAGTTAAGTTCAGCACTTTTGATAAATCGAACATCGTCCGTAGACAGACTGTAAGTTGGAAAATTAAATTCGCCTGTACCGTTTGAAGATAAATACGCGGTGGGCTGTACGAAGAATCTGGATTAAAATAATCCGAATCTAAATCCATCTACTGAAGGAATATAAATGATTTGTTATTGAGCGCATGTCGGTGGTTCACGCAGGTTCAAGAAAAATTATCTCGTACCTTTTTTTTTGTTTGACAAAAATCTTAATTTATTACTAGGATTATAACGGTATTCGGCTAAACGCATTTACGAGTAATATGCAGTAGGTAGAAGAAATTTCTTTGGCATACGGTGACTACCAGTAATAGTCATAAAAAATGTTCGTTTAGCAAGCAGTTTTCTTCTTGTGTAAAATAAAGAAAGCAACAAGTGACAAATAGGTATAAAAATTTGCTAAAACGGAGTAGGCTAGTAAACAGTGCATGTAAAAACTCTTTGTAACTTCTTTGTAGCCTAGTTTTAAAGACTGATTAGCAAATATTTGAAGAAATACAGAGTTTTTAGTCAAATGAATTAATAAAGGACGAAGAAATATATATATATATATGTGGAATACCTTGTCGTGAGAGATATTCTCACCAGAAGGAAATTATACAGAATTTAAGCATGTTCAGCCACTTCATACATAAGTATGGGTAAGCCAAAACCAAGGCGAACACTGGCGATTTTAGAGCTGGTTTGGGTGGTTTAAGACGAATTCATTCCTGTAACTACTCTCAAACAGTAAAGTCAAGGTGTCTACTCTTGAGGTTGTGGATCATTAGGTTTCACTAAGAGATAAGATAGAATTAGACTTAAATTATAAAAGTATAGTTGAATATCTAAAGTGTTAATATTGTTGTGGTTTGTAATTTTAAAAGAGTAATAAAGAGATAATAAGAAATTGTCTCTATTTGATTGAAGTTTCTCTAGACAGAAATACCTCAGTACAATAGTGTCTGTTATTTTGGTGTAACTATACAGTCAAAAATGAAGAACTTGACAATTAAGGTGGAATATGTCAAAACTTATATTCATCAGTAATTAGCAACACAATACAGACTGTAAGTAAACCCGGGTTTCAAATTCGACTCACTCCACTTTAAATTTTACCATTTAATAATTCATAACTATACACTTTTGGAGAAAATATTAATAAAGTTTACCTAGGAATGGAGAAAGCTGGGAAATTTGTGTTTCTCATCTTATCTAAATAAGATGAAAATGTAAAAAGAAAAATACATATTTTAAAAACAATACGTAGGTACGCAGTATTGTGGCTTGAATTCAATCTTGAGGGGAAGTTTTTAAGAGCAATAAGTTGAGTAAAAATGAATTTTTAAAAATACACTTTTCTAAGACGTAAAATTCTTCCCATCAAAGATATATGTCCAAATCTTCAAAATAAACTTAGAAAAAAAACAGTTCCTGTAGAGATTTGAACTCGACAACCCACAACTTCAGAGTGAGGTTGCTAATACTATGCCCCAGCAATGGGTAAAAACATGCTAAGAAACCTGAGTTGAAAAAAAAAAAAAACACTTTGATAAGGGATAACTGTTAACAATCAGACTCAATTTTAGTGATCCCAGATGTTAGCCACATTTCATCGTGTTAGTGACTGCAAAAAAAGTGTATAAAAATTGAAAAGAATTGATTCAAGTATATGTATGTGGTAAAGGAAAAGAGCGTCGATTTCAATAATACCAATCACAAGAACTAAATCTTGCTGGAGAAATTTTAACAGAAATGTTTTTCACTTTTTAGTGTTTTTGAAGTCAAACTTCCTTGCATATGGTAGTAAACTAAAAAATAGTCATAAAACGCATGACTGTGATTGCAAGAGCTTAGCCCGTTCAACTCCAGTTGATTCATTGAATGAAAATCAGATACAAGTTTCACTTCAATCATGTGTACCATCACAAGCTCATTTTTTGTAACTCTATTTTATTTTTTGAAAAAACAATTTTTCCACTTATCGTTTCTAGTGTTGGCAGCAATATTACCTCAAAACTGGCAGGATGTTTATTTAAAAATAACTCCAAAACTACCACATCAATTATTATAAAAAAAATATAATGGAACCACCATGGGATCATTCTCTATCATTTAAAAAAAAGTTCATCCTAATCAGTGCCCAATTTGAGAAATTATGTTGGAACAAACATGAAAAAAAAAAAAAAAAAAAAAAACATACTGTACGGATTGAGTTGATAATATTTACTTTTTTTTTTCAAAGTCTGTTAAAAATAAGTTTCTTGCATCACTCAACCGAAAAATACATTTTTATTAGCTCCCTGACTGAACAAAAAGTAGCAAATTTCAATATAACCCTAAAAAAACATTGTTCTACGCATGCACACTTTCGAGTGGACTTTCTCACTTGATTCAATCACTTTCTTATATGCCTCGACTATACGTTTTCAGTTTTTTGTTTTCTCCAAAGTAAAATTATTAAGTCAACTGTCTGGTTCTAAAAAAAATTTTGATTCATCTTTTCTGGATTTGGGTGGGTGGAAGAGATGGATGTGGATAGTATTTGATTGAAAAAAAACGAAATTTTTATACTTTGTACTATATTTATGCTTTATACTACATTTATACTTCATAATCATTATTTGATTTGAATAAAAAAAAATTTTGGTCTTTTTTCTGTGGGAAGATTTTATTGCAAAAAATAGTATGTGACACGAGTGCAGCAGAATAGTTAATTAATACTTGTGTGATCTGCAGCCCTCCTCTTTGGCTAGTCAACAAAATTCATATTTGTACAAAAACCATCTACTTTCTGCACTTGTATCACAAACAACTATTTTGAACCAAAAATCAAAAAACTCAACAAATCGTGTATTTTCTAGAAAAAAAAATTGGTCTTGAAATTTAACCCATCTACCCTCTGTAATGTACATGTCTGAGAAGTCCTCCCATTCATCTTAAGATTTAACCATAGATAGTATACTGTAAAACAAGATAATAAGAAATGCTTATAAACGAGTATCCTGCTCTCAACGATTGAAGAGATAATTACCTATACTAAAAGCATGCCATTAAGAAATTTACTTTTAAATTATTATTTAATTATGTGGACCCGCAATACTTGCCACGAGGAACAAAACTGGTTCTTCTCACTTTTTGCCTATCTAATATAACTAAGGCGCTAGAGGTTACTAAATCTGTGTTTAAAATTCCAAAATTTTATGGTGTAACTCTTCGAATTGTTTGTGAAGCCAATCAATGTAACGGCCAAAAGAGGTGGTAAAGTACCTATTTAAAACCACTTTCAGTGTTACACCATACACGAAATATCACGTACTAGAAAATCAGTAATACTTCTAAAATAATTCAAATATTCTATTTTATTATCCACAAACTATTGTGGACTTTAATGTATTCAGAGATTCAATAATATTTCAAAAACACACGATTGAATTAACACCTTTAATAAAATAATAAATTTGTACAACACAGTACATAAATTAATATGTTAATACTTATACATACAATATCACAATCCATTTGACAAGACTATCTGTTCACTAGAGACTTCTACTAGAGAGGTTCCAGATACTTAGAAGTAACTGTCGAGGAACTGTGTCTTATTCCTCTGAATCGAGGGATTATATACTCGTTCAAGGTACAAAAACGTATGTGTCGGATAAGATAAGTGAGGTAGGGTGTTGTTATTATAGGGTAGTGCTGACTCGTAGAATACTCGAGGGACAGGCACAATTAGGTCATGAGTATACAGGTATTATATCTATATTTATAAAATCAAATACGGGTAATTTAGTGGATGTTTATAAAGAGTTATAGGATAATTATTGTTGATAAATATCTACGTTTTTGGTATTTGGAAATGTGTGAACGAATATGTTCGTCATTTCTTAAAATAGACGAAAATATACGTTACAATCAAGATATAGCAAAAATGAAAATTATTTTTTTTCTCCTTGTGGTGAGAACTTACTGAGGGTCTTCGTAGACAAATAAAAATTATAAATTAAATTTGTTTAAAGCATACTATTAGTATACCTTGCTTCTCAATCATTTTGAATAGGACACTCGTTTGTTAAATATATATATACGTATCTGGTTTTTTTTTTAAAGGTGTATACTATCAATAATGAAAGATAGGGAGGAGACTACTCAGAAAGCACCCTGTACATTCAAGAAAAACAGTAATGACCAAATAACACTAATATTATTGAGAAATGACCAAAACTGTCAAGCAGCCAATTTATAACCACTGAACTGAGTATTCTGACCAGGGCCGTACTTAGCTTTTTTGCGGTCCTATGCGAACAAACTTTTTGACGCGACAAAAAAGAGCTGTGAAATCATACTTTTAATAATTGAAAGAGGGTTAGTGATTGTAAATAACTGATTCGATTTAAATACCTATAGGTATACTACGTACTAGCTTCTTTGATATACGTAATTATTTTGTAAAATAAATTATTTCTTTTACTCGCATTACTTCATTGCGTCAACAGTTTATAATAGAAATTCTGAATTTAGATAAATCTATTTCCCTTACCTACGTAAGACATGTGTTGAAAAAATTTACAAGCTACTAAAACAAAATTACAACATTATACCTGTATTCAAAATGGCATTATAGTAAAGAAGAGCGGACCTGGAAACTTTCAGGAGTGCTGTCCGGCTAATATTGACTGTATACGTTAATAAAATGTAAATGTGACTTCAACATTAGTGAAATAGCCCCTCTAAAAGTTTTTAGACAGGAATGTAAGAGAAACTGGAAGCAAGTAAATTGGTCAAGGTCAGAAGCTCGAAAAAGTGGAAGCCCAAAAGCCAGAAAGTGCAAGCTGCAAGTGGTAGCTTAATATTGGAACTTCACAACCCCAAATTTTAGTTTGAGTCGTTAATGAAATTTGAAATTTTCAAATGAAATTTCTACTATCAACTGAGAGCTGGGAGCTGGAAGCTAGAAGCTGAGCAAAGCTAATAAATTTTTGAAGGTCAGAAGTTAAAGAAATGAAAGCATAAAGTCTGAAAGCTTGGTTACTTAAGTACTTATATTCGGTGGCCTAAGTGATGGGGCATAGTAAAGATTCAACTCAGGAATATATATGTTCACTACTTCATTGCCATAAATGAGAATGCCTTGTTTTTGTAGGCTATATTGCAATTCAGTTCATAATCATAGATCAAGAACAATAATTGGGCTCTATAGGCCAAATGCAAGAATGATACTTATATAATTCTTACATTTTTTCCATTATCTGTTATATCTATACATACCTTCGAACGTATACGGACAACAACAATGTATTATATTAAGGTTTTTTTTTTTAGTTTTTTTTTTTTGGGTTAGTATGGGGCCCTTGCACTCTGGAACCCTGTGCGAATGCACAGATCGCACGTACCTAGTTACGACCCTGACTCTGACGAGTATCCTTCACAATT
Source organism: Ericerus pela (assembly GCA_011428145.1). Lineage (NCBI taxonomy): Eukaryota > Metazoa > Arthropoda > Insecta > Hemiptera > Coccidae > Ericerus > Ericerus pela. The sequence continues at coordinate 1,869,684 of WOFM01000341.1, forward strand.
TTTTCATTTTTTTTTTTTTTTTTTTTTTTTTCATAAAAATTCTAATTTACTCGTTATTGAGAAAATATTAATTGAAAAACGACAGCTAAATTTTAATTTGTTTAATTTCAACGAGGATTTTAAATGCAGATATTTACACAATTATTTTCGTCTCAATTTTTTCTCCTATTTCACATAGGTTTCTCGTTAGCATCTTCGAATGTTTAGCTCATATAGCTAATACCTGCTAAAAAATATTTTCTATTACATGTGAAGAAACTTGTTGGTTAAATTTAAATGTAACTGCATTATTAGTGGACCTACTTCGTCCTACTATGCTCCCAAAGAGTTTAATATAAAGGCAAATAAAGTCGACAAAAGTTGAGAACTAAATTCCAAAACTTTTTACAAGCTTTTCTCGGTGCTGGTACACATACTTACGTTTCTTAAACTAAAAATTTGTCGCCGTCAAACAGATTTAAACTATACGAGCTGTAAAAATGCTAATTTCTTTATTAATTTTTTTTTTAAGGCATATTAAAATTTACATACTGCGATACTAATCTTACTAGTCGACAATAAGTTTCATAGTACTTATTATATTCTATAAAAAATTTCCAACCTCGAATAATACGTATGTATAGTTGTTCCATTTTATTTTTCATCTGAATAATTTGAATTTTCATACCAACACCCATTGTCGTGTTCAAATCATTAGCCTACAAATTGGCGGCAAAATTTTTGCCCCCTTGCCAGAAAATTATAGAGTGTACTGCCGATCTTTTTGTAACTTACAGTATTCTCTTTTCGTTAAGAATAGCAAATTCAGTAGCAAATGTCACTTTTTCAGGCTATTATTTCTTTTCAAACATTCTCACTCGGACTTCTATCTTTAACGCAATTTTTTAAAGTCATATCCTAAACATAAATCGTGGCTACCAGTCAACGAGTGATTTTCATTTAATTTTATTCCTCTCGAGGATATTGTATCATTATTCAACATCAAAGAAACGTCGTTTGAAGAACAAAATATAGGTATATAAATTTGTTCCTGGTAATTATATACATATATCAAATCACGTCGTACGTTATTTCTCAGAAAGCAGAAATGAATTTACCCAAACATCAAAAACACACCTTTTTTTCTTCTTTTTTTTTTTCGTGTTTACTTCCCCATTTTTTCACCTTATTTGATACGCGTCGAAAACACGTACAAATATCCGGCATTTGCAGATAAATATACTTTTAATTTACTGTACATACAATAAAAATGACGAATCGGTCGAATCACGTGTTTGAAGTTGGTCAATACAAATTAAATTCCACCAAGTATTTTGATGTTGTTTTCGTACATTTGTTAAATGTTTGTTTTGACAATTAAAACGTTTCTATTGTTTCTAATTCAACATGTTCATTAATAGTGACAAATAATTTTTTTTTTTTTTTTTTTTTTTTTCTACAAAACTCCGAACTATATTCATAAAATAATGTTAAAAATATTTTTGTTTCAACGATGACCAGTCTATTAAAAAATTGTTTATGAGGTGAAGAGTACAAGAAAAGCGTCTTTATTTCGATTAAGAACTGTATATACTTATATATATAGAGGATAAAGAGAAAGCATAAAAAAAAATAAAAATAATGTACTCTGGTAAATGAAAATATTTTAAGTATATTAACGTATTTTTAAATTTTCGTGCGAATTTGAATTATTAACCCAAAAAATTTCTCTAAATTTACTATTATGTATTGCATAATATACGTCGTATCTACAGTATTTATTGTTTGAAAATGAATTAAGGATTTGTACAATGCTTCTAACGAATATACATTTTTGTTTAAATTTCAGGGTTGTTTAAAGAAATGTAAATGCCGGTCCGCCATAAACATTACAAGGCTAAAGAACGCTACGATATGATCATTTTATGATAATTCTGCAATAATAAAACATAGTTGAGATTTTGTGTTTTAAATTAGTATAGACGTACTTTAAACAGCTTTTCTGTAGGGAAGAGAAAGAGGTTGAAAATTTTCAAATATAGAAAATGTTACGTCTTTAGCCCAGTTTGCGTAAAAATGAGACAAAATAAATAGAATAACTTTCATCTACTTTTTATTCAAATTAAACATGTCACAATTATTACGTTACAAAACTATCACTTATACTTAACATTTTCGTATACAGTAACCTTATTCCCTATCTATGTCCTGCCTCTACTAGGGTGGACTACTATCTTGTGACGTCTATCATGTCTTAGACTGTTCGGGCTTCAGACAGAGTACTTTTGTACTGTAGCTCGAAAGAATGGCAAGTGAAAGCCTGGTGTAATTCGAATTTCCAGGTCACTTCTTTTGGTGCCTATATTGTTTACGTATTCTAAAAGTGTACCTGCTGTACATACCTAAATTGTGCTGACAGATATGCTGACTTGTTGTTTGTCTGCACATTTGCTAGCTGCCAATAATTAGGTTGATATTCGGAGGTAACGGTGAATATTTAGTAGAAACATTCGCCGTTACTTGTTACAAAATATTTAGGTCAGCGAATGTGTTTGTCTGCCTAAATATGATGGAACAGAAAGCCAAAAAAGTACAAAATTTTTTAGGTTTGAAAGGGACACAAAACATAGGTGCTTTAGTCTGGTTTTTAAAAATAATGAAGCAGATATTAAAATTATACCATCCATAATCTACTCAAGATATTCCGAGAGTGAAAACAAAATTGGAAAATCACAATATTATATCGGTCTGCGTTAGTGCCAAGAGAGAAATTTTAATTTGGTAGAAGAATGCATTGATCTCAAATGAAAATTTTAACCAAAAAATTTCAGTTAATATAATGAATTTATTTCCAAAATGTATCATAAACATAATATATTTTCATGAATTTCTTTGGAATAAACGAGATCAAATAAGTACATCATTTTAGCTGATAATAATATGGTAAGATCAGAACAAAATTCGGATTTAAAAAATAATAATAATAATAATTTTCATCGATTTTTCTTTTCTATTTGAAACAAGAAAAACATAAAATGTCTTTTTAGAAAACACCTTTAACTTATCAATATCAATATGCGGTTTGAGATTTCTTAAAATTTAGAATCGCACACTCCTTCAACGACAAAGCAGATTGGATTATTATCAGTACATATTTATCTATTTTCATTCTGCCTGATTGCTGTTTTTCTTTCAGCCTTGCCCATATTTTGATTTTTATTGGTGCATTTTTCTTTTTTCCTACCCGCTTATTGTTCGTCTTTCTTCCATAGACCTATACTCACAAAATTTTAAGAAAACAAAAAGAAAAATAAAGATTCAATCGGATTCAATCGGATTCAATTAGAATGAATCATTTTTCTAACTGGGCTAAAATTGATTCAATCGGATTGATTTGAAGTTATTAAATTTGAGAATAAATAAAGAGTTTTAAACAAGAGTTGAAAATTTTTTTTGGAGAGTGAATAGAATTAAATGGAGTTTTTTTTTTTCACTCCCAACCACTGGCCAAAGAGTAAATAAAAGCTTATCTTTTAAAAATTCGTTTTTAACCTAAACTTATTATAATTTTTATTCTACTGGCTACTGCGATTTTAAAATATACCAGTACTGCAGCCAACCTTACGCAACCAAATAATGTTTATTTCGCATAAAGATAAAGCCAAAAAATAGAAAATAAAAGCCTATCTTTTAAAAACTAGTTTTTGACTTAAACTTATTTATATTTATTTTATTTAGGTAGGTAGGTAGGTATCTATCTAATTATTTATTTTATTTATACATTTATTTATCTATTTATTTAGACGGCAGTCTGAGGATATTGAGGGGCTCGTCAGGAAAAATACAATACACTGGTCATCATTTTGGATTTGAAAATTTTAGGTTGACGACGTCATAATTCTGGTGTAACATTTTTTCTGTTACAGTTTTTCAATGGGGTAGGTACCCCTTTTGAAAGACGTTTTCTGTCAAAAATCAAAGCAGTATATAAATAATTGAAGACAAGATTATTCGATTGATAACTCTAAATTAGCAGACTACAACTTCGTGAATGTTCGAGATTCATCCAAAAAATTCGAGTCAATTTTTTTTTCAAACCTTGCAATCGGATTATTCATTGACTGTCACTATTTTTTGGGGAAATAATTGTTAGTTACGTTAGTGAATTTTTATGCCACCTCCTCTCATCTTCTGTATAATACAACACATCTAGTGAAACAACTCATAAAATTTTGATATTCTATTGAAAACTACAGAAGACTGAACTGCTGAGCAAATCATCGAAGTATTCTTTTCGAAAGCAATTTACACCAAGAGAGTAATTTGAAAGGGAAATAAATGCAAAACCCCCTCTAAAAGTAGATTCTACTTGAAACTTGATTATTGTAATCAAATCGTGGATTTAAATCCTTTGGGTTTTGGCTACGTGGCCATTTTACCGAAAGTCTTTAAATTATATGTGATGTTGAGTGGATGAGAAGGGATGGTTGGAATCCGGTGGCCAATGGTCCATCACCATGAATTTTTCAATTACATGGTGGAGCACCATCAGAATCTAATCAAATACACTGCAATTTTGGATCAGGAATTTGACGGCAGCAGATTTCAAACTTGCAACCTTTACATGGCAGAGCCGAGCACCTCTGACCACTTTGCCACACCAACCACAACCTGAAATGCTTACTGTAGGCTGTGAAGGTGGGTACATTCAATTTTGATCACTGATCTAGACTGAAAGGAGGGGTTACTAACTGTAGAAGATAGTTTTCACCGCCTGTGTATCAAGTCCAAATTGTTTCATCATAACACGATTTAATTTTTGTTGGGAATGGGTTGAAGACCGAACATGAAAAGAAACACTTTTTAAGAACCAACACGAATGTATTTCAAAATGGTACAAAAGTATGGATGGCAAACTGAATGTTCATTTCTGATACATGAAATCGGTGTTGTCAATGGGGAAGCATAAAAATATATTATATATTATGTTTACAGTATGTGTATATGTATGAACGAATAAAGTACCGTTATTAGGTAGTGTAGGATTGTTTCCCAACAATTTTAAATCCAAGGAAAAGAGCAAATTTTTTCTAAAAATAGCACCAATTTTCATAATTTTTGCCGTTAGTTTTGAAATAAAATTTTCGAAAACTTTAAAAACTGCCTCATCCACAGCCACAAACTAGATTCCAAAGCAGTTAACTGAGACCGATTCGAATATTTTTGAAAACAACGTTTCCATAAACATTGTAGAATCGTATATGAATAAGAGTACGTTATAATGATGATGAAAATTACGACTTACTTATGGATACAAAATTACAATTATATCGATATACTGAATTATCGATACTCAGCTCGCTACTTATCAATGTTTTCGACATTCCAATACATCATAAAAAATAAAAAAAAAACATCCTCGTGGCTGACTAGCTCGATTTCAGTTGGCAAAATCTTGCTAACTGATCACTTTTTTTTTTCCATTTTCTAAAAACGAAATATTTCGATTCGATACGTATCGATATGGGTATATCATCGCTAGTAACTACATTATAAACGTGTAAAAGTGAAATTCATTTAGGCGTACACCCTACTGGACTGTAAAAGTGTAAATTTTTCCATATAATTTTTATTGGACATCAAGGGGGTTTTGATGTATTTGTATGGAGTGTATTAAACATTAATAAGAAAGAAAATACGTAAAACACATTTACCGCACATATAACATTTATTGTACTCGTAGAGAACAACAGGAAAATAAGTCGTATTGGTAATACGACTGAACAAAGAGTTTTTATACAGAGTTATATTCCAACGAAGTTGATATAACATAGAAGAGATGTTAAGACGATATATCAGTGTAGCCAACTAGTTCATGTACAAAAATCAAATAGTTCCAACACTCCCTCCTTGGACATGTAACTCGATTGGCTGATCTCCAGAATGATTCCAAGCTATTATAAGCTAGAAATTAAATTTTATTAGTGCAATATTATTGCAATTAAACAAGTTTAATAATGTGTGCGGTAACTGAAGAAAGCCAGATATCTGGGAAAACTCCAGGTTGCCAAAAATATAAAGTTTACTCCACTTTATTCTCCAATTTGGCTTGAGAGGAAAAACTATTGAATAGTAAAAAAAACCTCTCGAACAGATACTCCGATGTCTGGTTCTCCAATTTGAGGAAAAGTTATCATAGTGATAATAAAAACCTCTTCTCCGTATCTCCATCTCTCCATATTCTCGTCTCCATGTCTCCGATTCGAAGAAACCCCATTGTAGGTAAAACTTCGATTTATTCCGAAAATTATTATTATAGAGTTATATCTTCACAAGAGAATAGACCATCCTAAGACACCTTAAGCCACCATAAGATATCTGAAGATAGACATTTTTGTAAATTAAGACTCCGATAAATAAAAACAGTGTTAATGCAAACATGTGAGTGTGTATTTCAAAGGAAATACAGATAGGAACATTTTAAACAAGAAATAACAAAACAAATAACAATTTATATAACAGTCGTTTGCGACTAGGTGAGTGACAATTCTAGGAGTCAACTTTTAGCTGCATTTCACGTAGGTGTATCTGTAAATAATTAAACATTATTGTTACTAAACTCCACGTAACATTTATATTCTCCGATAAGTTATTTTATGGTGTGCTGTCCTCTGTATTTAGAATTTGTTTAGTTAATTTTTCATACGCTGTTGTTGGTAATGGTTTTGTAAAAATATCAGCCTCTTGCTCCACCGAGGTTATTTTAACTAAGTTTACCAACTCCTCCTGTTGACATTGTCTCACATAATGATATCGTGTGTGTAAGTATTTAAGCCCTGGTGCTCCTACCATCTGAGCTCCTTCAATAGCAGATTTGCTATCACAATATATGTTTGCAGGTAATACCTTTCTATTTAATATTTTCTCTGATATCTCCGCTTGGGTTATTAACTCTTTTGCTAATTCGCTCATAGCTACAAATTCTGCTGCACAAGTAGATGTGGTGACACAACGTTGTTTATAGCATCTCCATGCTATAGTATCTCCAAAAAGTTTAATTAGATACCCTGCAGTAGACGCTCCGGTAATAGGACAATCTCCCCAACTCGCATCTGAATAACCTTCAAGGTTTTCTCCTTTTCCCCGATATATTAAACCTAAATTCTCCGTATGTTTTAAATATCTGAATATTCGTTTAATCTCCTGGATATTTTCAGATGTGGGGTTTGATTGACACCTACTCATCAAATTTACTCCTAGTGCTATATCTGGTCTTGTTCCTCCTACAAGATATAACAAGCTCCCTACTGCTTCTCTGAAAGGGTATTTTTCTCCAGTCTCCTTTTCTATTTCATGTTGTTCGAAATTGAGCTCATTTCTCCGTTTTACCTGTCGAGTAATCACTGGTGTTTTACACGGGTTACAATTCTCCATATTAAATCTCTTCAACAATTTGTTGATGAACCGTGTTTGTTTTAGCACCATAATCTTAGAGTTTCGATTTCTTTCTATTTGTATTCCAAGGTATTCTTGGGGTGTTCCCATGTCTGAAAACTGAAATATTCTCCGTAGGTTATCTTTTAACCATTTGATCGATTCTAAACAATTACCTACTAATAGTATGTCATCTACGTATGACAATAGTACAATAAATTTTTCTCCTTCTCTCCAGATAAATAAGCATGGATCTTTTACGTCACTTTTCATGCCTAAGTTATTCAATGCTGTTGTGAACCTCCTGTTCCAGCATTTAGGCGCAGTTCGTAAACCATACATAGCCTTATTTAACCTACAAATTTTACGGTTTCTCTCCGCAATATTTATCCCTACTCCTTCGGGAATCTCCATATAAATAGGCTCCGGTAGTTCTCCATATAGAAATGCTGTTTTAACATCCAATTGGCTTATCTCCAGGTCGTATTTGTTAACTATTGCTAACAAATTTCGTACGACGGCCAATGGTGTGACTGGTGCATATATTTCAGTCAAATCGTAATCTGATTTGTCCTTAAAGCCTCTGCTAACTAGTCGTGCTTTATATCTGACTCCTCCATTTGGTTCAGGCTTAATTTTGAATAGCCACCTTGAGTCTACTATATTTGGTTTTCTCCCTTTCTCATCGACATTTGGTCTGTCTACTATACTCCAGACCTGGTGTTCTTGCAACGATTTTATTTCTTCCTCAATAGCTTTCTCCCATTCTCCGCTATTGGGTGATCTCAACGCCTCCTGATATGTTTTCGGATCATCGTATATTGTTGCCAACATTAAGTAGACGAACTCATCTGTTAAATTCTCCAGATTTTCGTTCTCCGGGCATTCTCTCTCGATATTGAATGCTTCTACTTTTTGTTTCTTCTCCATCAATAATCTTTGGGACTTTCTCCGTTTAGTCCGTTTAAATGCAGAATTTACTTTTTCTTCTTTCTGCACCATCTCCGATTTTTCGCACATAAACCAGTTATCATTTTTCGATTCAATATTCTCCAGTGGTTTATATCTATCTTTGTATACCACTTTTTCATTGAAACGAACATCTCTCGACTCCAGATAGGCTTTGGTTTCAGGACAAAATAGTAGGTAACCTGTTTGAGTGTATCCAACCATAAAGGTTCGAATACCTCTTCCCGAAAATTTCGTATCAGGTTTTCTTTTCACTTTCATATATGCTATACATCCAAATCTCCGTAATTGGTTAAATGTATATTTCGCATTTGGTGAGAATTTAATTAATGGAATTTCATAGTTAATCGATTTATGCGGTGTACGATTATAAACAAATACCGCAGCTTTAACGGCTAAATCCCACATACTCCGGGGTAAGCCTGAATCATACATTAGGGCTCTTACTCTCATTTGTAAAGTACGGTTGAACCTTTCAGCAACTCCATTATGCTGTGGAGTGTCTGGTGGTGCTAATTGCGAATCAATTTTCTCCCTTTTTAACACCTCTTGTGTGTAGCCTCCAGTAAACTCCGTTCCTTGATCCGAACGTAAATAGCACACCTTTTGATCACTCCCTAATAGATTTCGAGAAGTTTTCAAAAAGGTCTCCAAACATTCTCCTACTTCAGATTTGTGTGTCAGTACATACGCTTGAGCATAGCGAGAATAGTCATCAATAAACACGACTATGAATCTCCTCCCTCCTGGAAATGTGCTGGGAGATATTGGTCCCATCACATCCGAATGAATCAATTGCAAAGGTTTCTGGGCTCTCCACCTTGCTTGTGTAAAAGGTAATTTCGTAAAGTTTGAGATTGCACAAATCTCGCAGTCTCGTATCACTCCAGTAAATTGTACTCCTTCTAATTCTTTATGAGTGAGTGCAAGTTTCCTTAAATATTTCTCCGAAACATGACCCAATTTATAATGCCATAATAACTCCAAAGGCATTGTTTTATTCACTCCGGTAAATTGTAGAATGGTAGGTTCGGGCATATCGTCTATACACACTATTCTCCGATCGCATTCCAAATTTTCGTTTAAGATATTGTTATTCGTCTTGGCTTCCTCCTTTTCTCCGTTTAAATTTATTTTCTCCAAATTGTTTCTCCCAGTCTCCGATTCTCCTATAAATTTAGTTACTGAGTCATTCATTTTTCCATCTCCGTTTTTATTAAGGTTAGTCTCCGTATCGTCATCTCCAAATTGTTGTTTAGGCGAGCAATTCTCCATTTTATTACTCCCTCCGATTTCGCTATCGCTTTCGCCTATACTCAATTCTGACATATGATTATCCTCCTTTCCTCCATTTTCTCCAATTTCTCCTTCTTCTCCCTCCGAATTGTTTGCCGAAACAACAGAAAGCGCAGCAGCATTTGCATAAGTGAGATGACGAAATAGATCGACATCTTCATCATTATAGTCTACCGGACCAGTCGTACGATCCGTAGAAAATTCAATATGCCAGAACGGTTGGCGATAAGGACCACGAAAGTAGATGATATTATGAGTGACATCAGTAATTTTAACAGAAGTGTTATCGAGAAGTATTGTGAAGCCAAGATCGACAAGCTTACGCAAAGAAAACAAGTTCTCCGATAATAGAGGACAGCACCTTACTCCTTTGAATTCAACCTTATTGCCGAGCAAATCACGTGTAAATAAACTACCAGACTCCGTACATGGTAGTCGTGATTGAACATTGGCACTAATTATATTCTCCGAATAAGGTTGAAGATTCGAGAGAGGAGCCGACTGTGACACAAGATGTTGTGTGGCACCACTATCAGGTAAAAAGGAAACGATGTAATCAGTACCTGAAGAGTGGGTGTCTGTAGCGGCAGCCTGAAACTCCATCGGCTCCGTAGTAGGTGGCTCCTCTCCAGATGCTAGCAACGCTTGCTCCGGTTGCTGGCTATCGGGGGACTGGACAAACGACGGAGGATTTGGCGGTAATGGGATATCTAGCAAATCCGGGTCTACCTGCATATCAACATCGTGAGACTGCACTGGTATAGGACCAGATTGTTCCACGAGAGGTTGAGGTTCGCAAGGGATCTCGACCTCCGCTCCAAGATCCACTTGCGTGTCCATACGAAGGTGTACAGGCGATGCATGAGTCCGCATCGACTCGGAACTTGAGGAGCATGCATCTGTTTCAGACATCGCAAATTTCGCCGATGTTTGCGTGTCGCACGTGGACGGTCCAGGACGACGACGGAGGGACACTCGGCCACGAGGAGCAACACCTCTCCGGTTTGCACTCCCTCCTCGAGCCGGTGTCTGCGGAGCGCCACTAATCCGCTTCATCGGGTCGTTAATTAATCCCTTTTGTGGTTTCACCCCACGAGTCATCACTCGGACACGGGGTGAGAGACCACGATTTCGTCCATGGATAAAACCATATGCAGTTCTCCGATTCTGAGTTTTATGGTCCGTTACCACTGCCTGCATCTTACCACGTTTAGGGCACGTAGCCGAGATGTGTGTTGACGTGATTTCTCCACACGTATAACACATACGACCTTCGACTGTGCGATATGTGCAGTCTGAGCCAAAATGCCCATATCGCTGGCAGTTAAAACATCTGACAGTAGGATACTGAACAGACGAGGATGAAGTGCGTGCCACTCCGGTTCTCGCACCCATCCTTCCTCGGAAAGCTATATTTCCCTGCGTGCCTATAGTCACTCCGCGTCCAACTCCCTCCGGCTTTTTCTCCGTATTACGTGTTGCTTCCGCCTGCAACATTAAACATTTTAACTCCTCGATTGATAGCCCGACGTCATTTTGGCGTTTGGTAATAAAGTTAATGGGCTCAATGAGGTTAGATGATCTTGACACCGCCATATAAAAGTAACTCCTTTTCTCCTTCTCCGTTAAAATATCATTCTCCTGATGATTTTCGTACATACGTATCAATTCATCAAAACGTTGAATGAATTGGTAGGCTTTCTCCTTCTGAGGATTATATCTCAGTAGTGCCAATTCTCTCCTTAAAGCCTCCGATGCTTTATGTACTTCGCACTTTTTAAACTCCTTTATCGTGCTTAGAATTGATTTCGGATCATTATCTGAGACGATCATCTTGTGATAATTGTCATCAATGTGATTAATAACAATGTCTCGAACAAGATTACGTCTCATCTCCCTCTCCTTTTCATTAAATTTCTCCAACTCTTTCTCCGAATTCTCCAAAACATCAAATAAATCTTTCGAAATCAACTCTGTTTTCAAGTAATCAAACCACAAGTCATACCTAAAATTTCTTGTCAACTTATACTCCCTTTTTGTGTTGTCTCTAGTTAAAACTATCTCCGATTTAGTTTTCTTGTTTAAATCCTCCGTAACGATTTCATCTCCTTTTAAAGCATTGACAAGTATCTCCAAAAACTCCCTTTTTAAATCTCTCTCCGATTGATTATTATTAGTATGTTGTGGGGCTGATTTTTCAATAGGCGGGTCATTTGTATTCATCTCTCCATTCTCCTGATCGTTTATAATTTGGTCGTTATTATTCGCAAAATCGTTATTAACATTATTATCATTCTCCAAAATATTCTCTCCAATTACCTGATTTTGCGTAGCCTCCTTTAACGACCTTTCGAGCAGCGCAATCCGACATTTTAGCTCCTTCATTTCCTGCGACTCCGCTCGCCTTGCTTGAAGGGCATTCTCCCTCCTCATCGCTTGAATGCATTCAAACGCCACTTCAGAGGCTAGATCCCGTGCGTCAGCCTCCCGTGACGACATGGGTCTACTATCGTCTACACGGGTTTTCTCCGATAACGCCGTGGACGTTGCCTTTTCAACCGCTTCCTTCGAAATTCGAGGAATACGGTACGTCGGAATATTAAATGGTTTAATATTCGACGGTGGCGGTTTGGTTGCAACGATTGAGGTAGCCGATTTTCCAACGACTTTTCCTTTAGGTTTCTCCGATCCCTTTTTCGTGGTTTTAGGTAACTCCGATCCCTTTTGCGCTATGCTCGATGATGGATTTGCTTTCTTTCGAGGAGCTCCCCCTGTTGCGGCGGCCTTCGACGTTCCCGATGTACTCGGGCGCGTTTTTAACTCCACCATCTCCTTTACAGCCGCTTTTGTATTAACTGTAACGAAGGGCCCGCAGAAATTTAAAAATATGTGTGTGACGTCACAACTAATCTCCTTCAAAAGCGTTATAAACAAAAGGATATATGGTTAGGTGCAACCTCGAAAAGAAAATATCTCACCCTTTTTCTTCTTGCTCGGATCGCTCAAGAGACGACTTTCTATTTGAGGATCAACTTCTTGGGTTGATGCCTCAGGCCCAATTAACTGCTCTTCGATTTCCTCCTCATAGAAATCGAAGTCAGTATCGTACTCTTCCGACTCACGTCGGGAACCGCCCTCGCCGTCGCTCTGTTCGCGGATTCGTGGGCGACCTCGCCTGCCGGATTTCGGAACACGTCCCGACATTTTACTAAATAAAATGTTCGAGTTTACGAGTCAGTACATGTATCTCCGTATACATATTAATAATGAAGTGAATATCTCCATTTGTCAATTATTTTTATACTTAATAATGTCTCCGTATTATTATATCTCCTTGTGTCGATGCTAAAGTCTATTTCTTAAATTTAAGAAACAGTTTGGTTCGAAATCCGTTAGGCTCTTTTAATAATTCTCCACCACGAAAAATTTAATATGCAGGGAGGTGCTCAACCATGCTTCATAATCATAAACTACGAACATCGTTGCTTATAATTAGAAACGCCATTTTCTTTAGATGTACGGGACACACGTACATCTTCCAAAAATAGTTAGTCAATTATGTTTCCAGATGCGAACGCAACACCCTTTCGCATAATTGACCCGCGAGACAAAGATTTGTTTGGAACGAGTACAATTGATTATAAGACTGAGACAACACTTTAGTTAGATTTAACATGTATCTTTATACATTACTCCATTTCTCCATATAATTTCTCCGAGATGGATTTATCTCCGATCATCTCCACGAGCCATAATGGTAAAATACACAAAAATTACTCCAACAAAAATGTACTCGATCCTACCATCTTAATTGCGACTCCGTTTCGCATGTGACTCCGCTCACTAATCACCGAATGGCTTTTTTTTAAGTATATATATATAATAATAGCTCCGAACCAAAAAGGCATTCTGAATATTCGGGGGAACCTTTAATTTTACGCTTCTCCTCTCCTTCTCCATCTCCTTCTCCTTTGAGGGCATGGATCACGAGCAAGAATTTTATCTCCAATTAACTAAAAGTAAAATCGACGGCTCCCTATGTACCGATACTTTGAGAAAATTCGATCGAGATTATTGGCCATTTTAAATTATTACATAAGAAAAACTTTTCTCCGATCATTTAGTTTAGGAAGCTTCCGTAAAAAAAATATTTCTCCATTTGCGCATTTAAAAATAAAATTTTCCTCCAGAAACATGAAAGGTATCTCCAATTAAGATTTAAATTTATCTCCGATCAATTTCAATAATCATGTTGGGGGTGGATTTGAAATCGAACCAAACTTATAACAATAAAACTCCGATTAAGAAAAATATTACGACTTACCAACTCTTGTCCGCTAACGAATCTCCAAGAATAATTTCGTGCAAGAACAAACACGATGAGAACGATCAAGCAAAATTTATAAAATGGCGACAATTATAAAATAAATTGTTTCGAACGAAAACTGACTGGACGAAAAAAAAAATTAGTTTCTATAAAATTGTAATGTTAGCCCGAAGATCACAGTCGTTAATATCGTATCGAAAAATCGCCGAACCAGATACAACAGAATGTTACATATAAGTATTGTATTCCATAACAGGAATATGAAGGTTAAAAATTGCGCCGATTGCTGAACGTTCATCTTTAGGATGTTACAAAGTAAATGAGCTCGTCACCAAATCTCCAGCCCACTTTCGGACAGAGTTAGAATTTGCGTCGTAATTTAGCAACACCAATCAATTCCCACAAAAATGACTCGATTCCAATCCTACACCCTCATTGGCCAATTCTCCTTATCTCAATTCTCCAAAAAAAATATGCATTCAGCAAAGAACAAAAGACTCCGTATTGCTATCTCCTTTTAATTTGTTTGACTCGTATATGACCTCGGTTTGTAAGACATGCCTGGGCCTTGCCGTTTACTGCAGATTGTCTATATATACAATCGAACCAGGCAAACCCTTACGCACACACACGACATTAGAGTGTATATCGTACTCCCGATGCGATACCTACTTGTGCGTGTGTGCAACATTGTTTCTCCTTCTGTGTATTTGTATATATATATATCTCCGTTGTTCGAACATTTTATTCTCCATTTTTTTGTGTCGGTTACTCCTTTAGCTATATAGTTAAAGTCGGCGCCTTCCAACCACGTCCGGGCCGTTGTCGACAATATTGCTGACGACTTAAAAAAAAACTTCTCCTCGCAGCTGCTATTCTCCGTTTCTCCTTTATTCGTACGTACTTGCGTATGTAGTGGTATAAATGTAAACGCATAACAAAAAATGTTGCGTATTACATCATCCTACATCCGCTCTTTTATTTTTCTCGAACTTTCGACAAAATAGTTCGATCACATCTCCAATTCTCCCTTAACTCCATATAATTTATACAATTAATTATTTGATCGAATATTTCTCCGATTTTCTCCAATTAACCTCCAAATCTCCAAATCCATCACCTCCTAGAGCATACTGTACAGTGTTTCTCCAATAATCACCGACAATAACAAATAAAGACAACTCCATTCTCCACATTAGTTACATATATATATAGTATTCTCCCATATAAAAATCTCCATTCTCCAGGTGGTATGTTTTTCACCGATCAACACCCAGATGCGCATCTCATAACCATGGTTTTTCAGAACTCATAATATCATTACTTATTATTATCGTGCACGTAAATATATTTATATTTATATATACATAACTATGTATATGTATATATATTCTCCATTTCTCCTGTTTATTCCTCCGTACGTAAGTCTAGGCTAACGACTAAATATATATTAGGTTGTTAAAATAAGCCTATGAATTCTGTCGACAGATATTATATTAAATATATGTATGGCCATTACAGTGATCACTGATAAATTAATATATTTACCGACTTACGCATTTTCCTCCTTTCACTCCACAATTTTCGAATACCTGGCGGAATCTTCACCTCGGGAGACAATCCCGTTTTCCATCATTGTCAGGTACCCGGCGCCTCCACCATATTGGACATCAAGGGGGTTTTGATGTATTTGTATGGAGTGTATTAAACATTAATAAGAAAGAAAATACGTAAAACACATTTACCGCACATATAACATTTATTGTACTCGTAGAGAACAACAGGAAAATAAGTCGTATTGGTAATACGACTGAACAAAGAGTTTTTATACAGAGTTATATTCCAACGAAGTTGATATAACATAGAAGAGATGTTAAGACGATATATCAGTGTAGCCAACTAGTTCATGTACAAAAATCAAATAGTTCCAACAAATTTTCTACAAATTATTCGAGTATAGTACCTACCTATATTATAGAGTTAAAAACGTTAAACAGAAAGTTTTCACATATTTTTCGTTTGTTGTTACAATACAGACCTTGGAACATGAGCCAATTTCTCAAACTGAATTATTGTATACGCCTGCTTCATCACCTACATGTACAACTTGTAGTTCTAGCCACAAGATGTATCGCTTTGCCCGCAAATTTCGTATCTCAAAAAATACTGAGAACTAAAATATGCCATCAATCACAATAGTATTAACCGACAAAAACAAAATCTCCAATTTTTACGAACGACTCGAGTTTTAGTGTATTTTTGTTGTTGTTGGTTTTTTTTTTTTTTTTCTCTTTTAGCATCGAAAGATTGTTTAACCGATTTTCAGTTTCACAACAGTCCATTCGTTCAAAAAAACTAAAAAATTACGGCCTCTTCGACCACTTTTCAACCAAAACTGATCTACTTTTTTACACTCTTTTATAAAAGCAGAGAATACACCAGGGATTAAATATGTGGAAAAAAATCGCTTTATTCTCGCTGATTTTTGATAAAATGATAGCTTTACTTTTCCTTTTTTTTTTTCTTTTTTTCTTAAAGGCCCATTTTCACAATTTCTTTCGTTAATTTCACGATTTTCTCGCGTCTTTTTTTTTTTTATATATATATGTAAGCGTTTATTTTAATCGGTACGGTGATTTTAAAATATACCAATACTGCAGCCAACAATAATGTTTACTTCGCATGAAGCTAAAGCCAAAAAAATAAACAAAAGCTTATCTTTTAAAAATTCGTTTTTAACCCAAACTTATTCAAATTTTTTTCTCCATTGTTGAAAAAATGGGTAATATAAAGTATTTCAGAAAAAATAAGTAAAATGTGGTTTACTTGCGGGGCTTTCAAAAATTCAGCCATCATGATAATATTCATTGGTAGGTAATGGATAGTTATAACATTGCTATAAAGCTTTTTTAAACAATATTTATTTCCTTACATGGAATTTTTGGATGAATTCGAATTCTCCAGGAGTAAATCTATAATTTTTTATTTCTAGTCAAGGATATCGTATAGAAGTTAAACGGCATAACAACTTTTAAGATCAATTTTCATAGTCGAAAAAACTGAGTGGATCATTCTGAGAAACGATTCCTTTTCGAGTTTAATCTCCCCCGCTCCTCAAAAAAGTAACTGAAAAAATAAAAAATATAACTTGTCAAAAAAGTTGAAAAAATTAACGAAATCTGGTATAGGGTAATAAATGTACTTGTGTTATTAATTTTGTTGGGAATATCGATTGTTTGAGTACATCAGTTGGCTACACTGTTCTACTATATTCGTTCATTAGTGTATACCAGCATACTAGTTGTTCTTCTTCACTTCGTTTTTTACATTTTCTTCTTGTAACAACTTACAGTATTCTTCGCCGTGTATTTCTAAATATAATATTATGATCTGGTGTGGTATTTGTGATTTATATTTATTTATAATAATTATGTTAGTTGACCACTACTTTTCTACAATCAACGGTGGAAATTAGTCCCCGATTTCCAATAAATTTTTATCTAAATCTGAAAAACAAACACGTTTTACCATCTTATTTAATAGGAAAATGATACACAAAAACGGTATAGCTTACATTTTTGTGAAAATTCAGTAGTTTATGAGAAACAAATTGGATTGAAAATTAAAATTTATGAAAAATATTTCGTCTTTTTGTCTGTCAACCCTGCTTTTATTTGTTATTCCTTACCTGATGTAACAATGAGAAACAATTCCAATTTTCACCACTGTTTTTCTCGAAAAAAAAAAGGCAAGGTATAGCCTACCTTGTTCAGGAATTTTCCCTCTCGACTAAGATACTTATAAAAAAGGGTTTTAAAGATATGGCTATTTCAAAAGAGACATCTGGATCCTTCTTCCCAAACATGGATGAAACCTTCAAAAGAAGAAGACTATTAACATGAGTACACTTATCACCTTATACTTAACCAAATTTTGTTCATTTTGATTAATTTTTAGGAATGTTACATCAGATTTTACATTCGCCCCTCAATTTGAGGAGTTGTAACTTCAAAAGGAAGCATTTCTCTTTTTTTTTTTTTTTAAATAACTTTTTTACTTTTTCAACCTCCAAAAATGGATTCTGGCAGTTATATCAATTTACTTCCGAACACCCTGTATAATCAATCGTCAATGTAAAACACCCTGTACTTACATCGTAAAAAAAAATCATTTTTTCCATGAATAATTTGGATTTTTTGAAAGGTTTCTTTTTTATTTATTTTTCTTCCTTATTTTAAGCATTATTAATTCATTTACGTGGGCAATCACTTGTTTTGTTTTAGGGAGGGAAGACAGCTGGTTTTTAGATTCAAATTTTTACTAATTTTCGTAAGTTTGTTTGTATTAAATTAGTTACCCATTCGACTGAACAAGACTTGTATACACTTTCATACTTACTACGCGCAGTGAGAATATTTAAACGTCATCTTATACAGTTTATACGAATTAACTACGTATTCTTGTGACAATGCACTTTAATATTTATATTTTCATATTATCTCCTCCTCCTCCCCCCCCCATCCTAAATTGAATATAAACTAAGACATTTTCACATTTTGTCTTCACTTCAGCTCCCTTCCTCTCAATAATTTTACCAAGTCGGCGCCGCTGTTCATTCGACCAATTTAATGATTTTTTTTCTTCATTTTCTTCTCCCCCTTCCACCTTGCCATCAATTAGAATACAATATGATAAACCAAAACAGTGACGATGATTATTAAAAAATAATAATAATAATAATAATAATAATAGTAATAATAAAAAATCAATTCAAATGCAATTATTCGCCTCTCCGTGAATTCGTCCTTCGTTCTTTCTCCACCTTATTATTTATTTTCCCCCCTCTCCGACTATAGCAGCGTAGGTACCTCTCCGGTGCCATGACATCTGTTGATAGTTTGCCAACAATAATTGTCAGCAAACGGAAGACTATAAACATGTTAAAGTAAATGGAAGTAAATGTTTTTCATCGTTTAAACAATGTTCGTCGCTCATTTCGCAATTTTTCGCTCAACTTCACGCACTCTCACTTTTAGGTCATTTGTTTCATTTTGTTGGCGATCATTAATTTGCTGTTCCAATGACAAATCTTTTTCGCGATATCGGTGTTAAGAATATTTTTGAATTTCGAAGACGAAAGAAATAACAAATAAATCCTTATATATTCTCACTCCTGAATCGTTATCATTAGTATTCGAAATTTTCGAAAATGGTAGATATAGGCTGAATATTTTTTTTTTTTTTTTATCATTCAAAATATCAGAGTCACTTTTTCATTTCACGTCGCTCCAAGAAAAATGAATTGAACGTTGTGTTATTTTGTTTTTTTGTTAATACAAATTTAACCAAAATTTCTCTCTTTTTTGGAGATATTTTCGAAAATTATGCTAGTATTCCCAATTTAAAAGAATAATTTTGTTTCTTTGTAACATCTTTGTGGAAATCATCTCCAAAGAGGTATTAGGGGCTCGGACCGTTCGACAATTGCTGTCAACAGATTGGCAAATATTGTGCGCTGCATGTTAAGCCATATATATATATATACACTTTTTTTAATTACTTGTAAATTCATGCAAGTGTAACGCATATTTTCGGCTATTTCTAAATATGACGAACATATTCGTTCACACGCTTTCGAATACCAAAAATGCAGGTATTCATCAATAATGAAAATATCCTATAGCTCTTTGTAAACAACCACTAAATTACCCGTATTTGATTTTATGAATATAGATATAACGTCTGTATATTCATGACCTAATTGTGCCTGTCCCTAGACTATATTGCGAGTCAGCATAACCCTATAGTAACAAGCCCCTACCTCACTTGGTCTATCCAGCACATACACTTACATACCCCAAACGAGTATATAAACCCTCAATTCGAAGGAATAAACACACAGTACCTAGAGCTTCTCTTACAGAGCTACTAGTTGATAGACAGTCTTGTCTAAGGGTTGTAATCTCGAATGTTAAACCTAACTTATAGCGTTTAAAATATTATTTACTGTACTTGTGTCGTACAAATTATTATTTTATTAAAAGTGTTAAATCAACCTTGTATTTCTAAGTATTACTGAGTCTCTCAAATACATTAAGGTCCAAGATAGTTTTGGATGATAAATTATTACAGATGTATTAATGCTTGTTCAGTGTTAATTATCTCATGTATGGTGTAACACTGAAAATGGTTCTAATTAGGTACATTACAACCTCTTTTGGCCGTTACAGCAAGTATGTTGCAACTTCCAAATCACAGTTATCAGCAAACATGCCATACTTAATTAGTTGTCATAGCAACCTTAAAATATAATACAATTAATTAGCACGCATTCATATGTATTTGTGTACTTGTGTATGTGTATGATGGCAGGGTATATAAACTCTCAGCGTACAATAGTGAATCTCCAGTGTTTACTGAGGTTTTGTCTCCCCCATATTTGACTTTATGGAGAGGTTGAACACGCAAAGAAATTGTAGGCTTCCTTCAGTGTGAATCTTTCCTCATGACTACAGGTACTCCACAATCTTTTTCTTACAGGCTATGTATTTTTACACAAAAAAATAAACTGAATAATATAATTATACGATTATTTTAATGAGAAAAATTGCAGTGGTGTAGCAAAGGGGTTGTTCCATTATATTTAGGTAGACAAAAATATTTATCAACTTAAACATCTCGAAACAAATAACAGCGAATATTTCTAGTGAAATATCTACAGTTACTTCCACCAATATCCTACTTATTGATACTTAACAAATATGCAGACAAACACTAAGGTCAGCATATTTGTCAGCATAATAATTTAATGAACTGTAAGTATATTTTGGCTGTGTAAACGTTTTTAGGTAATCAAACTAAGTGACCTAGTAATTCAAATTTAGACCAGAACTTCACTTACCATTTATGTACACTCTGTTTGTCTGATGTGTGCGAACTGCACTCAAGTTAGAAGTTTGCCTTAGAGGAGGCAAATTACATAGGGATATTATAGTAACAGTAACATAATTATAAGAATAAGAGTTCATTAGTATAACGATTTTATTGTTATTCTATTTTAGTGACGAAGTGAAGTCACATCTGTAATTTATAATAACAAGATAAGATTCTATGTGACCTTAACAAAATATAATAAACAAAGTAAATGAAATAGGTTTTACTTTATTTTGTGTTGTCTCTATTTATCTGAGCTAGAGACACAATAGGGGTATATGGATGTTCAAACCTCCCTCAGAGTCAGAAGAAAACTTCCAACTCTTTCCGTCAGTAATGACTAATGAAAGAGTATTTGCAAATTTAATGAATTAACCCTGCTCCCCTCCCAAGAATCTTGTAGTTTGTAAGTGCCTTCTAGCTCTCTCTTTATATTATTTAAGCTACGATGAAACCTCCCAATAACAGATACAAACAAGACCAAGCATTTTGTTTGCTATTGGGAGGCGTCCTTCATTGGGAGGAAAAATTAAAAATTAAAAATTAAAAATTAAAAATTAAACAAAAAATAATGAAAAAAATTGGAGGTTTATAATTTTGTGATAGGGTACAGTAGTCATACTTATAATATGTTTAATGCTTATTTTTTACAAAAACATTGGATTACTATTAATAATTACTTTTTGTATTCAATAATATTTTTTTGTATATTTTACTGAATTTTTACACTGTCAGAAATTTCAAGAGAATTAATAAGGCAATGAAAGCCTGCATGTCACAAAAATTTGGTTCACCGGACCATTTAATCCTGTTCGTTGTCCATTAGGGTAGGATCCGTTATTGGGACGTATCTATAATGCCTCACTTTACGCATGTTCTTGAAGGAACCAAGTAAATTTTGTCCACAAGGAGAGGTGTCCACTATTGATAGATGTCTGTTAAACAATACCAGTCTTCTTGATTGTATACAATAACAAGAGAATTTTGATCAGTTGTTGGATGCTTTCTGGCAGACTTTTTTGGAGCCCCTCTTTTCTTACCAGGTTTCTTGGTTTTTTCTTGACGATCTTTTCCTTCTTTCTGACGAACCATTTCCTAATTTGTTTTTCTCTCATTTTTTCCTTCAATTTAGTTGCATGTGGGGATGCAATGAGAACAGTTGCTT
This sequence comes from Ericerus pela, assembly GCA_011428145.1. Classification (NCBI taxonomy): domain Eukaryota; kingdom Metazoa; phylum Arthropoda; class Insecta; order Hemiptera; family Coccidae; genus Ericerus; species Ericerus pela. The sequence continues at coordinate 1,891,787 of WOFM01000341.1, forward strand.
TTTGGGCTGTTTTCTGCAACCTTTCACTCAATTTACCTCCAACTGATGAATTTGAAGGTACTGGTAAGGGTGAAATTTTTTTAACTGGAATTTTAAACGAACTTGCGGGTGTTTCTTCATTCGATGCATTTTCATTTTCACTAATGTTTGAAAAATTATTTTTAGTGGTTGTTTCTGGTCTTGTTTGATCTATTTGTTCACGAACTTCTTCATATAAATTGTCTCTAGCAACAAAGTCAGAATTTGAAAAAACATGTCTATTTACAGGAAAGCAACCAGTAGCACGGAAACCTCTGCTGGCATTAACAATAGTAGCAGATTTAGAGTAGGCATCATTCAAAATTTCTGCCACATCAAATTGAGTTACTTGCATCCAAAATGGTTTCTCATCCAGATCGAATTCCAGCATTATAAAATGACTCCATGTTGCTTCAATATGTGTTGTTTTAGCGTAGGCTTTGGTATCGAATATTTTCTCGAGCATTCGTTGAGTCCAATTTTCTTTTTTCTCAAGTTATCAACAGCACGTAACAGGTCTTCTTTAGAATATATTGATTCATATTTATGTTTGGTAGACTCATTATTATTGGAGTCCATTGGAGAAAACGTTGAAACATTAATTTAGTAGAAACAAATCGAACAGAAATAATTTTTCTCTAGTTAAAGTTATGAATAATTTGCCTCAAACTGTGAAAATAACAGTTGATAAATTTTTGTTAGCCTATCAAGAAAAAGTGGTACGATTTAGGAAACAGTGTTTACTTCCAATAAAAATTAAATTGTTAATCTGCAAAGTATAATTTTGATTAAAATTTTCTGAAGAAATGATGAATAAGGTTCTATAATTTGAAAAAATAAACAATTTCAAGAACTGAAATATTTTCCTCAGGCATAAGATTATTATAACTACATGCTTAAATTAGTTATCATCGAGTATGCATTTTTTCAAAAGCTTGTAAAAAGGGAAAAAAGGTGTTGATTTATGAGAATTTTTGGTGCTGTAGAGGTTAGTTGTATTTAGTTTCACTTATCACCGCGTGAATTAATAATTAACTTCCCCATTTCCTAAATATCAGAAGGAGTACGATTTAGGAAACGGTCTGATTCTGGCAACCTAAACCCTACATACAGAATATTATACCCTTTTTACTGCCACGTATCTCAGTCCCGTTGAAGGTTATGAATAAAATATATTGAAATTGGTTTGTCTTTAGTTTATACACTAAAGTATTTTTCTTAAATGTCACGTATTTATGGAGGAAACTTGAAAAAAACTAATAATAGATGCACTTTTTCTCTTCCAAGGGGATGCGCAAAATATGAAACTACAGAACTTCGATCACCATTTCGGGAGCCCTACCCTATCATATTTCAAACGTAAAACCTTTTGTTACCATTAATTTCATTTTGAAACAATATATATTTTACCGGGTTACTTCACTAATGAATTTATTTTACACAGATCGTAATGGCGACTATATTTACCAGTTCGCAGTGGTACTGGCTCACTTAAAACTGACTGGATCATATAAATGCGCTATAAATAGGGGAATTTTCACCGATTGAGATTTGGAGAACCATAATGGTGGACATTTATAAATGGTTGTCTGGTTTTTCTTAGAACTCGCAAATCCAGGCACGAACGTTTTATCATAATCAAAATATTCGTTGTTTTCAGGGCAATGTTTCGTTGCATGAGGGAATTGTTTTCAAGTTCGATTCACCCTTCTTGCGTTCGAGACCAAAGTATTATCTCTACCGAATTGACAAATCCATGAACTTTCTCTTTTAAAAATCTTGCAGGACTACTCCTTCCTAAACTTTTCGAACCTCAGGTACGAGTTTCTGAGAAAATCATACAGTTACAGTGCTTCACTTATATTGAATTTTTCATCTCTTACTTACCTTATTGCTATCAGCATCGTGGTGGGAGGTAACGCAGACTGTTGGACATGTCAAACGATCGAGTCGATCAACACCAATCGATGCTAATGCGCTCTCTTGTTGATTTTGAATGGAAATTATTTTCACGGCTCGTGTCCAACGTGTTTTACCATTTCCTGTCGGTTTTTTTGGTTCCAAGGAACTGCAAATGAAAAATAGAAAAAAAAAAAAAATCATGTAAGACCTAATATCTCATCGTAATAAATAACGTCTGTACGTATACGCACATCGACACACAATATTATCGAGAGAAAAAAAATTGTAAGATGACAAAATAATGAAACTTCTGCGTTCTCGTCGTTATATTTATGTAAATCCTGGGAAATTCATTGGTCATGTTGGTTATCAACAATTTTTCAGTTTTTATAATTTTTTCTTCTCCTTCACCCCTTGGGACAGTGGTATTTTTATTTCGACTAAACTACATATTGTTGTCAATGGTTCTATGCTCATTGCTCAATTTATCCCTGCCTCACCACTCAGCCTCACCACTCATGATTATGAAATTCAGTTCATATTTTTTTTATCAGTTGTAACGATTTATTTTTACTCATTAACGTTCATATTCATACATCATCACACCAATAAACTCTCATTCGCCCTGTGTAATATATGACGATCAATATAGTAAATAGAATGCAGACACCACTTTGGAATGTTATTGCATCAGCTGATGTAGCTCTCACTCACACACTCATGTCTGTACTTGTCATATACACCTATAACCTTAAATATTACGCTAAATTCGCTGACATATTATTTATCATATAAAATGTACCTTGTACCTTCTAGAATCATTTCGAATCTTCTAGAAGAACTATTTAGTCTCAGCCGCATAATTAGTAGTAGGATAATCAATCTTCTCATTTGTTAATTATGACATCATCCTACTATAATCATCTCACACCATCATTTTGTCATCTAATATATTCATCTGCTTACGAATTCGTCGTTGATCTAATTATTGTAAATGAAATGTAAAATCACTTCACGAAGTACCTTAGAACGATCAGCTTTCTTTAATAACCATCACTGGTAACTACTTCAGTTAACTAGTCTCTTTGTAACCAATAACTGTTAAGGGGCTCAATAGGCAGTCTGCAACTGTTAGTACTATAATCTGTACTTGTTACAACTGTTTGTTATTGAAGTTATAAATGTTTGTTGGAACGTAGTCTAATTGTTTTGAGTTTATCAATCAATCATAGGCAAAGCTGCCATCACATCAGTGTTGCCACAATTTTTTTGTAACCTTTTTCAGCTGATAGGGTTCTTTTTCTTCTTTCCACTGAAACTCAAATTTCTATTTTTGTCCAGTTTTTTTAATATTTTGTTTGATAATTTTTCTATAGGGCTATTGCCGCACTACTTTATATAGTGTTGCCATTTTTTTTGAAAATAAAAAAAACTTTTTTTTCCACTTCTACCCAACAAAATCCCGCAGTCTCCGCAGAAAGTAGTTCCAAACTTTTTTAAATTGAATAGTCTGCTGTCTGTCATTGTAATTTGTTAAAAATTCATTACGTTTTTTCTCACCCAGAGCATATAGTATAGGTAGGTACTTTTTTTTTTTTTTTTTTACGAATAGATACTTACTTTTGTTTCAGCACTTTTCACGCAAACTAATTCGGCATTAAATACGTCTCTCTGTATACGACTCGTTCAGACAATCACAATGATTTATTCTTTATGTTTTGGTGAGAATAAAAACGAGGATAATTTTCACGAAAAACATATTCAATAAATTAATATTTGCATTAGGTCTGAAAGGCGCCACATTCGTTTCATATTTCATCCTGTCTACTCCACGGGGCGAATACTATGTGAGTGAGTCCATATCTTCATCTACTTCGTTATGAACCATAATTTTATCATTTTCTATTGCATAGGTACCATATTTTATATGCGTATATAAACTGCATGTACAGATATACGTGCGTGTGGATGGTAAAATATTTTCTGCTTTCATATTAAATAAATTAGTCAAAATATTTCGTACAAACGGAAACATCTAAAGGGATGCTTTTATTTTGAGTAGAAAAAAAAAAAAGTATATATAGATGAATAAAGAACGTTCTTCAGTTGTCGACAAGCAAACAATCTATAAACAAGAGAGGTGAAAGGAAAAACTGAAAGCTCCGCTTTGTATATGCTTTTGTCATCATTGAAACGAGAGAAACAGGAAGAGAGAGAGAGAGAGAGAGAGAGAGAGAGAGAGAGAGAGAGAGAGAGAGAGAGAGAGAGAGAGAGAGAGAGAGAGTGAGAGAGTGTGTGAGAGAGAGAGAAAAAAGGCAGAGAGAAAGAAAGAAATAAATCGAGTGAATGAGTGAGTATGTGAGAGAGAAAAAAAAGAGAGATAGTAAATGAATGAACGAGTATAAGGGTAAGAGGATGACAGAGAGAAAGAGAGAGAGAGAGAGAGAGAGAGAGAAAGAGAGAAATTTACTTCAATTGGTAAACCATATATTTGTTTTTTGGGATGATGGTATATTCGAGCTCGAGTATGGGAATGTTGACGATGAGGAGGAGAGGTAACGAAAAAAACGACTGTACACGAATATAAGGTGTGCTAACCGTTAAGAACTTTCTTAATGGAAAGTAAACGTACATGAAATGTGGGCAACAGGGTCGGGTATTGTTTGAGTTGGCCGTTTTTCAAAAAATATTATCGTTCATTATGCCGTGTAGTAGCTGTTGCCCCGGCCACCCGAGTACAGAATTGAAAGATTGATCTATATTTAAAAAGGAATTTTACCGGGTTGACAGCTTTTGATAACATGTTCTGCTCGTTTTTAAAGTCCTTCGTTTTCACACAAATGTTTATTCTCGTGATGGTCGTCCTCGCCGTCATTGTTTGAGAATAAGGGTAGAGAAGAGATACAAAGCCGAGACCCAATAAGAGAGAAAAAAAAGAAAGAGAAAAAGAGAAAGATTAGGCCTATATACAGTATACTCGCGTATATAATACAGCTTAGCCTTTTACGTGAAAGAGAAGAGGAAAGAGTGAAATCTCTCACTGGAAGTTAAAAACCGAGGGCATTATTATGTTCGACATACGACGTTTTCAGGACTTAATTTTACGGTGGGCAGAGTTTTACCATGAACAGAAAATGCGGTCACATTGCGGAAATTTCGAAAAACATAGAGTGAATGAGACAGTGGTTGTGGAAGGAGGAGTGAAGGGTGGCACTTTGTCGAAGATAAGAGAATCAGACTGTTAAAATCGACAGTAAAACAAAAGACTGTTTTTATGGGATGAAGTAACTATACTAGTTAATATTTTAGGGGGTGGTGTATAGAACCAATATTATAGGGGTGGAGAAAGTAACTTTTGGTTTCTAAAAAAAAATTTCAAGCTATTTAGGTTGCCCAGTAAAATCAGGTTTCAACATAAAATAATAGTTACAAAAGATTTTGTGGCTGAAATATAGAGGCTACTCAATGAGTCATAAAAATTCTCCCCATACTACGTTCTTCCACCAATGGTGGCTCTAACGTGCGACTATTTTCAGTTTTTTCAATTTTCCTTGATTGCTAAACGACATATACCTACACAAAAAGTATATCTGTAAGATTGTTCGTACAATGTTGATGTACATAAAATTTTAAACAATAAAGTTTCAATAAATTTTTTTCATAATTATCATATGGGATGGTAAAAATATTAAAATTATTGAGATGAATTTCATACGAAACATTTTTCAATAAAAGAATAAAAATTAACAAAAATTATTGCATAAAAAAAATGTAAATTAAGATTTGTTCCATCCCGTTTTTGCAGACGATTCAGTTTGCCTACAAAAACATGTCGAACAAATATAGGCAATTATTATTCCTAATTCTTGGAATAGTAGCTGTCTATATGATACCTAGCTTCTCACGGACAAACACCACCAAATATGCTGACAATAAAGAGTCATCATATTTGGCGGATGTTCTGTCACGCCACCTATTTTAGGTTAGCCATTTTGGAATACAACAATGAAATAATAGGCGATGTATTATCTTCCTTTTGAAGACGAATTCATTCCTGTATTAACAGCCAAACTGTAAAGTTAAAGTCCATACTAGATGTTATAGATAACCAGGTTTCAATTATGTTAAGTAAAGTAATAAGTAATAATTTAAAATGTAATGTAATATTTTGAAGGGAAAATTAATAAGAGATAATAATAAGAAATTATCTTATTTGTTAAAGAATTCTAACCATAGAATATTTTCGCAACAAGATTAATATTTTCTTTTTATAATTTTGTTTTTTCATTATTATTTTTTTGTTTCATTTTCACATTGTATCTCTTAGAATGGATTAACAAAATTGCATATTACATTAAAAAATTTACACAATTTGATGATACATTAGAAACGATTTTTATATTTTGATTTTTATATTGATAACTAAACGCCCTATAAGATTAAAAATAAATATAGAAAATAAAAATAAATCAATAAAAATAATAATATCCCCACTTGAAAGTATTTTGTAATTATGATTTTTTGGTGAACTTCGTTTTCACTTTTTGTTAGGCCTGCTGTCCTATGTGATAGGGGCTTAAAAATGGATTACCTAGTTTTTCAATTTGTAGGTACCTAATAGCCTACTTATTTTAAAAACCTCTTGGATTTTGCGTAAATGATTTTGAATATATGGGATAGATAACTGTGGAATTTTTTGGGAGGGTTTCTGACATTTTCATCACTTTTTGTTGCTAACTTCGTTTTTCTTTTAATTTTTGTCGCAAATTTTGTTTTCACTTTTCGTTGCATATGACGTCAACTTTTTACTATGTACCTCAGGTTAAACATTTCCAATATTAATAAAAAGTGCTGAAAAAGGCGAAAGTCTTATTAGGCTGGTATTTACACTTGACCCTTAGTGTTCACTAACCTAAGTGTCAGGTGAAAACTCGGAGTTATCAGAAATATTTTTCAGTGATACTAAGATTTTTTCATACCCCTATTATAATTTGTCACAAGGAAGTTACACGTTTCTCATTGTTATCAGCTAAACCATTTTTTTCGCAACTTCACTGCTGTTTAAAAACAGACCCTTAGGTTAGTGAACACTGAGTGTCGACTATAAATACTGGCCTCATCACTCTGATCCCGTAAACTTTTCCTGAAATCCTCTTCGTCGCTTGTACGAAACATAATTTTTTTATCATATCAATTTGAGACAAATACGATGACGAGTGACGACGACACAATAAGTGAGAACTATAAAAACTTGAAAAACATAACGTCACAAAACGTAAGTCTCAAGAATATGCTCAGTATCGAAGCTCTCATTGTTTAGTCTGTTTACACATATTGAACATTTTCTGTCGTAGAGTAAACGCGCAGTTTTCTGTTTTCTCCATAAAATATGATCTAATGAGGTGCTCTGTGTTTTCTGTTATATTTTATTTCGTTTATTTCTAATTCAACTTTATAGTTTTATTGATCATAAATCCCCCCGATTTCTAATAAAAACACTTGAAATAGTCACACGTTTTCATTACTTGTTGAGGCGCCCATTTCCAACGTATTGCGTTCGTAAAACATGAAAACCTATTAACAATTCAATTTTTTTAACCTCATTTTACTGGGCAAAAGGAGAGTCCCATATACTTCGACACTGGTTCATAATAATGTAACGATTGGAAGAAGTCATGTAGGTGAGTTTAAATACTTACCTATCTATATCTTGCTATAGGTATTGATCAAAATAAATATTAAAATTTGTTTATGTCTGGGACGTACCCCTCCACCAATTTTTAACGAAACTCTACCAACCAACATCAGAAGATCCAAATATTTTTCTATTTTTCTTGGATTAAGCATTAATATTATTAAAGCTCAGATTTATTTGTCCACAGAAAACAAAAAAGAGTGTGTCATGAGATACGCAGTGAAAGTGAAACTTCTTATGAGATATTGGGTAACTACTCCCGAATTCATGTTATCTATAAAATTAAAATCAAATTCGAAATTCGTGCCCAAAAAACATACAAACTAACGCACACAATAAAATATGATAAGTTAAAATTTTGACTCCCTTTGAAGTTTTTGGGGGGTGAAAAATTAGTTTAATGAAAAAATGAACATCAGACTTGAAATCAGCGCTTCAAAAAACATATCAGCTGATGTATCACACATCAAAATATGAGAAGTCAAAATTTGGCCCCCATTTTTCTCTGTGATTTTTTTCATGATTTTACCTTTCACTATTAGACAATGTGTTTTTGTATAATGGTTTAATTTTTTTCCTTGGCATGGCCACACCTCAGGAAGAACCTCGATAATGTGATACCTGATTTTTATTTGAGCACCACCTCGGGTGCATGGCTGTTTTTCGGTCACTTTTGAACTTTTTTATATGGTATAAAATGGGTAAAATACGATAACCTGGCTAGCTGTGTGGACTTGTAAGGATTTTGGTGGCTGTCAGATGTAGTTGGCAGTCTACTACCTTGGAAATTTAGTAGAATGGGTTTTAGGATGTATGGGGTGTGTATCCGTAGGATTTGGCCTACCAGGGACGCATACGACAGAGGAATGGGTTAAATGAAAAAATTAACGTCAAATTTGAAATCAGCGCCCCAAAAAAGATACTCGCTGATGTATCACAAAATAAACTATGAAAGAAGAATAGACAACAATCCAAACAATATTTTTTTTGTTGGGGGCTTTGCTTTCCAAACCTTCATTTTTTATTATAATGGGGGCGAACCAAAACCCTTTTTTTCTGCATTAAAAAAACAAAGTAAGTGCTTCACGGTTCAATTCACAGACGTCAAATATTTTTGGCCAATATTGACCCTTATTATTGGCTCCTCCCACTACGTCTGATTTTTTTAGCTGGTAACGTTTTTTTTCTTGGATTCGTCGTGTCAAGGTAATATGCGTTTACTGCCGATACTATGAACGTTTAACTTCAAAAGTTTTCACTTTAATAAGGAAAAAAAAAAAAACCACGCAGAAGCAGTTATTATCATAAAATACCCTATTATACAATGTTATTTAAAATATTTCTATTTATTAGGTAGGTACCTAGGTTTAAAATTCTTGAAATTTAGGAACTATTTATGAAAAGTTCACGAATACTATAATGAAATATCATAAAACATTTACCAAAAAGTGCAGAAATTTGTTGAGAAATCTAGATTCTCTCCTATAGTATTTTAGAAGTTTGTTTTTTGGCATTATTTCTTCAGTAAACAAATGTACCAAACACCATCAACTTATGGAGGAGGAGACCATGCTCAAACAATCCTTTCAACGTATAACGCACGATGAAAATTGAGGCAAAGATTTCCAGTGAAAAGGCCGAAAAAAAGTAAATTCCGCAAATTTACTGTACAAGCATGAAACATCTGCGTGTCAGAAATACAAACACGACTAAAAACCTGCGGAAAGAAAATCAGGACAAAAAAAAAATCAATCTGCGTAGTGCTCACCTTTTTTCTTGTTTTCATTACCAATATACGAAAAATAATAGCCGGCGGAATTTCGAGAAATAGACATTAAATATATTGAAGGATTTTTTTTCTGCAAACAATAGATTTATGAAGAATATTTTCAAAATTGGTAACGTAGGCTTGTCTTTTGGGAAAATTTTTTCCTTATTATTTTTTTCTCCTATTCTTAATTTTATTCTTCTTTCATCATCTCCCCCATTTTACGTTCACCATTCATAACAATTTTGTACTTGCGGTAAGCAAACAAACAGCCAGGTAAAAAAAACTTTTAGAAAAAACAAAGGATTAGAATTTGTGAAACATTATTGAGGTAGAAAAAACGCAATATCCTTCCTGTTCTCAAAAAAAAAAAAAAAAAAAGTGCTTAAGTGGAAGGCACAAACCGCTATCGAAATAATTTCATATTTTCTTCACGAATAAGTTAGGTACCTAACGAATTAGTTGAAAATATTATCTTTCTTTAATAACCAGTACTTTTTTTACTCTCAGATCTCTTAAAAATTTTGTCATTTGACCATTTCCCATACTACTAAGTTAGCACCATTTTCATTACACAAATTAATCATTCAATTTTCTGGTTACTATATCATTCAATTTCCTTAACATTCAACCTGCTAATAAAAATTTCAGCCCTACAAAGTTCATCCAAGTACTTTCTGTATTGCAATTTATTGAATAAATAGTGCTACAAAAGTTAGCTTAAAATTTATTAAAATTATTCAATTAACAAAATATACATTGTTTACCATAAAATTACCACAAAAAAGTTTCAACTGATGAGGAAAAAATTAGGAAAATTGTCAATTGGTTTCCAATATTAAGCAAAACATACTTAATTAGGTAATTAATAATTTCACGTCTAGTTGAGGCAATAAAAATAAAGGCAGACCTATAAACTGTTTCCATGTCGGTGAAAATAACCCGCAAACCAGATAAAAAACACACCCTATTTTTAATTTTGTGAAACAACCAAATAAGAATTTCGTAATAACTTGCACACGAAAAACAAAAAAAAAAAAATATGATGCGTACAAAAAATTTGTGTTAGATAAGAAAGAGAGAGAGAGAGAGAGCATCTAGATGGTGGAGCTATCTCTCTCATTCATTTCCATTACTCTAATAAGATATAAACACGTGGTTAGTTACCTTGTAATGCTGGTAAAATTTAAAAAATTAAGTTACCTATTCACAATATGTTTATAATTATCTTTTTGCAACAAAGCTGCTGGTAAAAGACATTCTATACGCCCCTTGACGATGTATGCAGGTGGTTTTAGTACCATTTAGGACCAATACTTTATACATCGTCTTGGGCGCATGCGTCATTTTATACACTGGTCCTACTTACTGCACATTAGCTCTGTTTGATAGGATTACACTAACTTACACCAACCTACACCGGTAGGGATATTCCACAAATATTCAAGTAAAACTTGGCATAAAGTTATATAACATTATATTTGTGGAATCGCCCTCCTGGTGTAGGTTGGTGTAAGTTGGTGTAGTCCTATCAAACAGAGCTATAGCCTTCGTTGTCATTTTATTGAATTTTTTTTTCCTCATATAAAGATTTCTCTACTGTGGGGATTCGAACCTCTGACATGTATGTTTAAGAGCCAGTACCATAACCACTATGCCACAGGGTTAGTTGAAAGATAAGGAGGTAGTTTGCATTTTTATAGGGAGAGAGGGTGTTGCAAAAAATAGTGAGTGACACAAGTGTATATAGTAGGTGATTGGTACTCATGTGATTTGCATCACTCACCTTTGGCTCGTGCTGCAAAAATCACACTCGGATTAAAATCACTTACTTTATACACTTTTATCACAAATAACTAATTGTCATTTCATCAAACTTGTTAAAATCATATAAAAATAAGTTTCAAAAACAGTACGAATCATTCTTTTAGCTGAATTCAAAGAGGCACTGTCTTTTTTTTTTTTTTTTTGGTTGAAAATTATCTCAAAAAACCAAAATCTCAACTTAGAAAGGATAATTCATTCATAACTCAGTAAAAAAAAAAAAACTGTTCATTTTCAGTATTTACAGTTTTCTTTCAACGAAGTGAAATGTGCAGTGTTTTGGTTTCATTCCGTTTAACTCGGTACATTCACTTATTCATGTCTGGAGAAATTATTAAAAAATGTACTATAATATTTCATTTAAGTACAAACCACAAACCACTAAAATTTATTTTAGTCTCTTTCTAAGAAATTTTATCAGAACTTACTCCAATTAATGCTCAGTGGAAGTAATGAATAGAATATTTAGAATGATGAGCTTCCAAAAAAAATTAATTAAGAACCACAATCCAGAGAGTAGATGGAGCTATATTCTTCTTTGTCGTAGGTTCCTACTCACTGTCATTTGTATCACTGAAACATTTTCAAATATCAGAAAATTGTACCAATTATTTCATCCAAACAACCTATTCGAGTCTGAAGCTGTCAACTAACTAAAGTTTAGCTATACTAATTATAAGAAAAGCTAGGAAAAAAAATATTGGGGCCTGCATGCCTTCGTGGTTAAAAGTACTTATCCACACAACTGAAAGGTCGTGAACTTGAAACCAGTCACCACCATATTCAGAGCCCAAAATGGTGGTGTGCAGTGTCAGATTCACTTCATTCTATTCCGTGTGATTGAAAAATTTATGCTGGAATTTTATTGGCTGCCACATTTCATGTATGCGTATGTTTGTCCGCTAATGTCTGGATAACTACTGGACGATTTTGATGAATTTTTCTTTTTAATGATAGAAAATGATCCCATGATAGCTTTATACTATTATTTTTTTTAAATCAATGTCATATTTTTTGAATTTTCTGCAAAAAAAAAAAAAAAAAAAAAAAAAACTGTTTATTTAAAAGACCATTTCCGTATTTTTCATCTAAGGTTACTACTGGTACCAAATTTAAGTTTTCGTAAAGTGAACGGCATAATAATAATGTTTGTTCATGTTTTTCGGAATGTTTTAAGCGTTTGATACTTTAAATGTATTTCCATCGTTTATAAACAAATTTTATTGACTTTCCGACTATCATGAGCGTTGATGTGCTAGCATCATTGTAACAATTATTGGAATAGCTTCAGTGAAATAGGTCATAGATTACACTTATCGAGTCGAAAATACAAATTCATAGATTAGGTTAATCTTAATCTTCAATTAACCAAACAAAGGCGGATAAAAGGTGGGTGAAGGTAGGCGAGAGTGGTGGTCGCCCCCACAACGTTCCTAAAACAGAGACAGAGACAAAGAAAGATAAATGACTTTCTCCTTTCAAGACATTACTGTTAGCTATAGGCTCGATTTTCTTTTACCCAATTCGTCTTCTCCGTTCAGAAAAGCTATATATCCGCCTATGTAACCTAAACGACTTAATCATTAGGTGGAATAGTTCTCCAGTTCACCATTGTTTTGATTTAATATGAATAACTCCGAATATTTTCTAAAATCTACGTTTCCTTTCCCCATAGTGTTACTTTTGGAAAACAATCTAAATTGTCTGGTGCATCCTATAGCTCTAAAGGTTGTTAAAGTTATACCAACTCACAGCACCCCTTCCATTACCTTCGTATTCTGAACAGACACGCATAGTTCATTTAGACATAATTTGAAACACTTTAATTTTTCAATAACACGTTTAAACTTTCAACGCTGGTTGGTAAGGCCGCAAAAGTTTCACTTCTATTAAGAAATCGTTTCATTAAGTGAACTTTTACGAAAGCAGGCGAAGAGAACGGTTAGGTACCGTCGAAAAGGTAGACCATAGAATATTCAAACGTATATACCTGCTAGCCTATGGTGCGAACGAAAGATAACCATTTTATATAGGAAACCGTAAACCAAAACAAAAAAAAAAACTCTTGGGCAGTAAGCTTTGCAAGAAAAAGTAGATTTTCTTTGTTTAAAAACCATTTGTATCACCAACATTCTTCTGATGAAGTAATATATATATATAAAATATTTGTATTTTTGAGAAAAAAAATTACCAATATCAGACAAATACGAACCATGCGATAAAATATATTGATTCTGTATCATTTTTCAAAATATTTTATGAATTAATTTTTAATTTTTGTGTCAAAAATTATTATTTTTTTTAAAAATGAAAAATCATTACAAGTTCTGTCTCCCAAGATTTCAAATACCACACTTTCAAACCTGCTAAATGAGACCATAATGGTTGGGATGGTCCTAACAAAATCGAAGTTTATGGGAAAATTCTAAAATATTGGGCTAGGTTTGGTCAACGGTTTCAACTGAAAAATTTATCTTCTTAAACGAAAAATAATTTTCAGAATATCGAATAAAATTGTAACTCTCCAGGCTGATGGAGGCGGCCCCTTCAACAGCCCCAGTTAATGAACAATAATACCAATAGTAATCGAATATAGAAGCTAGTTAGATATACTTCAAATCAATACCTGTACCAAATTTTGTAACTATATCATGAAAATTACTCCTTTTAGAACCATTAATCTGCCATAAATGCAACAAAATCGCACCTACCAGACGTACCGTAAAGCTTATCATCAACAAAATTAACAGGTATTATCCTTGAAATTTAGCACATATGTATATTAAATTTAAATCTTATCGATTGAAAATTGCGATTTGTACGCTATTCAATAAAAAATCCATATAAACTGACCTGCCAGACGGACCATTTGTCCAATTCGGATCATAAACAATAGAGTTTGTGGAATACCTTGTCGTGAGAGATATTCACACTAGAAGGTCTTCAACAGTATTTTGCGTGTTCTGCCACTTCATACAGTTAAGTATGGGAGAGCCAAATCCTCGGCGAACACTGGAAATTTTTGAGCCGGTTCTGAGAGTTTATATACAGGATTTGATACACGCACACAGACACACATGCATACGTACATGTACGTTATTATGTCATGCGTTACGTCGTTTCTTGCCTCCGTTGAGGTGATAAGAAACGACGCAGCGCGTTTGGTACTGGGCCGTGACATCACCGAGATAGTTATCAGGTAATTGATCTTGGCCCGTGCAATGTATCTTACCTGTACGTACGTACAGGTACAAACATACAAACGCACCAGTGTAAATTTGTTTAACGTCATAAAGACGATTATTGTCAGCCTTTGGGTGGCAACTGTCGTCGAGGGGTGCGAGCCCCTATTACCTCATACGAGTATTTTCCCCACAGAGTTCTTCCATAGGTGAACTTAAATACGTGTTTCAAATTTCTAAACCATCCGATCAAAATTACGCCTGGAAATGGATTCAACTCGCAAAAGGGGGTATATGTAAAAAAAAATTAATTCTCAAAGGAAGTGCCAAAATGCTCAGGAGGTCATAAATCGAAAAACGTACCCACTTCCACCCCTGGCTTCGAATGCTCAGGAAATTTTAATAAGTAGATTTAAATTTTCTTCAAAAATCTACTTAAAACCGAGACGAATTAAAATGGCATCCTCGCCATATATGTATAGGGGAGACAAAAATGTCAAAACTAAGCATTTCCTCTCTAGGTGGAATTCAAAAGAGAGGACTGAGCATTTTACACCCCTCTCCCTTTACTTCCCCCATACAGGTACCACGGTATTCGTTTCAAATCTTTCATACAATGACATCTGCTCCCTCTTCTCGTCCACAAACGGAGGGTAGTAATTAATATTAATGATGATAATTTCGTAGAACCGTCCGAACTTATCAAAAGGAATGTAGATAAGAGAAGGCTACTTTTGTTGAAAATTTATGAGGTCGTTTTGCGGTGCCAACGTTGAATATTTTTCTTATTTCTTGACCGAGAATTGGGTTCGAAGGCGAAGGGGGTATGGCGTAACATATGCTCGCATGTGTGGATACATATATATATATATGTGTGTGTGTGTGTGTCCATTTCGTTGTTCGTTGCTATATTTTCATTCGAGAAATCGAATAACGTTTAATTTGGGAAATCGACAGTTGGAGGTTGGCTTACTGGGACGAGACATTAAAAAAAAAAGTAGATGTAAAACCAAAGTAAGTCCAAGTAAGTACGATTTAAACTTTTATTTTTTTTTTTTTTTCTAATTCTTCCTCCATAAAGCAAAGAAATAGAAATTTTCGCGATGGTGGTTACACAAAATAAATGTATTTTCCGACAAAGTTGACATTTTCGCAAATAGGTTAAAACAACAGATGAAGATAACAACTTTAGAGAGAAAAAAAAAGGAAAAAAAGAAGAACAAAAAATCCTGAAGCCATGTCACCTACTTTTGGGATTTCAGCAATATTGGGTTGAAGGAAATTTCCTTTATGGTTTTTTTTTTTCTGCTTGATTGGATACTTAGGCCTACCTATTTCCTATTTATATCGAAATTGAAAATTTATTATTTCGAAGTTGTTCGCTTAGAGTTGCTCGTGTTTATCGTGATATATGATAAATGTGAACGTAGACTTGCCTCCTTTTTTATCATTTTTGACGCTTAAAATGTAAAACAAAAAAAGAAAAAAAAGATAAGAAATGAAACATAATGACATCAAATATTTCGGTTTACGCTGAGAATTAAAATGCTTTAAAATAGCTTGGTCCAGTGCTAGTCAAGAAAAAATCACGATTCGAATAGACATCAGCTTCAGAATTGTTGGGACATTATAAACTAAAAAACCCTTGTGTCCTTTCCAAATAGCCAGTGATACATTTTACGTCGGCATTAAATTCATCATACTTGGGTGTAGCCAGTGTGTGAGTAGCTTTACCTTGTGACACAGACTTAGTCATCTTCGTAACTGCAGCATGGCTTTCTATAATCACTTTTTGATTGTCTCTGATAGTCTTGATGAGCAAAGAGACCAAATTTAGAAGAATGTTGAAATAAAACATAATCGATGTCTGAACCAAATTTTGTGACAGTTACTCGAAAATTACGCATTTTGTAGCAATTAAACGTCTAAAAGTGCAACATAATTGGGTACTATGGCACCATCACAGTCTGCAAAGGATACGACAAAATGCCGCAGCTACACATTTCCATTCGCCGTACAATGCGAGAAGTATCTTTCCTAATATTTGCGGCGCAGTAGTACACTCCAACGTCGTGTACTGCGGGAAGTATTATTTCGTGTATTTACGGCGCAGCGGCTAAAATGCCAGCGTTTTCACCGACATAAATTCAAACGAACGCAATTTAGCCTATTTTTCAGGCTACAAAAATGCTAACAATTTGTAAGACTTAAAATATTGTCATCATTTCCTTCAATAAAAGGTAGCCTAACGAAAATTTCAGAACCTGTCGCCAATAAAATCATTTTCAATGACGAAACAGAAAACTGAAATAAATTATTACGAAGTAGGTACTTACCCAAGTGTATCGTGAAAAATTATGTAACATCTACTCTTCGTTTATCAGGCATTTTGAAACGAAAATGGTTTCCCGAATCAAACATTTTCACCGAAAACTGTTTCAGTTCTATTTGAAAAGTGATACCTCCTGGGAAGTTTTCATTCACTGGGAGTACTATTTTAAGGAAAATTAGTCTACTTTTCACGATGTTACATGCTCTTCTTACTTTATTATGTTTCTTCAGTGTAGTCTATAGAGGAGGCACTTTCCAAAATATAATTAAAATTAATTTCTTCGTTTCGAAGAATCCATTAATTGCCCTCTCTCAATGTTCTACATGTAAAATTTCAAAATAATTACATACAGAGATCTATTTTTGCAACATAAAAGGTTATTTGTTTAATTTTCGCCATGAGTTTTTCATCTCGATTCCTACACAATGGATTGATAATAGGCTGCAATCCACTTCCTCCAATTAATAGTAACTAATAATGCAGGAGTTGTGATGAGTTGTCTACATGAAAGGTCACGAAATAATAAAACTTAAAATCCAAAGGAAAATCTGTAATCAACAAGTTAAAAAATAAAAATTCAAAATTTCCAACTTGTATTCACATTGATTTTTACACAGCAGCAACAGATACCTGAATATCAGTTTACTACTAAATTAATATAATGAATGAAAGAAAGTCAAGCCTGTATTAGATTCAATTCACAACCGTCTACCACACTGAGCATAAGTTACTTACTGAATTTAGGTAAAATATTTTCAACTCTTAAGTTTTCAATTCTATAAAAGATAGATAACATACAAACAATAAAAGTGTAATTTTTATTCGTGAGTTTTGATATGTAAAAATCTTAGCACCCGGTGTCTACAGTAGGTTCTAAATGAGAATTATAATCGTCAGATTCGCATATTTGTAACTTTCACAATCATAGATATCTACACTATATACACATAGAAACCTAATTGTCGCTTTCACTACGTTGAGCATTCACTCTAATAAAGTGTTGAGATGTTGCATCGATTCCCTGGCCTGTTGGAAAAAAAAAATCGTGTAAAATGCATTCTTATGCAGAAAAGGCTATTTTAAAATAAGTCCTGTATGTTTATTAAGCTATGTTCTGATGTTATATTTGGTGTAGATGTTATATCAGTCTTCAAGACTGAAGCCAAAATACCAAAAAGATTGTAACAAGACAAAAAAATGAATTTTATTTTAATTTTTAATGAGGGATTTTGTGTTCAAACATTAGATTGAGTGTGTATAAGTGTGATATAAAAGGGTACACTTATGGGTGTAAAGTACCTACAGCTTTTGTTTACTTTTGTGCGGTATAGTAAGAGAAATTAAACGTGGCTGAAAACTGTCAATTTGGGTATTTAGGTTATATACGTATTGTGGAGCTATCTGTACTTGCTATTGTAATTCTCGTTTGTTTGAATTACATGATATGTGGGTGTGTGGTTGTGTGTTAGTGTAACGCATTGCGCACACACACAATCACACTATTATCATGTTTACACATCAATCCTTCACGAGTAAACTTCCAGTGGAACTCACACATTTTTTTCATAATTACACGTCCAAGATCATGATATTCGTGAATTTGAATTTGGAAAATTTATCCGCGCATTATAACAGAATTTAACTTCAAAACGTCTTGAGGATCAATTCTTCGTCTTTCGGCTTTTAGAAAATTGTTGCTTTTTCTTCGTTAATTAACGGCGACGGGGAAAGCTGTGATGAAAACATTATCATTTTTTTTTTTTTAATTTTTAAAATCTTTCTTTCAACTCGAAAAAATTACCTCAGGAAACAAATGCTCTTGACGAATAAAATTTACGTGTGCCTGTCAGGTGTTATACATGGACACATCTCTGACGAGAAACTCGGAAAATTAGTCCAAGATCTTTCTCCCCAAAGTAACTTTTTTTAAATTTCTTTTTCTACAAAAACGTACGAGCAACGTCTCCAAATTCTACTATCTTTCATTCACTATCTTTTTCATTTTCTTCTTTTTTTCTTTCAATTTAAATTCGTACTTTTTCGCTTTCCAAAATAAATGCACTTTTTTCCCTTTACTTATCGCTTGTCTTTCTTTTTAGCAGGTTTTCCAACCTGCTATTTAAGATCATGTGATTTAGCATCAGTGGTGGTTTTAAAGTTGACAATTTGCAAAGATGATAAGGTTATCTTTTTGTACCGGAAAAGGGTGTCATAAGTAAAATTTCTGATTATCGGGTTCGAATTTTGGAGATCTAAGGCTCTATAAGCGACAACCTCTTAACACGTCACGAAAGTACTTAGTTACCTAAATAAGGGTGTATAACATCAGTTTTTAAATATTATGAAGAAATTTTTATTATTTTTTTAACATAGGTTAATACTGAAGATTAAACAATGTATTTAATTTTATTTTGAAAATTCTCGCACACCCAACCGTAGCCTAGGATCGCCACTTACATCAAATACAAAAGTAATAGCGTTATAGCAGCTTAGCCTATTCATCATTTGACGACGAAATTTAAAACACTGATAAAGGTGAACCATAAAGAGAAAATTAAGAATTAGCCAAAAACTCAAAAGTAATTGGTACCATAGAATTTAATAATAAACAAGGTTGTAAATTTGAATTTTTCAGAAGTTTTTAAAAGCTATTTTCAACCAAATCTACAATACGTTATAGCTATATTATGATTTTGAAGTGGTGAGACATCCTGCTCACTACTCTACTTAGATACTAGAGTGACGTCAGCAGAAAATATTTCAATTTAATTTAAACATTGGTACCGTAGGTACTTGCGAGATAATTTAGGAAAAGCCTCTTTGAATGTACTGCGAATATTATACCAGAAAAGGGAGAAGAAAAGCTTAGCTAATAGATGTAACTACAATGAGGACGTGTTCTAGAAGCTCCCTTTCCCTTTCTACATCCTTACAGAGCGTGTAATTTTGGTACACCCCGTATAATATCCTTGAAGTTTCGACGTGTGCGATGAATGTGCAGACATGCAACTATCTATACACGTCTCTTTTTCTAGTCTTTTATTTTTACCAAATCATAATCCCTGCCACCTCCCACCCACAATAAATACACGTACACGTTTATTACAGCCAACGTAGGTAGATACGTAAAACCGCGGGAAAACGAAATGGAAATTCACGCAGAAGGTAAAACAAATTTATCTAATATGCAAACAAATGGGCATAAAATTGAACCAATGAGTGCAGTTAACTGCACGTTTTAATGGAATCAACGCATAGGCGCAACAAGACTAATTTTTCGTGGTCTCCTCTCCAAAATAATATTTTACCCAATTAGTCAGCAAAACGACTGATAATAGACTCGATTTACTCACTAATTGAGTACGGTATTTTTTTTACAAAAAATTTACCAAAAAAAGGTTATTATATTTTATTCAGTTAAATAGGATAAGATAAACTTCATTTATGAATTTAATTATTAAATACGTCATTACGGAGAGTCTATAGGCATCACCATGTACAATGACCCCCTTTTCATAGTGATACTTTGCTTATAGGTACTTGCGTACGTGTAAACGGCGCCGTGAAGAAACAAACAAATCAACAGTTTTAAAAATAAATTCCATTACTACACTAGTGAAGTAATGAAAATCATTTTCAATCGTTCCGAATCAATTTGGAAAGCTCTCACTTTACTAACCAAAATGATTTAATAATTCTTAACCTCTTTTTGGTGTAGAGAAAAAGTCATTTTTACCCAGAATATAATTCTCCCTTTTTGATGTTTTTTGAGGGTTTCGGCGAAGTGGAGGATGAAATTATTTCCACAAAATTATGATCGAAGTCACAAAGGTATATACTGGCACACCAATGTCGAATTCTTCAACTGCGAACGAACAATATAATCGCATAATTTTTTCGGCTCAAATAATGGAACTGAAAAATAGCGAATTCGTGGGTGCAGAGATTCGACAGTACACTCTCTCAAAGCATTATCCGTATCTCATTTTTATATGTGTAATTCGTGTTTGTTGTGATTTATGAATTTATAATCATATTTTATTCACTCATTCAATACAATTTTTTTTTTTTTAATTTCTTATTATTGCCAATGGCCTAAACGCGGGGAAAGAAAATTTGAATTTAGTAACTATCTTAGGAGTGGAGATAGTAGTTAAAAAAGTGATGTCAGTCCTCTTATTAGCATTCAGAGTTGCGTACTTCCTCCATTATTATTTAATATTCTCTGATCACAAAGTGTGGTACTCCATGTAACACACACCCATTCATCCATTATGAACTGTTAAAAACCAAACGCTGGTATTCCGTACACCGCAATAAGTAACCTCATGCCACATTCAGTACCTAAATACCATCCATATGACGCAAATGACTTAAGCTGCCACGTGTTAATGAATACAATTTAAAAAAAAAAAAAAAGTACGTAGTAATCCAACAATAGAGTGAAAAGTAGGCAGTTCCATACCAATCAGAGTGAAATTTGCTCCAGCTGAAGGCAAGTGCTGCAAACTTCATCTTTGTGGAAACTGCCTTTCAAGTTTTCAATACTCTTTGCAGACCACATTTTTTGTAACGAGTAAGTGTTGATAGAACGCGCATGTTCAGTACCTATGTGATTATTCCTACCCACCATTCTAGAATTGGCTACTTTATGAACCCTATAGATAGTTCAAAAATTATGTGTTCCATACACACGTTACAGAATAGGGCTGTAGCAAGTGCGGAAAGTTCACTGTTTTCTTATTCGAGCTGCAAACTTCGCACAAGTGGAAACTACCTTTCCACACTTATGATACACACTATATAAGTATATGTTTTGTGACAAGTGCATGGAATGCTTGATTTGAGAGAAGACTTTAAATGTTTGAGCCCTTGAGACAAGCAACGATTAGTTAATATTGTTATCATATCTTTAACTGAAGCGCAGCTATGTGGAAAAGTAAATGTTGATTTAAGTGTGCTCGCACGCGAAATGTGGTTTGGAAACTTCAAATGTTGTTTGTAAAGTGCGCATGTGCAGTATCATGTAAAAATATATCCACACGCTTCTCTAGGATTGGGGCCACCTTGTGCATGTTATGATTTAGGTAGCTTGAAACTGTGTATACCATGCACGTGTTATAAAAAATCATCACTCAACAAACTAAGTACCTAGGTACCTAGTAAACTAGCACTCTGTTGGATAATACCATATTTTATTTATGTCGAATGTGAATTCATCAATGATTTACTAGTTATCAAAATATTAGCCTCATGTCAGTTACTTTGCCTCTAAACGTTACGTAATCTCCAATTAAACAATTTACGCCAAATAGATCTATTAAACAGATAAATCATTCTTGGTCAGTGGTCATTAGCGTCAAGTTCTGCAAAATAAACTGCTGGTAGATAGTGGTGGGAAGTTTAAATCATCAGTGAGAATCCACTCTTTGAATGTTCATAATAAGCATGCGTCAGTTCAATGAGTTGACTCATTTGACTTGCTACATCGAACTCTTCCATGAAGGAGACACTAACCATCAACTATAAAAGGGCTATTTGAAACAATGAGTTCGAGAAAAGTATAAATTGTGACTCCAGCGAAGTAAGCGGCCCCAATATTTTGTGAGCTTGTTCAGTTGACTCATCAGTGAAATTGTCTCTCGTAAGTCGAATTTGAGTTACACACTCGAACATAACATCTCCGCAAATAGTTTAACTGGAGGTTGAGAAATTTAACTTCGGTGGCCCTGCTACCTGTACTATTTCCACTATTTTCCCTACTGACTCTTGGAAGAGCAATGAGCAGACTTCGGTATAAGAAGCAATGAATCACATCATCTCATTTTCTGGCATTAAGACGTCGTTGCTAATCGTCTTGTCCACTCAAAACCGGCGCTGACAGCTTTCTGGATGTGGCGGTGTAACAACGTTTTTCGTTGGGGGATCACAGTTTATGTTCAGGATCCTAAAAATTCGTAAAAAGAGAAGAAACCAAAAATGGGAAATAGTGAGGGTGAAGTTACGTGTATTGTTTGCAGTTTCTGAGTTTCTTATGGATATGAAAATATTTTTTTCATTTTTCGGTGGGCACAATTAATGAAACGTTGCCCCTATTTTTGGAGAGAGTACCACTGTACCCCATTCCATTGTTACCCTATTTTTTGGCTCCCTCGTAAACTCGCATGATAATATAATATTATGCGGTGTACGTTCGATGTAAGCATACTTTTTTAACAAATTTCTGAACTTGCCACCGCCAAAATTTATTTTTATTTGTTTTTTTCTTTTCTCCTTTAAATTACTTTTCGACTATATGGTAAGTATAGAAATCCCAGTACCACAGAATTTTTAAACTAAATTTGGGCAACCATGGTAATATTTTCTTACAACTTTCTGTACACAAACCGCCGTAGAAGACGAGAAAAAAAATGAAAAAAGCTGAATTTTTGGTTTCCCACGAGTCGGTACGATGTTTAATGAAGACATTAAAGAAAAAAAAGAAAAACAAGAAATGGCTATTTGAGAGAGACAGAGAGAGAGAGAGAAACATAGAAACAGAAAGAGAGAAACAGAAGAAGACGTTGTAAGAAAAGTTAGAACGAGTTTTCTCAAGAAAGATGGGCAAAAAAAACACACGCATATATATATATATATAGTAAAAGAATATATTAAAACGACAATCGCATCGAGCTTAAACTATTTCTTTTTTTCTCGCCTCTCGACTCTCCCGTCTTCTGGTTTTCATCCCTCATCCCTCAAAGGTCGTGCAATTTACTCGCGGGATGGGTCGTTAAAAAGACTTTGGCCCCCCTTCTGCACCGTGTTTTCTCCACGTTATTAGCACCTCGCTGCACTCCAGCCATCGTCCTTTAATGGAAACTACTAAATAAAAATCCATGTACGTATTTTCGTGCAACCAAACATCGATGATTCATTTTCACCAGAAAAAATTGGCGAATGTTTCTTGCCTTTATTACGTCGACAAAAAGCAATTCGCCATAAAAATGGTTTCTTCTTATCCAGTAATACGTAGAATATTAATCACTAGTCGACGAAGAAAAGAAAATGCTGTAGAGGAATACGATAGAGTGAAATTGGGTAGCTGGAGGAGAAGATACAAATCGAATTAATTTTATATTACACTTTCCAGGTTTTCAGATGAAAAACACGGAGATTGCACGGTTTCAGTTCGCCACCGTCGTATAATGCGATTAATATTCAAAATTAGCTATAGAAACTTCTTCAGCCTAAGTTCGACCTTTGTACATTATAATGGAGAGAATTATTTTCGGAAAATAGAAAAACTTTGTGGACAGTCTCTCGACAGCTAAAAACGTCCACCATTGTTCAGTTGTTTCGAGGCCAAACGGTGAGGGGCTTATAAGTGGCGTGGGGAGGAGTTCAGGTGGCCGACAAAACGTGTATAGAATGTCGAAAATGTTACGTTTCATTTCATTTTCATTTTTAGTCGTACAGATTCTTAAAGGCTTATTAAGCGAGGATAGAAATATATAAAATGGAAAAAGGAAAAAAAAAAAAGGTCAAATATTTCATTTCAAATCAGAAGAGAGAAAAAATTCTTAAAAAACGAAATATTATTATCTTGCACTGAAGTTTTGGCGTACCTATAGTATTTTTTAGCAAAAATAAATAAAAAATCGAGGTACTATGACTAATACACGTACGTTGGATTCGATGACAAGAATCTAGGACGTTTTTCTTTTTAACAGCACATTTAATATGACAGAAATTTAAAGAATGAAAAAATAAATAAATAAAAAACTAAAGTTATGTCCTAAGTATATTCTATATTTTATTCGAATGGAAAAACTTTTTATGGATGGACTAGAAAAACTTAGGCTGGAAATATCACTGAAAAAAAACAAAAAAATGTGTTTCATCTGAGCAGCATATGTGCAGAACATCAAACGAAATTTTTTTTATGGTTAAATAAATTACACTCGAAAAATCTATCTTGGAAATTGTTAACATGTATATTTTCGTCTATTTTTAATTATGACGAACAATATTCATTAAAACTGCTTCGAATACCAGAAATACAGGTATTTGATTATAATCTAAACATCTAACAACTCTTTCGTGAACAACCTTGTATAACCCATCCAAAATGTCATGAATAAAGGAATCCCATCTCTAAATTCAGTGACCTAAATACACCTGTCCCTCGATATTATTACGAATAATCAAATCCCTATTATAACAAATTACTACCTCACTTAGTCTATTGACCACATTCAATCACCTACACCTTTGTACTCTGAATGAGTATATAAACCATGGTGACGATACACTCAATGTTAAGTTACTGGTTCTTTACTTTACTTACATTATGTATTTTACTAGACACCTCATGTCTAAGGGCTTAAACCAAAATTGAATTATTTGTGTTTGAAATATTATTAACTGTTATTGACTATCAAATTTTAATAAAATTATTTGAAATATTAATCGTGTTAAATATTTTAGTCTCACTCAACATTAAGGTCCACAATAGCCTGTGGATAACTAAATCAACTATTTTAAAATATCAGAGAAATATTCATAGAATATTCTCGTATGGTGTAACACTGAAAGTGGTTCTAATTGGTACAATACGAGCTTCTTTTGGCCATTATAGAAATTACATACCTATGACAGCTATGACGTACAATCGATGTTTACCAATCTACTTTCCACGAGCGCCTTCTATAAAGGTCTTAAGTTTCAAATTGCCCTTTACACAAATCGGAATTAGAAGTCGCTTCAATGCGGTGATATTGCCCACATTTGGGAACCGATAGATAGATGAGAGATTTGGGATGTAGGATGTAGTCTATATAATTATAAAGGTTTTGAAATGTTTATAACCTCTGGAATATAATATAATACAAGGACGTAAATAGCTCCATCTTGAGGGGGATGTTCTCATCTTTTCTGTTGTATTTTATGTCCCCGCCTACCACAACTCCACCATTACGATCAAACGAGCAATATTTTAATGTTAAAATTATTTATTTGGATCAAAGGGGGGTCCAAACTCCAAGGATCCCCTCCTTATCTACGTCCATAATGTTATATAAATGGGATATGTAGAATATAGGATGAGTGTGATATGAGGACATAAAATGTGTAGTTCAGATTGTGGAATATAGGATAAGGGATGTGAGAATATGGAAATATGTAAGATGTAAAATTTAGGATATTTGAGATGCATAGCTGATGAGGAATTTGTGAAATATTGGATAAACAGAATACATAAAGCAAGTAAAATGTAAGAAGTGAGACGTATCGAGGGTGTTGCGTAGGAAATATGTAGAATGTGAGGATCTGGAATGTAAGGGGCCTTAAGAATATAACACGTGCAATTTGGGATGGAGAATTTTTATTTAGTAAAGGTAAGGGCTATTTTTAAGTTGGTATTCTACGAAAATCTACTTATTCATTTTTTATTTCACGAATGTCTCTGCGCTGACTAAAACAATATAAGAGTATTCTTTTGATTGATTGAATTTTCATAGATTTTTGTGAACAACTCCCCCTTGTGCCTTAATTTTCACTCGGAATTTATTATTTTGTTTTAACTGAAGGTGTAAAATTGAAAATTATGTTTAATAATTATATAAATTCTCATTTGAATCTTCAATTAAGATATATGTTGTACCTTCCTACGTCGTTCTCTCAAAATAATTGGTCAAAATTTTATTCCGTTAAATATTTGATTGAGTCCTGTTTTTCACCCTTAAAAAGATGTTGGTATGATATCGTAAAATACTTTCTTCAAAGTTGTCAAAAATGTTTAAAAACCTTTTCCTCTACCAGCTGCACACATGTGAATTTTAAACAAAATACTGCGCTCCTTTAGTGCTATTATTATTTGAAAACGTTTCCGAAACACCCAAAAAATTGGACAACCGAAGTATCAAAGGTATTATAATTTGACTCATATGACATAATTTATTTCATTTAAAATATTACCATCAGCTACGAAGCTAGCTTATTCTTTAAACAGCGACTATACAGCGACATTGTTAAATTTGTACACTCAGAAACGTATTCACACCACACAAAATTTCTGATTTTATTAATTGAATCGCATTCAAACGTCAATATCGGACTAAATTTTCTCAGCCAAATTGGCAACAATGATATTCAAATAAAATCGTACTATATACAGAGCTTTACTCAGAATTAAAACGTGCAACGATTTTAAATTAAAATTTTTAATGAAGACTAGGTAGGTACCTACTGAGAATATAAATACGAAACTGTTATCAGATGAGTCAATAAAAGGACGCTTAATAGAATTGATAAAATAATTAACTTTCATTCGACATAAATGTAACTTCTTTCATTTTCTTAGATAGAAATCTGCTTTTACGATCGAAAATTCGAAGTGTGTAAGGCAGTATTGTTTTTCAAAAATTATTCAAGAAGAACCAAAAACTTTGACAAAGGTTCAACCTAGTCGATGACATTTAGGGTACTACTGTATAGATACTATAGCAACGATAATTTCCTGTAAATTGAAATGTACAATGAAATGGCGAAGAATAAAGTTTTATAACTTAGTTAGAAATGGTTTAAAAATAAAATTAATAAAATAAACTTCTAACATTCGATCTGCTTTCATTTCGAACAATATATAGTGTCTCGTTCGCTGCCATAAAACCGATGTAGAGGAAAAAGTTTTACGACTTGCTAACATTTCTACTTGAGATGAGTGGTCCTGCTTTTAAATATTGTATTTTCTATCGAATTCGTTTCGCTTTCGTAATCAGTGCGATATAAATGCATGAGAATATGGGAAACATATTTAAAAAATAAACTATAAGCAAAAATACATTAGACTGTTATGCGACGTTATCGTGTTTCGATAATGTACAAATGCTGTGGGTACTTGTAAAAAAAAATGAAGATTATTATAGTATTTTGTTTGTGTTTATATTGGAGTAATGACTGGATGCAGTATTGCATTACTGAAGTCATGAAATTGAATCGACTCGTACCTTACGTGCAAAATGCTTTTGAAAACAAATTTGTATATTATGCATATCATCAAACGCATGTAATTTCATGAAAATGAGAATTACTTAACTTTTGGGTTTTTTAAAAGTTTAAAGTACCAAATCCACGAAATAGTGATGTTCTAAAAACGATTTGCCCAATTTTCCAATACGAGTGATCAACGTGGCATAACAGTAAGTGCTCGACTTTGCACTTAAACGTTGTGAGTTCAAGACCGGCCTCCTGTCACTCTCGAAACTCAAAATGGCAGTTTGTTCGGTTTGGTTCTACTGTTGTTTCAGTATGTGAATGAAAACGTTACGCTGGTAGACCACTGAGCATAGAATCCTGACCACCATATTATATTTATTTATTGGTATATATGTACTCCCTTTTCTATGAAATTCTATTTAGGTCGCAATTTTCCTCCGATTTTCACAAAATTTGGTCCATACATTCAAATCTAAGCAAGGAAAAACCCTATTGTTCTAGGTTACGATTGATTTTATGGTTTCTCAGGTAGGTGCCATTATGTTGCATTTATGGGAATTTATTGGATCTAATGTTTTCAAGCAAATGTCTTTGTGGAATACCTTACATTGTGGAAAGTATACTAACAACAGAAGGTGTTCAATGGAACAATTTGCGTGTTTATGCCAAAATACCTAAAAGATATAGGGGAGCCAAGACCTCAGCAAACACTGGCAATTTAGCCTGAGATTTTCTGGTTTTATATAACCGCCTCCCTACACGCACACGCACACATACACATTTATGTAATATTTACATAAGTATAGTGTAGATTATTCATCGTACTTTACGGTTGCTATGGCAACAGTAAAGTATGAAGAATGCATCTCTGTATCGGTTTGTGACATCACCGAGATTGTTATCTATCGATTTGTCACAGACCGAGATTTTTAATTTGTCTATTTGCTAAAATAGACAAGTACAAACAAACAAACATTCTGTTTTGGTTTAACGTGCAAGGCACGAATAATGGTCACCAAAGGTGACAACTGTCGTCGATAGGCCGAGCCTATTTCCTCATACGAGTAATATTCTAATCCCCACAGTCTTGAAATTTGAAACAGAAATAGATATCAAATTATTTCAACATTCTTATAAATTTTGTTGTACTTGGCTTATGATAGTTCATACCTTGTGACTGTTGGAAGGGCTGGTTTTTGATTTTAGCCTACTCAAAAGTTGCAATATTGTCCAATAGTCACGAAATTTGGTACGAATATTGCGTCTCATACAAGAACTAGACCTACCAATTTTGGTTCCTATAAGTCAGTTCGTTTTTAGTGCTACTTTACGCTTTTCTCCCTTCAAATAATAGCCCTGAAAAATACGTTTATCGAATTTGTTGAGGGAAAATTTTCGTTTTAGCCTAATAAAATCGTACCAGTTCAGCGAGACAAGAGCTTTCGAATAAATGTTAATTCAACGCCTATTCATGGTATTTTAATTACTTTGATTTTTTTTGTTAGAAAACCTACCTTTTCTTACGGTGCTCGCTGCGCAAGAGTTTTTTTATAATTAAATAAATTAAGTCATTTTAGGTTCCTTTCCTTCCAAGATTCTTTTGCTAGCTCTGCTACCTGGCCCACTTAAAATCCGTATTTTTTCTGATGTTATAATATATTATACAGCTACGTATATTTTTCAGGATGTCGACTAATAAACGGTAGGCTAATACGGATTAAAAATTTGTCATTATTTTAATTTCCTAGCGCGCTTAGCTCTACATTCCCTTTGCTCTCCGTTGGCTTTACACTCTGTCATCGTGAACAGCCTTAGGTAGATGATTAAAATAACGCCTTTCAACCTATACATATAATATACATACCTTATACATACAGTGTTTAATAACCATTTTAATGGAATGCTCATCAGCAACCTGCCCCACTTTCCACATATTATACTCTGCCCCTTTGTCATTCATCCGTTTTCAATACGATGAGTTCATCGCGTCCAAACAGTTCGAAACCTAGCTCTCAGACCATATCATATTTAACGTATCACCGCATAAATATAGTAAAATGTTTCCCAGTTACGAGTAATCAA
Organism: Ericerus pela; assembly: GCA_011428145.1. Classification (NCBI taxonomy): domain Eukaryota; kingdom Metazoa; phylum Arthropoda; class Insecta; order Hemiptera; family Coccidae; genus Ericerus; species Ericerus pela. The sequence goes on from WOFM01000341.1 coordinate 1,921,567, forward strand.
ACGCATTACAAAGACTAAGCCTCAAAAAGCTATCTGTCGTTTCTGTCTAAACCACGGCTTACAAAATATTATTTATGTTTGGATGCACGTCATACACCAAAAAAGCAACACACACGACATGATAAACAATTTTCATTTCTCCATCCTCTATTATTTGCCAAATAATTAGGAAAAACAATTTTCGCACCTGTTCGCGTTCCCAGTACTTGCTTTTTTTCCCTTTCTCATTCCCTCTCTCTCTCTCTCTCCTCTTTTTCTTTTTTTGTCTATCTCTGCTTTTCTTTCTAAACTTTTTTTCTTTCAGTATTCAAGTATTTTTCAACTAATACTAATAGAACAGTTGAGTAAGGTTCGAAAATGCTTTTAAAAAAGAATTTTGACAACAACAAAATGTTTGATGCCTTGAATACTAGAAGAGGGCGGTTTGCTTAATGAGTATGAAAACACTCCAGCCCTAAATTAACCTATGTGCTTCCACTAAGGTGGACTTAAACGTGCGACTAATTTTAATTTTTTCAATTTTTCTTGAAAAAAAAGAGATTCACAAAAAGTAAAAAAAAAAAATTCTATAAAAAATAATTGACAAAATTTTAAATAAAAAAGTTCACGTGCATTATTTTGGTAACTATCCTAGGAACTGAGATACAGGATGATGAATAAGGGTACTTTTTTTTTTTCAAAATCATATTAAGTAATCTGAATAATTTTCTTATGGTTAACAGTGGCGTAGCCGGGGAGGAACAAGGAGGTAAAGCCCCCCCTCGGATGTATTTTTAGTAGAATTTCACAGAGTTGAGCCGTTATGGTTTTTCATTCCTTAACAAATAATGATAATTGACATAAAAATCAGAAAATATAGGGTAAATTTTTGCTAATTTTTTTGGGGGGTGGGAGGTATGTAGGGGTAGATCAAAGGAGGACAAGTTACACATTTCACCCCCAAATATGAGAAAAATAGTGAAGATTTAGAAAAGTATGGAAAAACTTTCCATAAAATTTTTTACTCAATTCGGTCGCACTAACGTACTTCCGGAACTACAAATTACCCCCTCAAATGTCATATTGGATCTGCCTACGATGGTGATGCTAAATAATGAAATTTTTTTCATTTAACTCGTCTCGCCTTTGAGAAAGTTCTTACTATGCCTCTGATTGTTGGGAAACTTAAAATGAACGTAGACGTATAAATATGGCCAAAGAAATGAGCATATCGAGATTTCTCGACAGTATATTGTCTGTAAATCATATTTCCTGCCTATACATACATGGTGTCCTAATAATAGAAACGAACCGTAAACAAAAATAATGTAAAAAATCTCTATTATTTCTAGTCTATATATAGAGTCACGGACTTCATATGATTTCTCTCATTGTTTATTTCCATTACTGGGGACACCATTTATGTGAAAGTATAAAATATGATGTATAAAATGTTCAGTAAAGAGTTACATACTACACAATTGTCTATATTCATTTTCAGCTTCTCAATAACACCGATTGCGATGATTTTGTTTTAACCCTTTTTTACCACCTTGTATTTTCACCCCTATGATAGTTACGAAAAAAATGTGAAGAAGTTTTTTATCTACAATTGTACGCACATTATTTTTACGTTTAAGTATTTTTATTGTAAATCTTTTAGTTATCCAAGAAAATTGAAAAAACTGAAGTTATTCACACGTTTTACCACAACCCAATGGGAGCACATGATATGAGAGTGGCTAGTGACCGCACCCCCACCGCATTCCAGGTGTCCAGTCTTTCGTGGATATTATTTTATCTTTCTCAAAGACCTTATATGATTGCGTGCTGATGATTCTACACAGTGGCAGTTATTATCTGCCTCCACAGTATACGAATGCCAAACTCAATGCGCTCGTCGTGAAAATCGTTCCTCTCGTTAGTATCAACGTCATTTTCAGCCCCGAATTGCTGAATTATTCTTGCGCGAAATTTGACACCGACTTAATTAATAAATCATAAACAACGACTGAAGATAATCTCAGAAAAACGACACGAAAAATACGACGATACTTAATTTCATGAAACGACGAATAAGTTAAATGAGAGAGTAAACGAAATGACAAAAAAACGAAAAAAAAAAAAGGAAAACATGATAAAGGAGGCGGAAAATGAGCAACAGCGGTGGTATATTTTACCTCAGGGTATAGGTTAAGGGGAGGAAGAGTTAGAGAAATTGAGAGCAAAAGAGTAGAAGCTACTATAGGCGTGCTTGTGTGTGTGTGTGTGAGAGAGAGAATAATTAAGAAAGAAAGAGCGACAGAGAGTAAAGCTAAAAATGTATTTAGCTTTTACACACCGCCCCGTCCTAAGAAGAATACAAAGAGCAACAAATTTTAACAAGAGAGCTTGTTAGTGAACCGGGATTTTGGGACTACACGAAAGAAAAAAAATTGGTATAAGACCCCCTACGGTGTTATCGTACTAATTCTTCTTCGTAAAATCAACTCTGTCTCTCCCTCTCTCTCACTCACTCTCTCTTTCTCTCTCTCACCATTCCTCTTCTTGGCTGGTGGTACCTGATGCACGTGAGCCAAATACTTCCTACGTCGTCGTTGCTCGCCTTATTGTAAGTTTGTAGAAAGAAAAATTGCTATAAACGAAGTGGAAATTAGATAAATTTTGGATAAAAAAAAGACGAAGTTTTTCCACGCGAATAATTACACAAGCTGAAGCGATCGTTGGCGGGAATAATATAATAGGCTAATAATTTGTAAAGTAGAGGAATACAGGTATATATGTATTTCAAGATGGCTGAGAATGTGCACAGTTAAACTAATTCCGCACAATATCAACGTGATTGTCCGAAATCCTGAAGTAGGCCCTCTACTCCATATCAATGATCTTCAAAAGCTTCGAAAATGTGAACTTTTAAAAATGGGTGAAAAAATTGTTTGCGTAGCTACCTGTGAGGAGATGGGTTTCTAAAACTGAATTTTAACCAAATGAACACGAATATAGAGCAAGAGAATTCTTATGGGTTCGGTTAGTAGGTAATAAGCATGAATAAGTGAGATACAAACTGAGCTGGTACATCGTTTAGGCGAAGAGGTTCCAGGATGACATACTATGGCTAATAACTTTTCTGACAAAATATCGGAAGTTCATAACTTGAACGGAAGATACGTGGCATTGTTTCCTTTGCACGAAATTTATGTTTTAAGAATTGGTATAGGTGAATATATAGTAAGCAAACCAATCAAAATGTGATTTTACAACATTCAGCTGAAAGTATGACGTTCTTGGGCATGTAAAGTGTGAAAATAGACGCTGATTTTAAAACGGTGTAAAAATTAAATTACTTTCTTAACTGGGCATGTGCACTTGATTTCCTTGAATTTTGGCACGTTTCTCATTGGAATAAAAAGAAGTACTTCTTCAGACGATTTTATTTAACTCAGTCTTTACAATACTTTAATTAAGAAAGACATAACGTCACAGAGACATTTCACATCAACATAAAGCTAAAAATATTGGTGCAAACAAAACGGTTTTGGATGCAGCCTTATTTGTTTCAAGTATATACATATATATATTATACATAATTTATTATAGATTTTTTTCCCACCCAAATTCAATTTGGATGCAATATTAAGAATTGTTTTCTAATTTTTTTCATGAGTCTATGTAGTAGGTATTTGGAGATAGAAATAATTCACTTAGAATATCGACAGATATCATCAAACCAAACTCAAGATATGAAACAAATATTTCGATTTGTAAAACTAAAAAATACCTAACATAAGTTTTGCAGATTTGAAAACGCTGACAACTGAAAGCAATGTGGTAAAAAAAAGAAAAAAAAGAAGACCTTAGAATTATAAAAATATGGAATAACTTGACAATCGAATTTCTACAAACATAAAAAAGTGTAGACAAAAATTTTCAGAATAAATATGAAATGAGAAGTATAATTTGTAAGCAAACTTCGTTCCAAGTTGAAAAATTGAACAGAGGCGCCAGCTGGGGTTCGACACTAAAAAAGTAATCATAAAACATTGTGACAAGAAAATCAAAAAAAAAAAAAGTTGGCATATGGTCTGTTCTTTGAAAATACTTTTCATTATTTTATTGATAAATTTTTTTTTTCATTTCAACATTTTTTCATGAAAAGCCTCGAAAAAAATTTTCTGAGGAAATGGTACAGCAATTTTTTCATATGTGGACAAAGTTTTTCTGACGAACTAAATTTGCATTTTATATTATTTTTCTTGTTACAGCCTTCAACTGTTCAAGGATTCTATATTAATGTGATTCTTTGTTATATGAACAAGTTTTTTTTTAATCCAAAACTGATCAACAATTTATTACTGGGATTGTGTTTTTGCCCTTTTTGTAGGTCAGAATTGAAGCATTTCGAAAATTCGAAATTACTTATTCTCCATTTTTGACTAAATACTCTGTTTTTTTATTTTTTTTTTAAACACAAAAGTTCAAATTTCACTCTAGGTTTCCTCTTATTATTACACCTGTTTACACCCTGAGGCAGCAGAAAATGAAGAAACGGCTAAAACATTTTCTATTAAACTTAAACGCTGCAAGAAAATTAATTCAGTAAATATTGGATTTATTATTTGCATGTCAGTTTAATACCGACTAACTTTCTGTAATTATTATTTTACAACATCCTCAAAAACACCGATTTTTCAAATTTCTTCAGTGTAATGAGGAAATCTTTACCGTATTCGGCTACCGCCTCTCATTGAGACCGTTTATTTTTCAAAGAACAGCGAGTAATCTCATTGCAAAAATGTTTTAAAGAATGAAGCAAACTTTTTTTATTAAACAGCGAATTTCAAAATTATATTTCCTGTACAATTATATGTGAAGAAAGCTATTGGCTGCACCCATGAACCCGTCATAAAATCCGAGAATTGAAATAAAATACCAAAACCAAAGCAAAAAAAAAAAACTCTTTTTCAAAAATAAAAACGACTTATAAAAACAGATAAACTTACTTTAGAAAAATTAACTAAAACAGGCAATAAAAAATTATTTTTTCCTTTTTAGTGCTCTCTTTAGTTCATTTTTCGAATTTAGGCTTATATTTTTCCAAGTCAATTTTATTTAAAAAAAAAAAAAAAAAAAAAAAAACCAACATATACTTAATCCGCCATTCTGCCTATGTATCCGTATCCTCTAACTTTCGTTTAGATTGGTTGAATTGAAAATTTAGAATCCACTGCAACATTGGATCTACAATTTTAAGTTACCAAGATTGACAGCAGATTTGTGATCAACAACCACAAAAAATACAAGATATTAATTTTCACAGAAATTGATTGAATTAAAATTTTTTTTAAATTTTATGTTCATAGTTTCGGATCCGGTATGGATCTGATATTGATCCGATCTTAGCAAAAATTTAATGAGACTTGACTTATCTCTCGACTATCCTCTTTAAAATCGCTTTCAAATGAATCCTGAATCATCAAAATCAGTTCAGCCATTACTGAGTGATCAGAGTACATACATATGTACTTGGTAAATATACAAGCGCCTCCCTTTTATAAGCTTTTATTCTACTTACTATTGCAATTTTAAAATTATGTTAAAACAGCGGCCAACCTTTTGTAACAAAATAATGTTTATTTCGCATAAAGCTAAGGCAAAAAAAATAATAACTTCAATACTTCTGCATTCCACCAACCTCCCGTGATGAAAAAATGTTTATTTTACATGAAGCTAAGAGCAAAAAAAAATGCATATTTTTTAAAAATTCGTTTGAAATAATCCTCTAAAAAGGGTCTATTCATAAAATTCCAACAAATTTTTGTACGTAAACAACTCCCATATTACATCTCAAGAACAGCCACAGTTTATGTTAAGTGACAATTTCTTCAACAGATCACCTATTGGAAGCAATCTCTCTCTACATCACTATAATAAACCAACAAGTCGTTAATTATTTCACAAAATTATTTCCCCGACATTATTTCGCCAATTATTCCCTTGATGCGCATGCGCCACTAGCCTCACAGACCCACATAGACACAAAAAAAAAAAGTTCGTTGTCTCCTCTAAAATGACAAATTCTACAGTGTTACCAGAAATTCAGGGTTGGCATAAGCCAAAGAGCCGCGGAGCTGCGCTTCAAAGCTTATTTTATAAAATACTACAGGCTACAAACAGTCTGAAACACTATCACTACAGAACTTCAGGACAGATTTGCATGAGATTTTCCAGAAACAATTATGTTATTCCAAGGAAGGTTTGTTAACATCGAGGAAATCTGTACCTCCCCCCCCCCCTTAGAATAATGTTACCAATTTTTACTATCTGCGAAAACAGAAAATGAACAAAACATTTTTCTTCAACCAAATGAAAAGGAGTAAAAAGGGGAATTGAAAAAAAAATTATCCTCCTCTCTCCATCCTCTAACGACTACTGGTTGGTGAGGTGGATATAATTCTTTCTATTTCATTCAATTTTATTCTTTTTTTTTTTTTTACTGGGGTTTCATTTGCGTCGACAAAAAATGCTTTAAAACAATATTTTATTACCAGACAGTGTAACAACTCGTAATCAATTAATAGTATATCAGAAATTATTCTGAATCAAATGTAAGTTGCATATAATTTTTTTGAATTTCATCATGGCAACAGAATTTGCCTCGTATTACGTACGAGCACGATCAGTTGATTATAATTCAAGAATAAATTGAAATTTGTTGCAGGTATCTACGGTAATACGGAAGTTTTTGTTTCATTCGAAAAGTGGAGGAGCCTTTTTTTAGCCGTAAGCGAAAAAATTTCGATTTTCTTATTCACTTAGTTTTTAGTTTTCTGCCTGCCATAAGCGACCATTACTTCTAATAGAAAATTTAGAAGATGCTAATAAAAAAAAAAAAAATAGAAAAAAATAATCTTCCAATTTCGGATGTCTACAAAGTTATATGTAATTCGTCGAGTGGTCCTTGAAATGTGTTGGTGAGGAACGAATCCCTTTGGAAATATACATACAGGTATGCTACTTCTCATCCCTTTAATTTTTCTCCTAAATTGATATCCATCGAGAAAGGCTCGAACAAAATGTTTGCATCTTAAACTCGATTATGTGTAGTCTACTTTCAACTCGTTTTATTAACTCTACACCATCAACATCTTTAGCGAACTCAGCTATGCGTAGATTTTCGGCAGAAAATTTATTCTCATAGGCACAAAATCTCGTAGTTTTTCTGCAAAATAAAAACCAAATATACGCTAGACTAAATGTAATCTAATAAAAAGTTTAAAATTTTAGGCTTTTTTTTTTTTTATTCTATAATATTCATATTATTTTATTAGTTTTGGGGGGCCCGTATGCGGGGATTGAAACACCGCTTCGCTGCGTGCGGTCCTGAAAAAACGTATTTGTGTACATAATTATTATGTTTTTTGTTTGGAGCTTTCAGGGTTGGTTTAAACCTTAAACCCGATATCTAGTATGCCACTGGAACTGAACATATAGTTTTTATAACTTTATCCGAATTGTTTTACATTAATGTATGATTACAATGTTTGTTAGCAAATAAAGTATTGACGAAGAACTATTTCTAGTACATCAGGATAAGGGCGGGTTACAACTTTCGAGTATATGAGTGGCTCGTAAGATACTAACTTACAAGAAACTGATTTACCGTCTGCATAATTAGAACAGGGTGTTCCCTCATTTTTTGCAACTCATACACCAAAAATAGGTTATTATTGAATCGATTTTGGATTTCGAAGTCGATTCCGAATTGTCCAACAAAATATTTCATTTCTTCACTGGTGTAGAAATGCGTTTTCTCTTGACTGCATTTGTTTATCATTCCACCTAAAAAAATGTCATTTCTTCACAAGTGTTGAAATGAAGTTTTTTCCTAACAGATTTTGGTTTGTTTTTTTCAAGGCGCCATTCAAACGTATGCAAGTGGTTGAGTGTCAGTATTAATAATTTATACCTAATTTAAAAATTAATTTTTTTAAATATACTTTTATAAGAGGTGCAGAACTCGTCCCACCATAGTAATCACACTCGGAACAAAATCACCTACTTTACAGACTTGTACGATAAATAACCAAATATTATAAACATTTTTTAATTAACACAGTTAACATACATATTTAATTAAATAAAATATTATAACTTAAACTCATTTTGGTGAATTTATTGCAAAAAATATCGTGCGTAACCAGTTTGGCACTTCTAGAACTCAACTCGTTTTGCCAATTAGTTGACTAAAATACTGAACTGCTTAATTTTACAGGATATTGAAAAAACTGTTTTTCATCACAGAAATTCAATTCTTTTTGTTGATGTGAGTTTACAAAATTATTACACGCAACATTAATTTTGGTCTACAGAATTTTTGTAAATCTGCTCATGAATGAATAATAAATGGAGATACATCCTTTTCCGTGTACCTATATGTATGACTCAGTTGGTATCAATCAAAAGTTTGGACTTATACACTTCAGATATACTATAAATGTCTTGGGAATTACATACCCACATTCCCTTTCTAATTTGGAAGATAACTATGCACATTTTCTTCTTAAATTAATTAAAAGATACACTGCATATTCCCTGGTAATAATAAATAGGTGGAAATGAGTATTTTTCTGTTTTAGGAATAACACAAAATTTATTCGTTTCTCAAAGATAAAAACTTTGCTCAATGATGCGTTTCAAAACAATCCATCGGAAATATTAATAACATAATTTTGATCATTTTCGGAGTTACACGCACTTCGCTAATTAAATCAATAATATGAGAAACCATATAACAAGAACCTGACTCATGAAAAACCATTTCAAAAGAAACCCACTTACAAGAAAATGACCAAAGAGAAACCGACCAACGGATGAGAAACTGACTAAATGAGTTACCTATAGGCTTCATCAGCAACCATCTTACAATAAACTGACTTATGAAAAACTTACTTAAGCGAGAGGAAAGTGAAGAGTGTACATACCCTTTGGCCCAAGCTGTTGTAAAAATTGAAAAAGAGGATGAATTTTTTATTGTTGTTTTTATTGTTGTTTTTTTTCGCTATCTCAAATTATTAAATGATTTTTTTTTATGTAAAAATCGCAGTTGTATTTGGGCAAGTTGTAAGAATTCACCAAATATACTCCCTCAACAACATTGCTTCGTGAGGCACTTGCTCAAGAGAATTAACCGATTTATGAGAAAACCATATTATATAAGGAATATTTCACTAGAAAATGGTAATTGTTCACTGTGTAAGTATAAAATGGTTCTTTTTAATTTCTGAAAACCTTAGGCATTTTATTTCACATTTACTGCAAAGTAAAAATCCAGAAAAAGTTAACTGTAGACCCATTAGTAAGTGGGTACCTCTATGTAGGTGTTTCGCAAGCGTAGTTTTTGAGAATTAATTTATTTTAATTCAAAAACTTTTCTTTTTTTAGTAGCTTGTGGCTTTTGATGTAGGTAGCGATACCTACATCTGGTTCATAAAATCAATAAAAGGTTTATGTGTGTGCAACTGAATCTTTTCTCGGTACCAGTAGCCAGACAGTTTAATGCCTAACAAACACATTATAGTACTGGGGCAATTGATTTGAGTCTAGGCGGTACCATATACAGGGTTAGTAAAATTTTGGCGCAGTATAGGAAAATTCCATTAGCTGCATGCAAATATGCCGCAAAAGGCTTATCACCATACTTAGTCAGATTTTGACACAGCATAGTATAAACCTGTTACTTGCATGTACTTTTACTATAGCTTCACTTTGCTGCAACACAATTCATTATATCACCTCTATCGGCATTTGTTTAAATAATAGAGAATAATCCCATGGTGGTCCCATTAATTTTTTTTGAGAATTGATGTTGTAGTTTTGTAGTTATCTTTAAATAAACAAACTGATAGTTTTAACATAATATTGCCGCTAACACTAGAAACAAAAAGTTGTTGAAAAAAATGTTTTTTCAAAAAATAGAATCGACTTAAAAAAAAAAGCAACAAAAATGCAATAATTCTTTTAAATTTTCTTCAGTAAGATCTAGGTCTATGGACTGGAATTGTTGAAGTTGGCGCTGTTTTCCGTTACCACATATAGGTTTTATATCTGCTTATTACTCCACTTTGCTGCAACACAATTTGTTATACCATCTCTATTGGCATTTTCCTTTGCAATGCTGCATCAAAATCCGACTAAGTATAGAAATGCGCATATCAAGTCATATTTTCATGCAGCTAATGTAATTTTTCTATGCTGCGTCAAAACCTAACTAACCCTGTATAGACTGCAACAGGGCCATACCTAGCTTTTTTGCCGCCCTGTGCGAAAAAACTTTTTGACGCCCTCCCATTACCTAAATCAGAATGATATTCTTTGTCGTTGTCCAGACAATGTATCGGACAACGACAATGTATTATATTAAGTTTTTTAGTGTATTTTCCAAAGGAAAATACAACTATTGCATTCAGTGCAATGACGAGGGATAGGACCTGTGGAAAAGCATCGATTCTGAGTGGTAGATTGCGAATATATAGGTCACTGAAATTCTTCTGTACGTAATATATATATATATATATGTAAGAATCACCCGTCACATAGTCGTCTCCGTGTTCCTTCTTGTTTCCTCTCTTTCCATTTACTTGCTTTCTTACCTTTCACGTTTGTTCCTGTATCTCCGATATACCAACTTTGTTTATGTGTAACCGTTTATTCACTCTCTATTCGAACCCATGTATGCTGACCTTGGTTTCCCCGTTTTCAGCTTGCTTCGTGCATACACACTTTTGCCGCGTTCATTACTTTCTCGCTTATAATTCCGCTATACTAGCTTTACTTCAGAAATGATCTTCGTTTTGAATTCTTTGATTAAAATAAAGCATTCTTTCGACTCGTTCCCGACTTCGTTCTTGTAAGATCTTTCAGATCTTATATATATATATATATATATATATTTCCACTTTTTGCTCATTTTGGAACTTTTTGGAAGTCTGTGAACCCTCCGCTGTTCGACCTATGACAATGAAACTTGAGGTAGTGTTAGAAGCATTCCTGGGCTACACAATCGTGTTAAAATTTTTGAAATTAATTTGTTAGTTTTTTGAGGAAGGGGTTCTCAAAGTGTTGCTAACCCAGCATATTGTCATCACGATAACTCTCGTAAATTTATATATTTTGGCTTGAAATTGATATGGTAATTTCAAAGTATTTGGAACTGGTTTGGTATTGAATTTGAGTGAAATTCGTCAATTGGTTTTCGAATGGCAGCCATTACAAATTTGACAATTTTTTACTGATTTTGGCATTTTTTGGGAGTTTGTGGAGCCTCCGCTTTTTGACTTATGGCAATTAAACTTATGAAAGTGTTAGACGCTTTCATGGACAACACATTCATGTTAAAATTGTTGAAATTCATTCGCTAGTTTCGGAGGAAGGGGTTCTCAAAGTTTTGCAAACCCACCACGTTGTCAACACGATAATTCCCGTAAATTGAAAGATTTTAGCTCGAAATTTTTATGGTAGTTGGAGACTATTAGGAACTGGTTTGGTTTTGAATTTGAGCGAAATCGGTCAGCTGGTTTTTGAATGGCAGCCATTACAAAATTTGACACTTTTGGAAAATACACACTGCGGTTGATGCGCCAGAGATTTTTTTTTGGTTAATATAGCGCCCTTGCACTCGGCCGCCCTGTGCAAATGGACAAATCGCACGTACCTAGTTACGGCCCTGCGGACTGCGACATGCACTGTATCAGTGATTACATAAATACATACGTACTTTCCTCTTCCAATACGGTCTACATAAGAATGCAGCCGCGAGCCCGTATGGACGATGTATTTTGTTTAGAGTGCAATGCATTAATTATTTGGGACATGGACTTTAGGTCCATGACTCATATGTCAATGCACGACCAAGCCTTGTAAGGAGTGAAATGAGGGAAACGTTCCCGCGTAGCTAAACAAACATTTTCAAGCTCAAATTTTTGACGACACTGAATTTTATGTAGAAAACAAACTTTGAAGGAGGAAAAATCAGCCGCTCAAATTCAAAAGCCCTAACTTCCCATGCTTACCCGGCTATATAGCCTGGTTTAGTTAAAACAAAGTCAGAATACCAGATAGTACTCCGGTCCCTGCGTCTAAAATTTTCATTTCGACCACCGAGATTTCACTCTCACTTAAAGTCCAAAATAAGATAGGCTATACCTTAATTGTTAACTTTCTACCAAGTAGTAGGTATAAATTTGCATATCTACTTGCCGCTGACGTTGTCGAAAAAGGTTGTCAAAATGAGTTTCTTCATCAGCTGTAATCTTCCAACATCATTCTACAGTCCGCTTTTCATGCTGAAAATTCAGCTAAGTATATTATTTTGCTGCCGCATCCTTATTGAATTCTAAATTAAAATAATCTCTGAATGACAAACGAAATTACCAAAAAATTTCTTCCTCGTTCTTCATACTTATGTAAATACTTACAGTTATACAATCGTATATGACTTATAAGCACACTTTTCCCATATTTTAGTAAAATTTCAAATAAATACGTAAATTTCGCTTTTAAATTCCGAAAATATACTACACTTTCATGAAATATAAAACGTGCTTCGAATTTTCTGATATCTTTTAAGTAATTCGAATTTCAAGTTTTTTTGTGTTTTTTTTTTCTCCTCGTTTTTCAGTACTTATGAAATATTCTCATTCTCTTTGCTACGAAAATTTCAAAAGAATTTTATTCTATATGTAAGTATGGACAGTTTTCACTTATAACGATTACACAATACTTTTGTGTAAACCTCCTCCGGAATACTCGAACAGTCTTACAAACTTTTCAAAGCACCGCAACAGTTCCAAATTATTTTTTCACTTAAAAAAGAAGACAAGAAAAGGAAAGTTTGAAAAATAAAAAAAAAAGGAACGAAAGTTTTTCGATTCCAGCCAAATTTTTTGGCAAACTACAATCAAATAAGCGAGAAGTGGAAGAAAGGAAGTGAAGATTTCTCAGTTAAATTTTCTTTCGTTTTTTACTCCTCTCGTTTGCGTTATTGAGAACTTTCGATTTTTAGAGTCAATCGGGAAACGAGTGAAAGTCGAAGAGACAAAAAAAAAGACAAAAATTCCAAGGAAAATAAACTGAAATTTTCTACGTAGAAAGGAATTCAACAGGAGTGTAGATACAATATTAACTACGAGAGTACGAGAAGAAACACAAAAAAAATTTCTTTTTACTGCAAAATGTGAACAAAGTGGCTGAAGGTAGCTTGGAAATCATGGACATTTTTTTCATTTTCAAATAAATTGGAAAACGTTGAAAGTAAAAATTCGCGCAAACGTAAATCAAAGAAACATATAAATTTTTTCAATGTTTTTTGCGACAAACGAATCTTTTGGAGGAATTTAAAGGGGACAAAATATCTACGAAAGTAAGCTCACTTTTTTTCATCACAATGCTGTCAACCAGATTTTTTAAAGAAAAAAATTTTTTTCTTCACAGCCACACAGTTTATAAATTTGTAAGGTGAGAAACGAAAACAAAGGTAGAAAAAAAAATGTAAGACTTATCGTGACGGTACCTTTTTATTTTCTCCAACAGCACAAAAAGAAAATCACATTTTTCAGGTAGACTAAGCTAAAAAAATCAAAGTAAGACAAAATGTTTGGCCAAAAATTTCGTTTTACAAACTTTCTCTGACTGGGAATTCAAATTTCACTCGAATATTTTCTTCAAATTTTTTATTTCTGTAGCGATACTTCTATGGGCGCGGGTTTCAGCAGTAAACTGGTGACAGCATGTAATAAAAAGACACATTATATGGTAGTCACAAAAACAGTGACAACGGCAAGCAAAAGAACAAAAGCTGAACGAAATTCAAATGATAGGGAGGGCGTTGAAAACACAGAAAGAGGCGCACACATAAACAAATTTTACTTCTGGTGCGCCAAAACACAAAGGAATTCCTTAAGTCAGTGTAGACATGTACAGTATACCCGCACCTTAATAAAACACAAATGTACAGAGTAAACCAGTTTCCTTCAATAACAGCATCAAATAAAATAATGTTGAACCGACAAAACACTCAGTATGCAGAACAGAGTGAGAAATATACAGGGTAGAAATTTTGAAACATTAATTATTATAAAAATTAAAAACAGAAGCCGTTTCTAAATTAAAAACCTGGTAGTATCACTATAACAGATGTAAAGGAAAGAAACTCCATGCCAAAATTAATTCGACAAAATTATTGCGTTTTTATTATTCGCACTTTCATTCGCTCCTTAAATTCTGTATGCGTGTGCCAACCACAGAGTATTAAATACAATAGAGGATGCAAGTGAGACAAAAAATGGCACCACTTTTGAGACAAAATATCCCCACTCCTAAGAATTGGTACAATTTCGTCTCATTTTAATCTATGAAATTTGGTTTAATGCGGTTTCTGAATTGTCAGTTATATTTATTTGTTCATTTAATTCAATTATTCGAAGAAAAAAAATTTTATCATTGTTAATGGGGCCCAAATATGGGCAAACAAATTTGAATTTGGTAACAAAAGGATAGGGACAGCTCTTCAAAGGTGGTGCCATTTTTTGTAGCAGCATTTAGATGAGCATGCGTCGTCCTCTATTATATTTAATACTCTGTGGTGCCAACTATCAAGCAACATAATATTTTTTATAATACATGATCAGAAAGGCGATGTTTCCAATCGTATTTTTTGGGTAAAAAGCAGCCCTTGTCATTAGTGAATTTATGCTAGCCTTAAAGTAAAGTGATTTCTACAAATTTAAAATTATACTAATTTTTTAGAAAAATTTGCCACCATGAAAGGATTTGATCCTGCAACCTTCACATTAGAAGGCAGATTTCTTAACAACTAAGCTACACGAACTAGTTGAGGGAAGGCACTCAGTATGACTATATCTGTATATTTTGATTATTTTTTTCTCATTAAAATTGCTTATTAATTATTTTGTTGGTTTCTGATCATTAATTATAAAAAGTATCTTCCTGAACAAGGATTGAAAGTGAGTTTACATGATTCGGAAATTGCTTCCTCACTGCGCTCGTTTTGAAAACTTGCCCTCGCATGTAATTTCTCACTTTCAAACCTTGGTGTGTAATATACTGTTGTTGTTTCCATCGAAACAATAAATTCTACAGTTTTACCCTACTATGACAGCAGAAATCCAGGGCTGACACAAGTCAGCCTCTTCAGAGCTTGTATTAATTATCAAACACACGCAACAGCAGAGAAAAACTCAAGATTAAACCAGTCATTTCTATCATAGTCTAGTAATTTCATTTTTTCCTTAATCAAAATGAAAATGGAAATTCCCAATTTCAATGCAGAGACATGTCTCACTTCAATACTAAAACAGTTTTTTACACCTGTGTTAATGCATTAAATACCAAAAAGAACTGAGTCTTCTCAAAGACATAATCAAAAATGTCTGACAAGCAAATCTTGCATTATTTATTTTTGGTAGTTACTCACTGATAATGATAGCTGATAAGGTGCATGTGTAGTGGCTGTGTATTCGAAATTTTGAAACCAGGGTAGGTAAACATACAACTAAAAATATTATACCATGAGCAATTTTTTTTAAATTTAATTTATTAGGAAATCGTAGTAGGGGGTGGAGCACAAGTGCTTATCAAGTGTTATCACCTCTAAGAAGGTGTTAACGGAGATTGTTTACATCTTTTTGCATGCTACTTCCCATAAAGAAAAAAGAATCCATATCTTCCTTCCGGTGTTATTTCTTATACGACTGTGTCAATTTTATAACATACATACTAGTAACAATAATAAAACAAAATAATGTTTTAGTCATCAAAAATTTCACTCCTTACATTAAATATTTCGTTTCAAAAATGCCTGTTTCATACTTAAAAACCAAGGCCGGTTTTAAGGGGGAAGATTTGGGATACAACGCCCCCCAGTGCCAAAACAAAGGTCAATGTAAAACAGTTATTCGTTCTTTCAAATTTTACGTTTATGAAATACGTAAAAAATTGTCAACAACAACCATAAAAATTTATGAATATTACAAAATATTATTCAATCATCCTCCCAAGATGAAATCTTGAAACCGGGCTACCGGGCCTGTGAAAAACAGTTATCAAACATACCTACATACTAATCACCCTTTCAGCACTTTTAATTTCTGCCACCAGAGCAAGACATTTTTATACTGTACTTTTCGATTGTAACTGAAGAACGAATGACTGCTTCATTCATTCTAATTTTCTTTTTTAGTATACATCGTCTCAATGTCTCGTAACACGATTTGCAACTGGACACAGGATAATGGGGGGGATATTCCGGTTACAAGATCGGTATTAATTATCTGAATTGCAGTAGAGAGTTATCTACTTATATCATAAAACTCAACAATGGCTTCTGAGGCCAACAATAATAGCCTTTGTCATATTATGTGAAATAATATTCTCGTTACCGTTTGGTGGATTTTAAAGTCAAACTAATATTGTAGGTAGAGTGTCTGAGGCTTCATTATACAAAACGTATTCCCTTCGACATAATTTTTTGGGTTTTCCGTCTGCGAATTATTGCACATTCAGCAAACGATAAAAACAAAAAATAAACAAACCATACCCATTGTATCGCCATACCCAAGGGTATTGTAATTCAAAATAATTTTTAATTTCAACTCAACGCGGGACATCATTTAGATGCGGTTTTCTTGTTTCATTTTCACGTCTCACAGCTACCAAAATGAATAAACAACATTGTGTCCTTTTCGTCGAACGATAGCCTAACTCGATTAGTCTATTATATTTTGTTTTAATGAAACTTTCATCGTCTCTTTTTCACTTTCATTTCAGCGTTTTTTTGTCGCTTTTTTACTTCCCATCGGTTCATTTGTTAAAATAAAGAACCTACGGAGTCGATTTCGTCTAAAATACTTACTTATAGTCATTAAAATTCAATTTAGAGAGTAAAAATCAGAAAAAAAGGAGAAGGAAAAAAAAAGCGCAAGAAAATAGAGAAGAATGGTGTTGAAAATATACTACACCTATATATGTATAGTATCGTCTGCTAATAATAATTAGGTAATTTTTCGCAACACATCACGTGACTGCTGTAAGGAAATTAATTTTAGATTAAAGCCATAAGGTGGCGGCGGCGGCGGCGGCGGTGGCGCTTCAACCATTTTCCAGCCGTAAAAACGATAGTAAAAATGAGGCAGACGCGAGCCGTTGTAAAATTTCACAGCACAGAAAAATACACCTTCAAAATGAATATAGGGTTTGGACAGACCATCGTTTGCTCGACTTGCCTCCGTTTGCAATCCCTTCACCGCCCTCCACGCACTTGCGATATTTATTTTTTTGGTCAAAAAGAAAGAAAAAACAAACCAAAAATGAAGAAAAAAAGAAAGAATAAAATAGAAAAAAGAAAACGAAAACAGTGAAAGAACTGCTTTGAAAGAAAATGAAAAGAAGAAATCTCTTTTTGCTTGGCAACAATTACTGAAAAATAATCCACCTTTATACATATATATATTTTTTTTTGACGAAATACGACAACAATAAAATGTAATGGACTTTGTTCTTTTTTTTTTTTTTTTGGTTCTAACACACGAACGTAGTAAATTACTTTATCCCTCTCTCTCGCTCTGTCACTCTCTCTCTCTCACACACACACACACACACACACACAGTACACACTCTCTGTCTCTCTTTCTCGTCTTCTCTTCCCTTATAGTAATGAGTAAATGTCATCATGAAATGGAAGTAATTTACATAAAGAAGTCTGATACCTAATATTTTCGTATTTTTTTCTTCTTTTTTTTTTTTTTCCACTTTTTCGAGTAGGAAAATTGATTACAATGTCGTACAGTTTAAACAAACATTACTTATTCCTCAAACGATCACGCCTCGAAATTGAGCGTAATTTAGGCAAAACGACAAAATCGATATCCACGTGTGAGTGCGTGTTAACCAAAAAGACGAAGTAATGACGCTTAAATTTTACTAATTTACATCGACTTATGTGAAAAGAAAAAGAAAAAAAAAACTGGCGAAAAAAAGACAACTCTTTAGGCTTATTGGGAAGGTGAGCTTTTGTAAAATCAAAATAACGCTCAGAATACACATTAACTGGATAAAACGTAGGCCTAGGTGGTCGGTGATTTAAAAAACGGACGTTATATTATTTTCACCTAGAAAAATGTACATTAAATTTATCAACGTGAAACTTTACTTCAGCAACAGTTTAAAATATAAATCAAAAAAGGCTCGAGGGAAATAAATTTTTCATCAACTAATGAAAATTTTAATTTATACGTATATAAAATCCTTTTAAAGTAGGTTTTTTTTTACGAAAATCAACTTTTTGATTTCGTGCTCATGGATGGACCCATGAATGGGAGTAAGTATATGTTTTTATTTTAATGATTCAAGGAAAATTTTTTCGCTATTTTTGAGAATTCATATGTAGTAATGCAGGTGTATATATATATATGTGTGTATATATATGTGTGTGTGTGTGTGTGTGTGTGTGTGTGTGTGTGTGTGTGTGTGTGTGTGTGTTTGTGTGTGTGACTATTCAAATTTGATTCGGATTTGTTTCAAGCTACCTGTAGTAGGCGCCATTTTGTTACATTTTTGACACTTCTTTAACGTCTCTAAAATGAGTAATTATCAAGTAATAGTCACATAATTTGTTACAGATCATTCATTTAGAACTAATCTAACATGCTTTCAAATTTGATTTCAGTTGGCTTCATGATTCGTGCCCTGAGCAGTTGGAGGGACTAAGCTCAATGAAGGTAGCAATTCTTATCCAATATTACTAAATTTGGTGCGAAAATTACTTCTAACTTCTATTGGTCTATTTGTTCTCAAATTATGAGTTATTTAGTGTGATTTTTTCTCCTTTTACTAAAAATTATATTTTTCAACCTTGATCAAGAAAAACTGTTCTTTTAGCTTATAGAAACATAATAACAACAAAAAAGGAATTTTTGCCCGTCACCCACCCACATCCTCTACCTGCATTAGAATACGAGCTAATGGTTTGCTTAACCAATTGTGCTACGTGTACTTTTGAGGTTATATCGTATTTTTTCGCATACTGCTTGTTTACCCAATAAATGTCATAACTCTAGTCTGATAGTCACGAAATGTGGTGCACAGATTATCTCGATTACAACCAGCCCTACTGGTTTTGGTTCCAATTGGTCAATTTGCTCCCGAGTCGATAGCTAGATTCTAATTTTTTTTGTGATTTGTTTTTTTAATTTTTTTTTTATGATAATAGTTGTAAGAAGTCCATTTTTTGAGGGTATTCAAAAAATCTCTTGTTTCAACCACCAAAAAAAAAAAACATAATTACTTGAAAAATTAAATTCTTTACCACCCTCACATCTTTTCCATTTACTATTAATTCGATCCAGAAACTTCATTTACTTTATTGCATGCAGTCAGTATCTTCAATCATCTATGCCACAGTTTCATTTGAAGTAGGTATCTATTGGGAAATTTTTTGGTTCTATAGTATCACTTCTTTTGTTATTCAGTCTTCTGGGTAAGGATATTTTTGTGACTATATTCTTAACGGTTAGGTTAAAAGATAAAATTTCGGGTAGAAGACAAAATTTGAGATTGAGGCCGAAGCTAACTTTTAAGGTTGGAGCAGAAACCAAGTTTTAAAAAATTTTTAATAATCAATAATATTTCAGAGCATACCTTTGAAAATATACTTTTTCCAGAGGAGTATAGCTGCGCTAGAGTTTTTTTTTCAATATTTCTTCAAAAATATTTAAATTTTCGAATGTTTTGCTGAATGTTAATTTTATCACCAAAATAGTCGTATGAGAAATTTATGGTATTCAGCACTTAATTTTTCTAGAAAAAAGGAACTCGTCAAATGAAAGGACCATTATTTTTCGACGATATCATATTCGAGAAAAGATTGTTCAAATCCTAAACTGTTTATTGCTGTACTTCCCCTATACTTAAACTACAGCATATGCCCATTTTACATCTGTGTTACTTTTGTTTGATAAATATTCACATAAGCACCTAAGTACCATTTATGATCTTTCAAAGTTAGATCGTTCTTCATTTTTTAACATTTTCGACATTTTTTTCGAATATTTTTGTAACTTTTTCAACAGAGATGACCAAAAAAACCATCATTATTTTCTCGTAAACATAATAACTATTCAATCAATAAGAGTCCGGTGTAAAGTTATCTTTTCTATTACGCACTCCTCCAAAATAAAGCCCTTTAGCCACTGCAGACAACTATAACTAGACCATACGAGTGTAATAAAAATGACTAATCTTAATCTGTATTCTATTTTAGGTATATATTGCTTCATACCCACTCATTTGGGAAGCAAAAAATTGTATGTCAATTTTGTTGAATAAACGTCCATTTTTGTACTCGAGAACTGTTAACCACGTGTTGATATATAAACACTGAGTTTATTTGAAAGCATTCTACAAATGAATTTTGACCGGAATTTTCTTGTAAATCGTACACAGTACGCATTTGTAATAACAAGATAAAATTTTAAAAGAAACTTTACAACATAGAGCTTAGCCTATTGCAACTCTAACCGACAGAAAAACAAAATGATACCCAAAATACACGTAAACTAAGTCCCTGAAAAGCCTATACAGACAATATAAAAATATGTTCATCCAGAGTGCGAATAAATTGAGTATTGTTGATAGAAGAAAACAAAAAAAAAATATATATATATATATAATATTTTTTATAAATCTGTCTCCTGGGAGGTACAGGTAGCCACGTAATAGAGAAAAGAAAAAACGAAAAAAAAAAAAAAAGATAACTCTCGGACAAAAGCCCAATCGTATAAAAAATAGCTGGAATAAAAATAAAAAAAACCCTCTTGTGGATATGATTTTCAAATAATGAGGACTATAAACTGCACATAAACGTCGTCGAAATATACAGTAGAGAGAGGAGAAAAAGAAAGAAAACAATGTTTTCATTTAGCGTTAAAGTTAACGAGCCACTGGACAGAAACATGGAACAGAAAAAAAAATTCAGAAAGTTTTCGTGAATCGTACGAAAACAAAAAAACAAATAACGACGCGAGTTTGTGAAATTATTATATTTTTCGACACGATAAAGGCCTATAGCGCGCATTCAATTTATTCCATTAGGAGACAAATAAAAAAATAAAATTAGGAACCGTACCTTATTATGAAGAGCCATAACAATAAGACATGGTTTAACGAATGGACTACAGTTGAAATTTTTCACATCGACATTACAGTCGTCTTCGACTTCGATAAGAAAATATAAAAGGATCGGCCGCAGAAAATATTTTCCACAATTTTTCTAACTATGAATGCATTGAGTGCTCCATCGCTGTTTACAAGCATTAGTTTTTTTCAAAAATATTTTTCCATTCAACCTCAACCCAATAATAGTATTTTTTGTAACTTATACACCAGAAAGAGGTTAATATCAAATCGAGTTTAATTAGCAAAGTTTGAGATTTTCAAATCGATTGAGAACAGTCAAAAAACAATTTAATTTCTTTACTAGTGTAGAAATGAGTTTTTTTTGTTTTTTTTTCAACTACATTTGTTTATTTCTTAACCGAAAAAATTTCATTTCTTTATTGATGCAGAAATAGCATTTTTTCTTTACAGAATTTTTATTCATTTTTTCATGGTGCAGTTTACACAAACGCCAGTGGTGCAGTAGTGCAATGTCAGTGTGAAAAAGGGCTATTTTACACGATGATGCTTATAAACAATAATTCACCTCTCCGTAGTTATTTAACTCGATATTTAATAAACTTTTGTTGATTGAAGAAGTTGAAAAATTTAATTTAATATATAATAAACACTTTTTACTCTTACGCAACTAGTTGGCAAAGCAAGTGAATGCCGATGAGCTGCATAGTTGCAGCAAGAACTGTGAAGAAGTGCTATAATCACAACAAGTTGATTATCACGAGTGGAAAACTAATATACAAGATTTTTTGTAACAAATCCACCAGAAAGTGGTTATTATTTACTCGATTAAATACGCCAACTCCTTTAAAGAACATAAATTTTCTAAATAATTTATTAAATAATATGAATAGGTGAACTATTATTGTTTATAGACATTACCATGTGAAACAGCCTTTTTTCATACAAACATTGCACCACTTGCTTAAGGGTAAAGGGTGCCTCGAAAAAATAAACAAAATATGCTGTTAAGAAAAAACACTTCTACACTAGTGAAGAAATGAAAAATGTCTCCCAACTGTTCGGAATCGATTTAGAAGTCTCGCACTTTGCTATTCAAAATAAATTCAATAATAATCAACCACTTTTTGGTGTTGTGATCCGAGTTGCAAAAATAACATTGTTAGTACAAAAATGTCAATATTTTTCACAAATTTTCTCTGATATTCAAATTTTTGCCTCATTTCTGACAATTTATTGCCAAAGCCTTTATCTCATGATGTGAAAAACTAAATTGAGTCGTATTTTTCACGTTAGTAGTCCAAACAATATGAGATCAGGAAGAAAACTTTTTTTCATATTATTTTGAAGGCTCATTTTGACCTGCAGATCGTATTTTGTTTTGAGGATCATAGGAAGTGGTCCAAAAATTTCGGAGGAGAGCCGTTGTCCCCAACTCCGCTACTCCTACTCTGCTGAATTTTATATTATCTTTGGTGCTCAAAATATACGCAGTTCAATTGTAAGAAGAAAGTCTGCTCTAGGACTGTGAAACAACAATTGCAAAAACTGCAAAAATTTAAAAAAAATGCAAACATAAAAAAAAGAAAAAAGGAAAACACAGAAACCTTTGTTTTTTATCTTTCCATCTTAGCCCGAAAATAGTTTTCTGATCATTTTAGATAAAATGTTTTGTAAAAAATGAAAATTGTTTGGATTTATGATTTTTGAATTAGATATTCTGACCTGTAAAGTTACGTTTTAACGCCAAAAAGTTTCTTATTTAAATTGTGTACAAAAGTTCGTTATTGAACTTCAAATTTTATCAATTTGGAGTATCCCAAGTACCAGGTAAATAGACGAAAATCTAAAAACATTGATCATGAACCTACATTGTACATGAAACCATTTTGTTTTCCTTTTCTAATTAAGCTCTGGCTACGTGATCACTTTATCTTTATTATCACCTTGTAGGAGAAGGAGTGGTCGAAATTCAATAACCAAATGTCAATCGGCAGGAATTTTTCAATCACATTCTGGAGCAGTAGACCGCCATTTTGGATCTGGAATGCGACAGCGACCGGTCTCAACTCCAAACTTTTCGACTGCAAAACGGAACACCTAACCACCATAGACCATCAAAATCTTTACAAGTAATTTTTGAAAAATATCATTTTATACGCTGAAAGTAAGCCAGCTTTTCCATTTTTTCAATGATACTATACTTTTTTCTCCGAACTTCAAACGTAAGACAGTCGTCAGTCAACCGTAAAAATCTTACGAATCCCTAAGTGCTAAGTGAACAACAGTGCACGTGCTCTCAAGTGAGATAAATTTTAGAAAATTAAAGTTTTAGCCTATTTCAAAAAAATAAAAAATAAAGAATAAGATCATCAATTCGATCCATATTTATATGTTTTGTTTTTGTTTTTTAATGTTCGCTCCAGCAGAGGAACTTCGCTCAATAGGCACCGATTTTGATGAATTTTTTTTTTATGATAGAGGATGATTCGATGGTGGTTCCATATTTCTTGTTTTTCTCGAATCGACTAGATAGTTTTTAATTTTGAAAAATTGTTTCTTTTCAAGCAAAATTACAGCTAACGATAATGTAAATGAAATGATTCGGCTCAATCCATTCAAGTAGACCAATCAAGATTTGATGACGATTCTGTAAAACAGCTTCTCTCTTTATACATACAATAGCAACCTAAACGAAGCAAATGTTGCCTTCATTTTGGAGATGTATGCAACCACATGCAACACACCCACAAAATCACGTTTTTTATAACCACCAGGGCAGATAGATGACCAAATTTTTTTAAAATTTGTACTATTATCAGACGCATTTGGGGACAAACATTCAGCTCAATCCATTCAGTAGATTGATAAAGATCTGACGACGATTCTGCAAAACAACTATTTTTATGTAACAGAAGATACACGGGATCAGTTTTAATAAGGATATTTTCTTCGAAAATCTACCTACTTAAAAAGAATTTAAAA
The DNA here is from genome assembly GCA_011428145.1 of Ericerus pela. Lineage (NCBI taxonomy): Eukaryota > Metazoa > Arthropoda > Insecta > Hemiptera > Coccidae > Ericerus > Ericerus pela. The sequence goes on from WOFM01000341.1 coordinate 1,945,735, forward strand.
GAATTATTACACCAAAAGAGAATAATAACCCTTTCAAAATTCCTTCGGTAAGATTTACTGAAATTATACACCAAGTGAAATGAAAAAGCATAAGGTTAAATTAAACATATTTAAAAAAAATAATAGCATCTTCGAAACAAAAACAAAAAAACAGAAAAGAAAAGAAAATATAAAAATGGAATCAAAACTGTGAAAAATTACCCTTTCAAAATTACTTCAGCAAGATTTACAAATTATACTAAGTAAAACGAAAAATCATGAGGTTATAATAAAGAAACCTTTTTTTTTTTCAAAAATCGTAGCCCATAATATTGAAAAAAAAAGTTTAAAAAAGTTAAAAATTCTATCAAAACTGAAAAATACGTTTTTTTTTAAATTTCTCTAGTAAGATCAAGTGACTGCAATCGTAGAAATCAGTGCTAATTAAAAAATTTCATCATAAAATTAGACTGAACTGACATATCCTATAAACCTAGGGTAAAAGAACCCCTACTTCCATAATTCCAGGCTCTTGATCTTGCTAGTGAAATTTTAAAAAGGTTATTTTTTTCATTTTTTAATAAACATAGAAACTTACTGTTTTTTTTCTTGTTTTTTTCTTTTTGTGGAATACCTTACATCATGGAAGATATTCTAACAACAAAAGGTGTTCTGTAGTTAATGCGTGTTGACCACAAATCATACATAAGGTATGGGGGAGCCAAAACTTTAGCAAACACTGGTGATTTTTTAGACAGTTTTGTGGGCTTATATACTGGCTCCTTACACACACACAAACAGAAATTTGTAAAGAATACATACGTTTATGTGATGACTAATTGCGACATATTTTATCGTTGCTATGGCAATGGATAAAATATGGCACATGCACTGACAAGCTAGATCGTTACATCACTCGAGATGTGAACTATCGATTTGACATGGTCCGGATGTTGTAACATACTTGCATGAATTTGCAAGTAAGCACAAACAAACATATAATTGTTTAACATGCAGTGAACAAAATGGGTCACCTTGCAGTGACAATTTTTGTCAAAAGGCTGAGCCTCTAACCTCACACAAGTAGTCTAATTGCCACATCTTCTGAAGTTGGTTCAATTCTAAAAAAAAAAATTAATTTAACCTATTGCTTTTTCATTTTATTATAATTCCCGTAGATCTTGCTGGAAACATTTTTTTCTCTACGACTCACCTGTCCCTACCTAGATGGGAGATGGAAACTGTATTACGACAGTGTTTGTTCAACCCTATGAAAAAAACTGTTGTATCTTTCTCCAAATCAAAACTAACTTATAGATAATCCTGACATACAAACTACTCCTAAAAGTAATACGAGAAACACAAGTGCGTCAAGTCGTACTAAAATAATTTTTCTCATTTATTCTTCTTCTTCCTCTTCTCTTCTTCCTCTTCTTCCTTTTTCCATCAGTATTTGTAAAAAAAAAAAAAAAAAAAAAAAAAAAAAGTATACTACATCGATGAAAAAGGAAAATATGACACGACGTACAAGGTTTCCAAACGTATTTCGCAACAAAAATAAATATATATCAACTTACCACCGAAATCTTCCGAGTGTTTCCCCTGTGTATTTTCAATAGTCCGTTCCCAACCCCCTGTCAAGAATTAAATTTCGAAAACCACATTAATACCTACCCTGTCTGCCCGCTCACCATATATGGCGGGTCTTTTAATTAAACTCTCAACATCTGCAATAGTAATAACACTCGACAAAAGATTGGCAGCTACTCGAGAATTTATTCAAGAATGAAAAAAAAAAAAAACAAAAAAAAAACAGAGAGATTACCAACCCAATTTCGTGTCACTATATAAAATGAATAAAAACGATGAGGAGACGAGGCAAAAAGAAAAGAAAAGAAAAAGAAAATAATCGCGAAGGGGGAGGAAATGAAAAAAAAATAAGAAGAATGTCTCATATTGAATTTGAAAATTCAATTAAGAAATGGCAAGCTATACGTATATTATACGAAGAAAGTGAAATTCAAATTACGGTTTCTAGAAGAGATACATCGAAGCAGCAGATAGATATTAATGTGTTATCGGCTGGCGCCATGAACACACACACACACACACACACAAAATACACTTTTCTGACCTTTTCTGCAAAACAAATTCACAGTGTTCGTGTTCAAAGCAATCAACTCGAGTCCACCTTCTTTTTTTTTCACTTATTAATAGAAATTTCTGGAATTTCAGGAAATATCGTAAATAGCGTACGTAGGGGTGTGGTACTTAGTTGAGAATATACATGCTGACAGAAAGCTTAAAAAATAGTATGAAAAAAATCTTATTTCAAAATGTGTTTTTTCCTCTTCTTCCTCTACTAGAGACTTTTCGAATGTCTTGGCCCAAAGAAAATGTAGGTACACGAAAATTGAAAAAGCCAACCACCCACGTAAAAAGAAACACATTTTAATCGGTTCGTCATGTTTACGAAGACAACGACAGTATTGGAAAGAGAAACAAATTCGCTCAACATCAGCTGAATAGATAGAATATTTCAAAGAAGAGGGGGTGAAAACTTTTTTAATATTTTTATAGTAAGTTTTCGATTCAGAACATAATATTATAACTACCAAAGTTGAATGTAACATTTTAAAAAAATACAAAAACAAATGAGAGATACAATATATAGTACTCTATATTCCCCCATATATATACGCCACTTATAAAAACTGAAACAAAAACTCAAGCGCAGCAGCCGCTTCACTAGAAAATTCAGGTTTCCATAAACCAGCTAAATTACCACGAAAAGTGGCCACTACTTGGTAAGTATAGAACCATAAATAATAAATTAATTACGAATGTAATAAATTTCGAAGATAGCTCTTGATTTAAAATTACCCATTTTAGAGCCCAAAACGCACACGCTGACTCTACTGATTCGCATTAAAATTAGTAACATACCAGAATCGATTATAATAAATGCATCTTCTAATCTAAATTTCGTTACAATTGGACTACACTTCAGGTCTCTGCTGCGGCAAAAAGAAAATGGAACATTAATTACGTACTTAGAAATCCATATTGTATTATGCAGGGTTATGGAGTTTCATTAGCATCATACATAATTATGGTTAAGCGAGAAATGCCACATTTATAGGTACACTTTATTTCATACCATTGCCTAAATCAGCGACCCATTGGACCGGCGTTCATATTCATATTTTTTATTTTAATTTGTTTTTTTTTGCTTTTTTTGCTTTTTTTTGTTTTTTTTTCATTTTTTTATTTCCTATGAGAAACTGTTTCTGCCATGATGCCAGTTAATGTGCATAAGTGTGGGACTTCTCGTCATAAGTCATATCAATACGCACCAAATGAAAATTAAATTTTAATGTACTTTGAAATATTTCCTCCAATCTTTTTTTTCACCCCCCCCCCCAAAAAAAAAAACGAGTAATTGTGCTTTTCGGTATTTTTTTGACCAATAATTTTTCAGTCCCACAAACCGTCTTTTTATGAAACTCATTAATGGTTAATTAGGTTTTTTAGCAGGGATTGAAAAAATTAAAATGGGGTCAGATGTGTTATTGCGTATAATATCTAAATATCTTTTTTGCCCTGTAAACTATTGAACCAGTTTTGGTTTTCAGAGTTCATTCGACTAATGGTCTAAAAATAGTTTTTTCGATTAAGCAAAATTTCACTCCTAAGGGGATCAACTTTGATCAAATGTGTTTTTACGTTTTTGTTAATATCTTTATTAGACCTGATAAGATAATGAACCACTTTTTATTTTAAAAGGTCATTTAACTAATTGTATCAAAATTATATTTTGAAATTTGCAAAATTCCACCCAGCGAGAGGGTCAGTAAGGTCAAATTTGTTTCCGAGCATTTGCTCTAAAAGGTGGTCGGAATTTATTTTGGATTTTGTAAAATTGCACCGATAAAGGGATCAAACGGAGTCGAATGAATTTCAAGCCATTTCTCTACATTTTTTAGGCCAGATAAGATATTGAATGAGTTTTTACTTTAAAAGGTCATGTCTGAAAATTACTTTTTTGAATTTTGCGAAATTCTGTTTTCAACGAAGTCAAACCGGATTAAATTTGTGTTTGCTTATTTGTCAATATCTTTTAGACTCCAAAGGTATTAAACATTTGTACCTATGTTTGTTTTAAAAAGTATTTTATGTATTTCTCAATATATTTTTTGCAACACCCAATCGAAAAATAAAGTTTTCAATGCCTCTTGACTGAACAAAAAAAAGCGCATGCCAACTTTCAAATTGACTTTTTCGCACGGGTCGATCACTTTCTTACACAGCTGTACTACTTTCTCAGTTTCTTGTTTTTTCTTAAGTAAAATTATTAAGTCAGTATTATTTGGTTCTAAAAAAAATTTTTCAGCCATTTTTTGTGGTTGGGAGAGTTAGTAGAATGTAAAGATTTTTTTGGTTTAAAAAAAGTAAAATTATTAATAATTATTTGATTCTTAAAAAAATAAAATTTTTCGCTGTATTTTTTTCCGGGGAAGGGGTTGTAAAAAATTAGGTGATTGTTACTCATGTCAAAATAACCTACTTTTTGCACTTGTATCGCAAATAACTATTTGGCTCGATAAGATAATGAACAGGTTTCTGTTTTAAAATGTCATTGGACTAATTTATTGTCTAAAACTCATTGTTTTGAGTTTCAAAAAATTCCACTTCTAAGGTGGTCAAATGAAGGAAAATTATTTTTTCAAGTATTTCTTAATTACCCAAGAAGCATTTAAAGACGCATATGCTTCATTTATAGTTTTAGGCTTAAGAGGAGACCTCACCAGATTGCTGTGATTTTGAAAACGAAACCTATTCATCAATACAACCTTTTTTTAATGGTTCAAAAAAAGTTTTTTAGTTTGATAATCCAAATTAAACCAATCGAAAATTCTTTGTGAAAAATTAAAGAGCCTATATGTAGCATTAATGATAATAAACGTTTGCATCGATTGTTTCAGTCAAAACTCTTACGAAAATTATACAAAAATAATGAAATAGGGACAATAAAAATGATGAAAAATAATCCCTCTTCTCAATTTTAAATCTCGAACGCTAAAGGGGGTTGTGCAGTATTCAGTAAAGCCTGATTTTTGAATACGATTGTGGTATATACCTACAAAAGAATTTGAGCTTTTTGTACCAAAAGTTTCCATGTGTCATGAAACGAAAGACGCACCAAGCCACATACCTCGAAGACGATTTATGAAACCAAAATTAATAATATGCAGATTCTTATATAAAACCTACATAAAAACAATAATATTAATACAGTGAAAAAACGATGTGAAAGAGACTCAACTCGAACGTGTTATTTTTTGCTGTGCATTTACAGATTGTAATCGCGAAAGACGAAATGAAAGAGAGAAATAATATTATTATTATTATTAAACCATCGTTTTATGGCGAATGTAGCTGCAATTTATTCTAATGAACGGTGTGTATAATTGCCTAAGCTGCATTTAATAGGCATATTGATTTCGAGACAACATAAAAACGTGCAGGATGTGAATTAAAACTGAAAACGATTGAAGCCAGACGTGTAACACGGAATTCATGCCAACAAATTTGGCTGTTTTCAACATTAAGGGATAGATAAAGAAATTAATGTCATACAAGAAAGACATTAAAATTGCAGACAGTGGTGGTATCCTTAAAGATGTAACAATTTGGAACTTATCTGTAAATTAGCTTAAAGATAATATCACAAAGATTAAAACCATTTGATGCAGCAGACATCAAAACATAGTCTATTAAAAATTTCAAAATGAGAAAGAAAAATGGTTAAATTGGAAGGGAAGCGGAAAACCAAATTGTTGTTTTTCAGAAAATTAGACATCTCTATTATTATATTGACGAAAAATCCACGGGTGAATCTGCTATTTCATTGTTGAAAAATATAAAAATATTAGGCTACATTAATAAACTACCTCTCGTCTGTATGACGTCATACGCAGTTGGTAAAATTTATATGCACTCCACGGGGGGTAGGAGGGAGCCCAAAACACTCGTACTCGTCGCTCGTGGATTCTCGATAAAAACAAAATTATTAGTTAACTGTTCTGAAATTTTTTGCATAGGATGTGGAAAGACGAGGACCAGTTTTGGCCATTCGCAGGCTTGAAAAAAAAAATTATTGACGTATCCCAAACTATTTATTATTGTTTCCTATAGTTAAATGCGTATTCTATATTTATCTAATCTAACTTTCATTGGATAAATATTTACATAGACGCCATTTATGGCCTTTAAAAGGTAGCTCGTTTTTTATTTATTTCAACATTTTCAATATTTAAAAAATAAATTAGTATTTTTTTAATATAAAGGACCCGACAAACCATCGTGAGTGCTTACATAAGTGAGTAGATACCTATTAATTTATTGATATCAGTTCATTGTGTCCTTTTATATGAAACAGATAATTATGGAATAAACAAAAGGCAATTACTCTTATTGAATAGAATCAGGAATATGGCCTTAAATGTAAAATAAATTCGGACTTATTTTATGACTGCTAATATTCAACCATTTTTTTTATTTTCAAGTATTACGAGTAAGCATTTTTTTCTTTCAGAAAAATTTTTTTGATGGGTAATTCATAAAATGAACAACAACATGTGCAGAAATAACTCGATTTTAGCCAACAAATCGAAAATTTACAACCATTACTGGTTCATAAACACAACAAAAAGAACAAAAACTGTATAAAGATAGCACAGTGAAATGGGAATAGACACTCTTTTATGATGCCGGGTCCCTGAAATGTCGCTCATAAGGTTTTTCATTTTGCCAGACGATGTTCAGCTTTTATTTTGACCGTAGATTGTAACTTATTATACCCATTATTTAAACAATACTAGCCGCTGAATTTCAAATTTATTCGAATACCTATTCTTTTATTAAAAACAATCAAAACTGTTTCAAATTTTCTATTCAAATTCGGTCTGTAAAAGCCAATATAAGTCTGTCTGGTAGTTTTTTAGTAAGACGTAATAAAAAGAAATGTATACATACAGAAGGTTCACTTTATGATTGCCCCATATGAAAATACATCTGAATTTTAGTTTTATATCTCAAAAGATTCCCATTATTTTCACATAGCAATGTGAGTAGGTAGCTTTTTTAAATCAAAGTTTAAAACGAGAAATCGAATGGTGAAATTTTCCAGTTAATACAAGCAATGTTCACCGAGATAAGGAGGGGTGAACGTAGTAAAAAAGCGAAAAATAAACGGAAGTTAGATTGCATTTTCAAGGAGATAGTTTTTAAACCGTTGCTTTCTTATCGAAAGAAACCATAAAATTATAACCCTTCGCTCTTACACTGTTTTTCTGGACTTTTTATTACGTGTTCGAGGCATTTTCTTTCATAATTAACGCCTCAATTAAATAGGCTACCTACAAACTGTATATTTTAATTCAAATCGAAAAAATAAAGCCTGCTGAATATTACAGAAGCCAATCAACTAAAAAATATATCACGTATGAATGAGATCTTGATTAGATATCTGAAATAATCTGTTCTTCTCGCCATTAATTTCTTTCCCAACTCCACTTCTTTTCAGGTAAATATTAATTGCAGCCTATGCATATGGGCGTATCCATCAGAGATTTTGTTAATATTTTCCTTAATTTTGATAATCCACCTTGAAACTTTCATCATTCGATTTCTCGACTAATTCAGAAAAACTACTTGAAATAATTTGCAAAAATAATGGAAAGTTTTTCAGTTACAGAAATAAAATTCACGTGTATTTTTCTTCAAGCAAACATCTGTAAAGTAAACTACCAATTTTGAAATCTTAGAGAAAAATAGATGGAATGCAATTTTTAGGATTTTACAGCAAAACAGAAGTATAAGGCAACCCATACCACTTATTGAAATGACTTTTGCCCCACGCCCCAATGAGCTATGAGCTCTCAAAGTGTAGCGCCTTGATACGTATTAAGGAGACAGTACCAAACATGTGGCAATTGAGTTGAAAAAAATTTTCAAAAGCATAATAATTATAATCCCAAATTTCCACCATTAGCCTTATTCGCACATTTCCTAAATAATTTGATCCTAATATACACGTATTTAAAAATTTCCTCTTTTTTTTTACTATTTGTAGATCAATCTACAACTGTTATTAATAGTTTAATTAAATTTTTTCAAAAAAACGTAACTACAGGAACAAATGAATATTAATACTTGCAACGGCCAAAAGAAGTACTTTTGTTTACAGATTTAACCACTTTCAGCGTTACACCATACACGAAATATTAACACTAAAAAAGTATTAATATTTCTTGAATATATTAGAATAATTAAATTATTATCCACAAACTACTGTGGACCTTAACTGTTAAGAGACTATATAAATATTTCAAACACAAAGAATATGTTAACACTTTTAATAAAATAATATTTTGTACACACAAGTACATATATTGATATTAATTGGCATAAACCCTTACATAGTGATTATAATTGTATAGTTAATAGAACCAGACTGGACTGAACAACTGAACATTGGTTGTCTTGTCACTAAGGTTTATATACCTGTTCAGGATACGTAAGTGTATGTGGTGAATAGACTAAGTGAGGTAGGGACTTGTTATAATAGGGATATGCTGATTCGCAATATAATCGAGGGACAGGCATATTTAGGTTACTAAATATGGAGACAATATTCCTATATTCGTAATATTTAATGTGGGTAATTTTAGGTTGTTTACAGAGAGTTGTGGGATGTTTAGGTTATAGTTAAATACCTGAAATTCTGGTATTCGAAACTGTGTTACCAAATATTGTTTGTCATATTTAAAAATAGATGAAAATATACATTACAATACTGACATTTAGTACGCATAAAGAAAGATAATTAAGGTGCATAATATGTATTTTTCTACAAAAACATCAAAATAAAAACAAAAAACAATCAAGTTCCAGTTGTGGGTCATACCAGTTATTGGTAGCAAACTTTTTTCATATTTGAATTTCTAATATGGTAGAATACATTCAGTTACTCTTTTAAACTTCCTTTTTGATCGAAGAACCAAGTATAAAGTTTATCAGACATTTTCTTTCTTACTGAAATTCACTCCACCACATGAATATTGGTGAGAGAAAAAAATTCAAAATCAAGTGAAATGTGTTCTATGGGCTACTATATCTATTGATATAGCCCCTAAAATAGCATAATTAATGTACTTACCTCACATGCACATTTGAGAACAATTTTTTAGTATCACCCTTTGCACATTAATTGTAGAATGTAGATGATGATAGTTACCAAAAAAAGTCAAAGATGAAAAATATTGAGAATATCCTCATAATGGTACGCAGCCTATATCGTAATTTCTTACAACCACCATACTGAACGGAACCTTGAAAATTTTTATCTACAATTAGGAGAGATGCAAAACTAATAGTTTACCTACATGTAGGTCCGTATTTTACCTACAGAAGGAAGAATATAAGTATTCTATAGAATAATTAGGCACTGACCAGAATGCATGTATTTTTGTTGGTTTTTTTTTTTTTGCAAAGGCTTATAATTTTTATAAAGTTTGATTTCGGTATACACTTTGCCTAGTCATTCACAAAATACCTGGAATCATTCTATAAAATCTTAAAAAGAATGTTGGCAGAGTATAGATAAATGAATGTATGCATTTATACAACTTTTATTGACTTGTTAACAAAGCTACATAGTCAAGTTTAGTATTAGCAGAATAAATAATAAATTAAAGAAGTAAGGAAAGTAGAGTGGGGAGGTGAATATTGAAATTCCTCTCTGTAAAAGAAATACTTCAAAGTTTTTTTTTAATTTCCTCTCCACCACCAGAAAAAGTAAAATTTCAATATTTAATTTAATACAAAATGGGTGACTAGATACTTGTAAATTAATTGACCAAGTGTAAGTTAGTTCTTCTTTTTGTCAAAATGGAGGAGCGTCCGTTAAATTTTTATTGTATGAAAATATTCTTTTAACGTTAACGTTTTAATGAACGAAAACTAAAAAATTCCTGAAAAGAAAACATCATTTTAATAATAAATTATTGTGGTAATATTAATTATTTCAACAACATAAAGGAGATTTTCTATGCGATACGTAAATCACGAAAAATGTGAATAGCTCTGTGATTTGGTTGGTATTCATACGATCGAAACCCTCCTTGGTTCTGCTCGCTCTGATTCCATCTCCGGATTCAGAATTTTAATTCAGAGATCACAAATGCACGAGTAGAAAAAAAAGTAATTAATTCGTTCGTCACTGTCACATAAAAAAACAATAAATAAAAATAAAAATACTGTCCCACGATTTTTTACACCGAATATCCCGCAAGTGAGTAACTTAATTCTGCATTTACTTTAATTTAGTGCCCCGAACATAATTTTCATGTTTGTTTTCCAGAGAGAAAATTAGAATACGATGAGAAGAAAAGCAAAAGGCGGAGTGAGAATGAGAGAGGAGAAGAATTATTTCTTCATTTAGACGAATTGTCTTTTTTTTAATGCCATAGTATAATTGTTCTATATTTTCTTTTGCAAAACATTTAAAAAAAACTTCTTTTGCACCCTCCAAGTGTTACGAATAGACTAATTTAATAATTTCATCAGATGCCGCTTCATTAAGTGTTAGGGATGGATAATTTTTTTTTGTTCAATAAACATTATACTTACTGTAATTTTCTTTCCTGTATGGGAACCATTTTTTTTCGTAAATGCACGTGCAAGTGTATGTGTGCGTGTGTGTGCGTGCATGTGCGTGTGCGTGCGTGTGCGTGTGCATGTGTATGTGTGAGAGAGAGAATAATAATCATTATACTGTGTAATCTTCGAACGTACACAGTTTTATTAAAATTTTTCTTTTCAATTTTTCAGCAATGGAACTTTCAAAATAACGCCATTGAATATCCATATTATAGTTTCATAGGAATTTATTCATTTTGCATCCTCTTGCAGTGACGGTAGACACACGTTAATTTTTCAATTATATCCGAGAATAATAATTAGTAGATAGATATCTAATTTCAAAATTTAGACGTTTAAAATGCGATGGGGGTTCGTCGTTTCTGGGAGGAATATTCTTTTAAATTTTTAATAGAATTTACGAAGGCTTTCCTGCGCTTATGCATTAGAACTGGAAATTCGAACGATGATTTTTCGAGTACCTACTTGAAGAAATTATTTTGTTTATTTCATCCCAATTATGTCAGTCGCTAAAGGCGTAAATTAGTCAAAATGGATAAAATCGTACCTACTTAGATTTAGGTTGAACACTTTTGTAGTGAAGTTTACTCGTTAATGGTTTTCAATTTGGTACGTTTCTGAATAAACTTGAGACAAAAAAGACAATTTTTCACAAATAATTTCGAACCAGAAAACTTAACCATAGGCTAATAAATTCGTGCACAGGTAGCCTACATTAACTCCAGGAGCTTAGAAACATTTTAATTGCAGCATATTATTGGTATCCATAAAATAGGTATTATACTTATTCATTGAATTGTAAGAAATAAATGAAGAACATAATTATAATATCTATAAAATCTTGTATTTTATATTATTCATGCTCGTCGATTCAATTGGCTGAGTATTCTGATAAAAAAATAAACTATTGTGGGGACAATACTCGTATAAGGTAATAGGGGCTCGCACCCCTCGACGACAATCGCCGCCCAAAGGCTGGCAATAATCGTCTTTATGACGTTCAACAAATATACATTGGTGCGTTTCTCAGAATCGGCTCAAAAATCACCAGTGTTCACCGAGGATTTGGCTCTCTCATACTTAACTGTATGAAGTGGCAGAACATGCAAAATACTGTTGAAGACCTTCTAGTGTAAATATCTCTCACGACAAGGTATTCCACAGTGGTGACACCGACGTGATTTTTTGGCTACATCGTGGGTGTCTAGGCGCTTTGCGCTTATTCTAAAACTAGGCATGGTGCGCTGGCGAGTAACTCGCTTGTGATACAAATAATTTTTTCACAGACCTGGACACCTTTGGCTGTCAAAAAATGGGAAATTAAACCCCCCCTTCCAAATATATTTGCTGGAAGGGAACCAAGAGAAGTAGACCTGGAGGAACAAAGTTGCCCTCATCCACCAACTCCTCCAGCTTTGACAAGAGACTCAGAAGTCTTTGATACTCCGGAGAAACAAAAACAAATCTGGAGGCCAGAAGCCTTGCGTTTGGGAGCTGTCGTCAATCCGAACGAGACAACAGCTTGCACCCTCAGAAGTGGTTGTCTTTTGAGCCAAGACTCCAACCCTTCGACCCCAGACTGACAACTGACAGAGTCTGGTGGAACCTTCACTAGAAGCAACTCCAAAGAGATTCAGCAAAATACAATGCCCAACACTAATGGAAATGGAAATACGACGAACCCGACATCGAATCAGCCTGGGACAGGTGGAAGTGGTCAGCCACAGCTGACCCCTGAAGTGCTAGCGCAGCTATTACAGCTGCTGCAGATGCAGACTCTGCAGAACCCTGCAATCCAAAGGTGGAGGATCGAGATTCTGGAATTTTTGCCAAATGAGGTAGAACTCTGGTTGACTCTCCTCGAAGGTCGTTTCAAAACAGAGAACCTACAGAATGATCAGAAGTATAAACACATTTGCAGCCGCATGCCTGCAGAAATAATACGCCGCATTCCGGATATCATGGAATGCCCTCTGGTGGAAGCAGACAAGTACAGTTGGTTCTGCAGGAAAATTTGCAATGTGTTTGGTAAGACCCAAAACCAAATAATTGATGATGTCATGGGTGGAATGAAGATGGGAGACGATAAACCCTCCATCTTCATGGCCAAATTAAGACAAGAGGCCGATAATATCGTATCACCATCAGTCATTGGAAACCCGTTCTGTAAACAACTGCCCCAAAATGTTGTGCAGTGTCTGGCAGCTGTGGGTACCACGGTGATCAACAATTCCGAGGACCTAGACTTCTTGGCAAATAGTGCCAATAGTGCACAGGAACATTCGAGATCAGCATCCTCAATTTGTGCAGTATTGGCAGAGATGGGAGAACTAGTCCAGCTTAGAGCCTGGATAGCTCAGCTGACTAGTGAAATAAAGAAAAAAAATAATAACAACAATAATTCGAGAAATGGTAGAAGCAATAATCGCTCCAAAAGCAGGAGCAACAACAACTGGAACAAAGATAGAAAATCCAGGTCCAGGGACCAAAAGAGCAATTCTACCAGGGGTCAGAGTCCAACTCCCCCTAGAAGAACATCATCCCCCAAACCCCCATCTCAGAACTGGGATGATAAGTCCTGCTTTTTTCATAATATATTTGGCGCAGAGGCCACCAAGTGTAACAACAGATGCCAATGGTGGGGAAAAAAATAGAATAAGTCGACAAACTAGAAAGAGGGGTCATCTATGCGGATGAAGATTCCTCAAAAAGTACTCACGCCGCCTGTTCATCAAGGACAGGACTAATAGGAGATGTTACCTTATTGACTCAGGTGCTGACTTGAGCATATTGCCAGTAAGTAAAAACCAAAAGGCATTTCCTCAGAAATACTACCTCCAAACTGTGAATGGTCAAAACCTTCCAGCTTACAGAATAGAATGCAGCAAAGTAAGCATCGGTTTGCGAAGAGACATGACGTGGTCCTTCACAATTCCACTCGATTGGACAAAAGAAGCTGAAAAAGCCTTTGAAAACATCAAAGAAACACTGGCAAATGCAACTCTCCTAGCTCACCCAGATGAAAGTCTGCCATTATGTGTCGCAACTGATGCATCCGACTTTGCTATCGGTGCCACACTGTACCAAAAGGATAATGACAAGAAGTTACCACTCGCTTTCTTCTCCAGAAAGCTATCAAAAACCGAAAAGAATTACAGCACATACGACAGGGAGTTACTGAGAATATTTCCTGCGTTGAAGCATTTCAGGCACCAATTAACACATGCCTTCATGCAAAAGACAGAACCAGCTTCCCCGAGAAGAGCTCGACAATTGGACTACATAGGACAGTTGACTACGGACATCCAATATATAAGTGGAGAACTCAACACTCCAGCTGATGCTCTTAGTAGGATCAAAGCCATCTCGGCACTGTCTCAATTACCTTACACTGAAATAGCAAAAGAACAGTTAAGGGATGCAGAATTGCAAGAACTGTTGTCGAACGATGACACAGCTCTTAAATTGAGACAAAGGAAAATCCCTGGTACTAATGTTTTACTAACATGCGACATTAGTACAGGCAAGAACAGGCCATTCCTGCCAACAAAGTATCGCAAATTGGCTTTCAGTAGTGTGCACAATCTATCACACCCTGGACCAAAATGCACTGCTGGACTAGTAGCATCAAGATTTTTTTGCCCTCGAATGAGTCCAACTGCAACAAATGGGCTCGCAGTTGCCTGAATTGCCAAGAGTCAAAAGTAGGAAGACACACTCGTTCACCTCTCAAATCTTTCAAACAAACGGAGAGGTTCAAAACAATACACATAGACTTGGTGGGTCCATTACCCCCATCAAAAGGACACAGATACCTGTTGATGATGATCGATAGAGAAACTCGATGGCCAGAGGCAGTTCCTCTCTATGAGATGACAGCTCTGACAGTAGCTGCCAGGTTATATGACACCTGGATTGCGAGGTATGACATACCTGAAGTCATCATTATGGACCAGGGTGGCCAATTTGAAAGAGAAAACATCGCAACGTGTTTCTATTGACAAACATTCAGATAACAAAATAGTCAATAGATCGTGACGTCACAAACGAAGAGTGCATTCCTTTGTGAGATACAAAATTTCAAAAACACGAAAATTCAAACACACTTAACTCTGCTTGTACTTAACACATTTTGACTGGAAAACTTTTCAGCAAAAGAATATTTGATGCACTATCCTTTCCGAACATGTCTGAAATGAGATAACGACTTGGAATAAAGCTGCGATCGAAAAATATTCTCGCATGTTTTTCACTCGCCTTTCTGCTGTTGACTGTAACACGCCGAATTTTCTACTACTTTTCTTTCTTTCTTTTTTCCCAAATTATTTTCTGTCTTTCCTTCCTCATCATGTTGTCCCCAATAAACACGCCATTCCCAACCCTAGAGTTCCAATTTGTAGTTCCGCCTGTACCTCAGCCTGTAAAGACTAAGGAACAGATGGAGCGAGAAAAGGAAATTGAGAGGATTGAGAATGAGTTGCTGATGGACACGACATCGGCTGCGGACATCGTCCAGATGATTTCCACACCCCTTCCTGCCCTCATTGCACCACCAAAGTCACAGGAGAAGATACCGAGAGTGGAGAACCCACCCTCAGAGTGCTCAACCCTGACAACATTGGAGGTGAAGAGGCAACTCCCGGTGGAAGAGGTGCCACAAACACACCCTCCTCCCACCTTTGGTCTAGCCTGCAGACCATTGGGGACTTCAAACTCCCTGATGTTCAACCGGCCAAAACCGAAGACTCTGTCTGGTCCTCCACTTCCCCACCATCCCCATCCTTACACCCGTCCGGTTCAACAAAATAGACCGCCCAGATGTAGGGGCAACAGAGTCGAGAAACGTACCAGGCCCGATTTAACGTTTATAAATTATCTTACGAGTGTGTGGGCGCTGCCCTAGGCTCGGCTCTGGCCAAGTGGGAGAAAGACCAGAGACAGCAGTAGACTCAATAAGTCCCCCCAGGCATGTGACTTATCATTTTTGCGGTGCAAAAACTGGGGCGGAGTAGCTGTGGGGACAATACTCGTATGAGGTAATAGGGGCTTGCACCCCTCGACAACAGTTGCTGCCCAAAGGCTGGCAATAATCGTCTTTATGATGTTAAATAAATATACACTGGTGCGTTTGTATGTTCGTACCTGTACGTATGTACAGGTAAGATACATTGCACGGGCTGAGATCAATTACCAGATAACGATCTCGGTGATGTCACAGCCCGGTACCAAACGCGCTGCGTCATTTCTTATCACCTTGACGCCGACAAGAAACGACATAACGCATGATATAATTACGTACATGTACGTATGCATGTGTATCTGTGTGCGTGTACCAAATCCTGTATATAAACTCTCAGAACCGGCTCAAAAATCGCCAGTGTTTGCCGAGGATTTGGCTCTCCCATACTTAACTGTATGAAGTGGCAGAACACGCAAAATACTGTTGAAGACCTTCTAGTGTGAATATCTCTCACAACAAGGTATTCCACAACTATCATCTTTTTTTAATATCTAGGCTATTTTTTTCATTTTTATTTTTTTTTTTTCAGTTACCTATTATTGGTTTATTCGTGTATTATAGATGAAAACTTTGACATATAGTTGCATAATATAATTAATACTGTTGCGCAATTTTTTATTTCATTTTTTTGTAACCTTCGAAAAAATTTAACAAATATTTTTTCAAATATATGATTGTCTAAACAGAAAATTTCTTCAACCCGTATACTTCAGAAAATAGCCTACTCAGGATTACCTGATCGTGTAATGTATAATTTACCGATAAAATGTATAATCCATCATTCCATAGAATGACTACAGGTATAGGTGTCTGTTCTTTAGAATACCATAGGTAAGCCCGCAAAGTTAGAAATAAATAATTCATTTCACATTTTGCCTAATCATGCTATAGAATGACAAAAGCAAACGAGACAATATGCGAAACGAGTAGGGAGTGAATTGTACATAAGCAATCTGCAGGATCCGGTCAAGGTTTCTTTTGAAATGTGTCGGTCAAAGGACGTGCCAAACCATGAAACGTACGCGCGTAACAAATGATCATTAAATGATCGGAAATATAATTCAAAATACCACACATCTCTTGCCCACTATATCCACTAACGGTTTTATAAAATATGGTTCAGTAAAAGACGTAGGCCTATAATAAAGAAATTTTCTTTCTCATTGACGAACAGAGGTACAAAATTTTGTAATACAGTGAAAAACGCTTATTATAGGGACACCGGATAAAGGGGATAATTTTTTAATTGAGACTAATCTGGAAAGTCCCAAAACAAATGATGTAAAACTATAGGAGATCACACCCCTTATTGGGGACAATGCTTTGGTTTTTTATGACAAAAGAAGTCCATAGCCAGGGAAAAGTTTCCCTTCAACTGTTATTGAAAATGATGATAATCTTATTTTAGTTTATTAGTGATAGTATATATTAGGCTAGTCTTTGTAATTATTCTTCCTATCTTTCATAATTTCATGTTATTTTGAGCATATTAGTTTCAGTTTAGGTTGTGAAAAAGTACTTCCTTCCATTTTCTTCCAGCCAAAACCCCCAGTTATCCTTTTTTTTTGTCATAAATATTTATGTAGGTACGTATAATATAATTATTCAACAATTGACTGTTTCTAATGTGGCTGTAACAGAAGTCCAATACTGAAATTCACCATTAATTTTTTTTTTTTTTTTTCATTTGAACTCTCAGTATCTTTAATTGGGACTCCGTTTATTAGATATAAAAAGAGTACCTCTCAATATGCGCCCATTAACATGTTTCCACACTACTTATTGCTTTAATTTATTCAATATTCTGCTAATACTAAACTTGATCATGTAGCTTTGTCTACAAATCAATAAAAGTTGTATAAATGCATACATTCATTTTATCCATACTTTGCCAACATCCTTTGTGAGATTCTATGGAATGATTTTGGGTATTTTGTGGAATGACTAGGCAAAGTGTATAACGAAATCAAACGCTATGAAAATTATTAGCATACTTTACAAAAAAAACAGGCTTTCTGGTCAGTACCTAATTATTCTATAGAATTCCAGTATTCTCCCCTCTGTAGGTAACATACGAACCTACATGTAGTTAAACTACCAGTTTTGCATCTCTCCAAGTTGTAGATAAAAATTTTCAAGGTTCTGTTCAGTATGGTAGTTGTAAGAAATTACAATAGGCTAAGTACCATATGGGCATCATATTGGAGGGTATTCTCAACATTTTTTCATCTCTGACTTTTTTTTTTTGTAACTATCATCAGCTTCATTCTACAAGTAATGTGCAAAGAGTGATACTAAAAAATAGTTCTTAAATGTGCATTTTGCACCATCCTTGAATGAATAATTCACTACGTGAAATAAGAGAGGTTTCTTTCAAAGCTGAAATGTTGTGTTTAATTGAATAGGCAACTTGACGATCAGTTTTTCAAGAAAACCGGATGTGCAAAATTTTTATAAAATTGGATCAGACATAGTGCGTATGCACCATCAAAACAGTAATTTAATAATCCTAACAAGTCCCAAACTACGCATGCGTGAAATCTTACTTTTGGGATAAAATCTCCTACTTCACGTATAGTTACTACGCCCGAAAACATTTGTTTTTGAGGTGAGTGTTGTAAAAAGGAATTTTTTCGAATTTATGAGAAACGAAAATTTAAAAAAAATGTTTAAATTTGTTGTTTTTGACAAAGTTCTAAATTTAAAAACGTCTACTTAAATACCTAAGCTTTACAAACGCTTTTAAACAGTCACATACTAAATTCGTTTACTAGTTCACTTATTCTGTTACGCTTAGTAACACTTTTTACAAAGAGCTAAGCTAATATTCAAAACTGAGGAAAGAAATAGTTTGTAAAGCATTTACAGCCATGAGCGAATTTTAAAGTAGACAAATTTCAGACCTTCAACCGAATTTAAAAGCATATCCTTTAGTACCTACATTATTCGATAAACTAAACGCTTCAAGTCAAAAAAATACAGAAATGGGAATTTCAAGAAAGTAGGTTAAAAATGTAATTTTTTTTTTAGTAGAAAAACAGCTTTTTGCTGGAATATCGATTTAAAGTGATACACAGACATCAAATTACAATGCGACAGTTGTATGATCGTTCGTTAATTTGCATCGTGTAAAAAGTGCCTAACAGGCGTAGAGGTATCTAAACCTATACTCACTGGTGTCTACCTACAATAATTTACGATTGTCTATACATAACAATGCATCCAACAATATGCAAACGCACTATAGGTACTATATCATAACAGGAAAAATTAAACTCAAGGAAATTTCCGTATTGGTAATTCGTTGGTATCTTTAGCGAGACAAAAATTCAATTTCCTGTCTCCCTTCGTCTCCTCTTAGGTGTGCCACAAAACTAATTTCATTCAGATTTCGATAAATTGTTCTTAATTTCACCATAATTGTCGGTGTGAAATGATAAGTGTAGAGATAAACGTCTGTTTTTTCGGTGAAAAACATGTTATTCATTGAGTAACTGTCAAAAAAATTTAGCTATACAGGGTGTCCAATTTTAAAGCGGATCTTTGGCCGTAACTCCTAAACGAGTGAAGGTATCGGAGAAATTGTTAGAATCATTTTGTGGAAACTCTTCCATTTTTTTACTGAAATCCTTTTGGTTTTCCAGTTATTTCTAATGAAAAACAAAAGTTATATTTTTCCAATAGTGAATTCCAAGCAACCCTAATAAGGTATAAGCTTTTGGGTTTAAATAATATTTTTGAAGATTTAAAAAAATCAATGAGGAAACCCTATTTGGAATACCTTACATCGTGGAAGATATTCCGACAACCGAAGGTTTTCTGCAGTTATTGCGTGTTCACCACATATCATACACAAGGTATGGGAGAGCCAAGACCTCGTAAAACACTGGCAATTTTGTAACCAATTTTGTGGGCTTATATACTGGCTTCTTACATGCAA
This sequence comes from Ericerus pela, assembly GCA_011428145.1. Taxonomy (NCBI): domain Eukaryota; kingdom Metazoa; phylum Arthropoda; class Insecta; order Hemiptera; family Coccidae; genus Ericerus; species Ericerus pela. The sequence continues at coordinate 1,965,399 of WOFM01000341.1, forward strand.
ACATAGACACATATAAAGAATACATATGTGTGCACATAATGACTAATTGCAACGTAATTTATCATTGCTATGGCAATGGGTAAAATATGGCATATGCACTGATAAGCCAGATTGTAATATCATTCAAGATGTGAACTATCAATTCGTCATGTTCCGGATCTTGCAGCATACTTACATAAGTTTGCAAGTAAGTACAAGCAAATATACTATGAGTTTAATGTGCAGTGCACAAAATTAGTCATCTTGCTATGACGACTGTTGTCAAGAGGTTGAGCCTCTAACTTCGTACAAGTAGTCTAATCCCCACACCTTATATTTTCTTTGGTGTTGAAATATGGAATATTGTATATTTTGAAGAAAATATCTTTCTGTATTTTTATTAGGTCTGACTTATAAGTCATTGTGGGAACCACCATACCCTGTCTAATATATAATACATTCGCCAGTTATAGTCGGCGGTGAGATGGCCGTGCGGTTAAGTTCACCGCTTTTAGCTGGCGAATATGTAGGTCCCAGGTTCGATTCCCCGAGCCGACAAAACCTACATCTGGTGACCCTTGACGTGTGCTGGACACGCACGCACCCTAGTGGTGCATGGTGGAACTCACAACTCTCCTTCCTAACTTGAGTCGCCGATAGATGGCGCCCTATATAGTGGAAATAGAACCCGTATAGGTAGTATAAGCCTGTGTGTATAGGTATAAGAGGCGTTTCTGATTCAGCCCAACCTCCCACAGCATCTAATGTCGTTCAACTCGTGTTGAGTCTCTCTAGGGGGGGAGTGTGTGGGAACCACCATACCCTGTCTAATATATAATACATTCGCCAGTTATAGTCGGCGGTGAGATGGCCGTGCGGTTAAGTTCACCGCTTTTAGCTGGCGAATATGTAGGTCCCAGGTTCGATTCCCTGAGCCGACAAAACCTACAGTCATGATAACCAATAGTTTAAATGACAGTGCCTTTTCAAAGAAAACTGAAAAACTAACTACGTCAATGTAAACTGAATGAAGAAGTGCAACGAAATGGTTCTTACAATGTTTGCGATATTTGAACTTGGTTAGAAGTTACAACCGTTTGATCAATTTTAAAGTGGACACCCTGTATGAAAGAACCACGAGTATGACTGCATCCATCTTACTTATGAAATAAGAATGAAGAAATGGGAAAATTTACAACACAAAAAACTAACACAGAAAGCCATGCTATAAAATGTAGGTTTTCTCAAACAAAAAAACTAAATAAATAAATAAATAAATACAAAAATAATCAAAATTAGGTAAGTACGTTTTACAATAAAGTATCAAAGAAATTCATAATGAATTGTATTTTGAGGCTATGAAAAACGAACGCAAGTTAATAAATTATTGCTTAGCAAATAAAATAATAACAAGTTTTCTTTCCGACCACCTTTCTTTGGTTCACCTAGAATTTATCTTATTTTCTTAGCAATAATTTGAAATTTTTTTAAATCATAAAGCCAATTGAAACCAAATTTTCCAGAATATTAAAAAATAATACGTTTTATGTCTGTATCAAATTTCGTGATTATTGGTTGAAAATTATACATTAACCACAAAAAAGAAACATAATAGGATGTATGCCAGACGCAACATCTGGCCGATCTAGACCAAAAGCAATAGGGTTCTTCCTTGTCTTAAGTGCACCAAATTTTATAACTATCGGATAATAATTGCGACTTGTACCATATTTAATAAAACTGTGTGTACATATACTGTAAATATAATGGATGAATTTCAGCTAATAATGCCAAATTTTCCTGGAGTCATGAGACGAAAAAAAAACCTACCCTTGACCCTATCTTAATATAAGATCAAATTTAATAGGAAGGTTTTCGAATGAGAAAGTCATCTAACATAGAATGGGCTTACACAAAATTGTTTCAGTTGAACCTATACACTCGATACACTGGATGTAACCATATAAAAGTAGTTATTCATATTGTAACCTGGTGGCGGGGACTCGAATCAATTAAAATTGAAAAAAAAATACAAATAACTTTGTAGCACAAAACTCATTGCAGTAAAGTACCCTATAGTTACGAAAAATTATAATGGGACAAGATTGACGGTTGGAACACTTAAGTCATGTCTCATAATGCCTCAATGTACAGAATAAAAACATTCTTCGTGGCACTCTCTTCATTCTTTTACTGTTTTTTTTTTCTCCTTAAAATTCGAATGAAAATATTCACGACATCAATAATTACTGATAACATTGTTTAAAAATGTGCATCAATCGTCATTGAAAAACCATGAAGTTGATTCATGGATGTATCTAATTATTACCAACACGTTTTTTAGATTAGGTAGCACTTAAGTTACCTACATGACAGGATAAAAAAATTAATTTTTAATCCTTTACTGAACGTTTCTTTCATCAAATAGGTATCCAGTTTTCCAATATCCATCCATCATTCAAAATCTTAAAATCATAAAAACCTCAGTATAAACTAAATAAAAGTTTTTCCACGAACAATATTCGAAAATATTTTCAAAAACATACCTACGTAATCAATACAAGAGTTAATAAATGCCCGGCTAAATTTTAAATAATTCCAGAATGCACTCTCTCCTGGTCTCCTAAAATACAAGTAAAAAGACACACCTCTTTACATATTGTAGCGCATTGGACCTTAAATACAAAATTGCTGCTAAATGCAACACAATAAAGATGCTCGTAACTTCTTGCGCCGTGAATACAAAAAAGATACTTCAAGCAACACAGGTAACACCCCTTTCTCCAGCAATTTTTCGTTTTACATTTTTCTTGGAAACTACATTAATTCAATAGGAACCAAACTCTTATCAGACCTGCTACTTTATATAACGATTATCTGTCATAAACATTTCAGTCCTATCGCATTGGAAATTTTCTCAGAATCCTGAAAAAACCATTTTTTCTAACAATTATCTATTTCACATTCGTTTCACTCGTAACAATTCGATGGAAAAGTTGAGAACTGGCCCACTACCCCACACGGATCACATTTGATGTCGTAGTAGAAAGGAGATGGTTGACATTCAGTGACCAATGATTCGCCAATACAAATGTTTTCAGTCACATATTGGAGCACGAATAGAACCGAACCGAGAACAACAGCACACCACTATTTTGTTTTGGGTCTGAAATGAGACAGTAGCCTGTCTCGAACTCACAACCGTTAGATTTCTAAGCTGAGCATCTAACCACTGCATCACCAAGATCACGGGTTCTCCTTCGAATCTTGTAAAATATTCGAACAGAAAACTTTTTTTTTAATAAAAATGAAACATAAAATTTCGGCTATCTAATGTAAAAAATAAATTTACGATAGTTCGTTTCAATAGGTTGGTTGATTGCGGAACAATATGTAAACATTTGAAAAATGAATTTGTCAGTAGATTTTGAATATAAATTACAAATTGTTGCAAAAATTCGCAAAACATTAATCTTTAGAGCAGATGGTAATACATTATTGAAGAGCTGAAAAACAATTCTTGCATCATTCATTTCCTAAAAATAATACACATCATACAGCATCAACAACGAAGCAAGGTTTTTATTTACAAAAAAATATAACTTAATAAATGAAAAGTAAAAGAGAAAAAAAAAACATTTAAAAAAAAAAGCTATTAATTTATCCTTGTTATTTCAGTTCCGTAGGTACTTGCAGAATAATAATATGAAAATACAAAAGTACATTTCTCTATCAACCAAAATGACCACAAATGTTCAAAATTCTAAGAAACAAAAAAAAATTTTTATAGAGTTCCCAACTATTCTGTCCACAACATTGGTTCAACTTTTAAACGCAGAAGTCGAGTTAATAAAGCATTGAAAAAAAAAACGCAATTCAGAATCTCTCAGGAATTATAAATAAAAACAAATTACATCATATTTTCATCCTTTTTTTTTTTTTTTCTTGTCTGCTTCGTCGTTTTCATTATTTTTTACTTACGCGTAGCCAAGAATAACCACACTAGATATACTAACGTGAAAATTGTCGTCAATTTTGTGAAAATAGTTCTCATTATTATACTACCCTGTACCATTTTCAACCAATATATAATATATATTGTTCGTGAAAACTGGGTAGCTACCTAATATACAACCGATACAGACGAGTAGAAATAATAATTAATCTTTATTGACGTTAGTTAAAAAAGTTTCTAAGGCAGACAAAATGGCTGAGTATCCGAACTGATGGTGAATTCGACGAAGTCGATTTTGGAACGCATAACTTTAACCATGAGAAATGGCGAAAAGAAGAGAACTACCAGAAAACGATGAAAATGATTCAAATTTGTGTATACTCAATAATAGTATTTCCAGACAAGAGAAAAAAAGAAAAGAAAAGAAAAATAAGTTCAACATTTCTAAAATAACGTATGCGTGCCCCGTTTATCTATAAGTATTCTAAAGAATCTCGTTCCACCAAAAAAAAAAAAAAACTAGCACAGCAAGCTACGTCGGGAAAAATAGGTTTCTTTTCAAAAATCAAAAAGAAAGCCTAAATAAAAAAAAGCAGTCAATTTTCATCAATAATTTATTAAAAAAAAAATTCTGTAATCCAAATATTTTATAAAATTACAAAATAATATTGATAGTAGTTGAGAGGTTGACAGATTTGAAGAAATCTGGGAAAGTACAAAACCAATAAGCACCAACTCTTATTAGACCTGGAATGGCTTACCTTTTGTGAAAATTTCAGTTCAATCCATTTTGTAATTTTCTCAAAACTGTGAACACAAAATTTTTTTCAACAATTTTTTTCTCAAATTTTCTCTAAAATTACTGAATTAATAGTCACCAAACATCTATCAGACTTATACTCATACCTAATTACAATCTATCTGGAAATTTCAGTTTGGTCCATTTTTCCTTTTTCTCAAAATTATGGAAAAATAACTTTTCAGAATTTTTTTGTTTTTTAATTTTCTTGGAAACTACTAACTTGATAGTCACCAAATTCTTTTAGATCTGTTCTCGTATAAAAACTATTTTTTGTAAAAATTTCAGTCCTTTCTGCTTGTGTTTCAAATATTTATTTTAACAACAAATTTAGTATACAGTTTTAAATTTGATTCAAATATTTTTAAACTAATTGATTTTCTATAATTTATTAATTTAGTGATTCCATCAACCTGCAGAAAAACATTTGAATTCTTAAATTTTAATTATGATTTGTCAAAAGTAGAAGTCCGTTGATGCACCTACTCCTAATTATTTTTCCCACTTATAGAATATATTTTATATAATTTGTATCATTTATGTTCATGTTCTACTATGTACAACATATGGTACCTACGCAGTGGAATGATTTTTGACTTTTTATAAATCAAGTCTCTCTAATTGTTAACTAACGGATTTTGGGTGTCAAGTAGCTTGATCGATGCAGAAAGATAAACTCTTTCCAACAGTACCTATATTTTAAATTTCGACGCAAGTAAAATTTGGAAAATTACAACCACAAGCGCAGAAAATAACCCATTTTGAACCACCTTTGTCTATATCACTATAATAAACATACAACCCTTTAATTATTTCACGAAATTATTTCCTCCATATTATTTCGCCAATTATTACCTCGATGAGGATGTGCCACTACCCACACAGTCATTCACAGACACGAAAACAATATTTTTTTTGTCTCCTCCAAAACATTGAATTCTACAGTGTTACCAGAAATTCAGGGTCGGAGAAACCCAAAGCACCAGGAAACGATGCTTCAGGGCTAGTATATTATATATATACCCACATTTAAAAAAATTAGGTCAAAATAGGTAAATGGTATCAATCGTTTTATTTTCTCATGAAATTAATAATTTTCATCATTCCCACCAATAATCTTTTTTTGAGGTCAATTTTAATACCTGTTTGCAAGAAAACCGGATAAAAACTAAAAGTTGAAAAATTTGTACAAAAATTACCCTTAAAATATGAACAATCAAGGAGCTAGGAGATTCATAATGAATTGTATTGTTAAATTACAAATTAACAGTAGACTTGAATAAAATTAAATATGCTTACACGGGTTAATAAGTGATGGCTTAGCAAATAAAATAACAATAAGTCTGCTGTCCCCCAGCTTTTTTTGTTCATCTGGAATTCATTTTCTCGTCTTAGCAACAGCTTAAGAATCGCTCAAATCACCCCTTACCCATGAACCGTTGAGCCGATAGCCAAATATTAGAATAAAACATAATCAGTCTCCACCTGTGATTTTCGGACAGAAACTGGGACGTGTATTGTGTAACATAAAAATGTGTAAACATATTCATAGGTACTAGCTGTTCCTGTTACCAGAATTCTCGCTGAGAATGGTGTCTGTTTCTCCGTGTTTGCCTTTTCCCTTTTCATGTGGACCTAAATGTCCAACAGTTGATTCAGTCAAAAACTGAATTAAAAATGTGAATTCAGAGGCTCATAAAAATCTCGTTCCATAATTTAAGAAAAAATTTAAGTTATCTTTGCCCCTTTTTGTGGTCCCATTGGATCTAAAAATTGTTTCAATCAAAAATTGATTCCGAAATTTTTGTTCAGCTCTTCAAAAAACATATTCCACGATGTATTACTCGATAACGTATGAAATAATTTTTTTAACCCCCTTTTAATGATCTCAAAAGGGGCCAATAATTTATTCGATCACGAATTTGACCCAAAATTTGAATTTAGGGCTCTAAAAAACATATTCGACGATAAATCACTTAATAATAAACTTATAAAATAATTTTCGTAATAACCTTTTAGTGGTCTCAAGGAGACCGATAATGACCAACAATTGATATTCAATTCTAAATTAAATCCAAAATTTGAATTCAACCCCCCAAAAAACATATTTATCGCTGTATCACTCCATAATACTGTACATGAAAAAATTTTCTTTACCTCCTTTTTGTGGTTCCCGAAGGGCGTGTAATTGATTCAGTTCAAAAATATATCCGAAATTTACATTCAGTTCCCCAAAAAACATATTCCATGATAGATTGTCTTATCCCTCTTTCTATGGTCATAAAAGGTCAATTTAAAATATATCCATAACTATCATAGAATTTATGTTCATAAAAAAATTATCATAGTTCCCGTTTTTAGGTCGCAAGGGGCCAACAATTGGTTCAGTCCTAAACTTAGACCATAAATTTGAAATTCACACCTAAAACAATATAACATCTATTCAACAAAAAAATATATTACACGATATATGAATCAGAAAAAGGCTAGTAAAGCCAGAACTGAATTAAGTTTGAATAAGGTTTTTAGGTTTTTTCTTTATCCAGCTTATAGTTGCAGCGCTAACCTTCATCGATTTTTTTTTTATAAATACCTACAGTAAAATTTCCAGTGTGATAAAGTAGGTAATAAAATTAACGTAGGCCTAGAACCTTCGCAGGTTCATAAAAAATACAGCTACAAATATTTTTCAAAATCCAATCCGTAGATTTTGTGATAAGCTTTAAACATTCTTACACTTTTCCAAACTTCCCTTTTTATTGGTAAAATTATGAATTTCAGTCAACTGACCCAATAGTTTGCTGGAATCATGAAACGAAAAAGTTCTTATTCCCACCCCTGAATCTGAATACCAAATCAATTTTAATAAGTCGATTATCTTCGGAAACCTGGTTAAAAAAGGTACCAACGGTAAATCAGGTGAAGAAAGCCTATTTTTTTGTATTTTTCACTTTTGTTTGTTGCGTGTAAAAAAGTTTTTTTTTTCATTTCTCTGTACATATAACATACTCCACGCTAAAGTAAAAAAAAAAAAAAAAAAATTTTTTTCTTCCAAATGTCATAATTTCTAATGGATTTTTTTGTGATTTTTTTATCTCCTTCTTTGCAATAAAAAAAAAAAAAGTATCTTTTTGCAACTACCAGACAAAGTCATTAAGCGGAAATTACGTATAAAAAGGTTTAAATTAATAGACCTGGCTCTTCTGCGTAACCTACATTAGTTGTAAATGTGTGATGGGGCGAAGGATTTTGTGGAAATGGATTTTTAGGAGAGCAAAGAGTTCAAGAAAATCCCAGATTTAAATTTTATTAATGATCGGATACTGTCAATATTTGAGGGAGAGAGTGCGTAAATGGTGATGTTTCGAAATTCGAATACAAAAACTATGGTAAAATTAAGTTACGTAATTAATTTTCGCCAAAAGATACTCGAATTTTCGAAAATGTGTTCGTTTGATGTTTAAATTCGACCGACGCCGCCGCCGCCTCCGCCGATACTTTTCAGCAGAGGTCTATAGTCTTTAGTAAAAAGGAAAAACTTTGGTTGCCTAATGAATTTTCCACGAATTTCAACGAATAGTTTGTTAGTGTGAGAATTGAAGGAACCGTCGTAAAATGGCTTTTCTTTGACAGAAAAAAGTCGAGATTTTTCGACGACGACTGCTGATAAATAGCAAACGAAAAACAAGGACGAAGAAAGAAAAAAAAAAAGGTTACAAAATCAGAGATGGACCCGCACCGAGTTATTTTTATATTCGCCGTTCAAAAACCCAAGTTTCTTTTTCATTAATATTTATGAAATCGACCTAATTTTTTTTTTGTCAATGATTTTATTATAGCTTTGATCACAGTTTACGAGACAGCTTATATATACGTACACAAAATCATCCTGGTTTTTATTTTTATTTTTGCACGGTTTTCGTATTTTGGCTGTTGCTTTTGAGAACAAATAAAACGTCTTCTCACCACCAATATAGAAAAAATGTCAACAAAAAATGTTTTTCAAATCAAATAATTAATTTAATAATTTTACATACTAAAAACTAAAAACTAAGAAAGTAATCCAGCCATGCAAGAAAATGATAGACCCATGCAAAGTAGAGAAAGTGATCAAATGCGTATGGGCACAATATTTTCTTTATAATACATGATTAGAAAGGCATTGTTTATGTTAGGAGCAAAAACCAAATTTGCTCATTGAGCAAAAAAGATGCTCAGAATGCATTTTGTCATTTAAAAATAGTGAGAATGCAAAAACTTGTGTTCTGGATGTTTTAAAATGCTCAGAACGCGTTCTGAGCTATAGGCTAACACCACTACATAAAATTTCTATTGCGGTATTAGCCTAAATACACAGAATGTGTTGTAGAAGTTTTTCAATTCCACAACGCATTCTGAATGCATTCTGTGAGTTACTATTTGCATTGTGGCGATAAAAGTAAAACTCTGTTCGCAATACAAAAAATAAGACTTAAAACGTATAGAGGTGCTTTCATGACCCAAGATTTTGTGAACCACTGATAAAAACGTGATACTATTCCATAAGAAAACAGGGTGTAATGACTCGAACAATGTGAGTGTTAATTGAATAGTATTTCTTTTTTATCAGCAGATCACAAAAATATGCGTCATCAAAGCCCCTTTCTACATTTTAAGGATTATTTTTTTTATTGTGAAACAAGGCTTCACCCACAAAATGCATTGTGGAATTGAAAAACTCACACAACGCATTCTGTTCCTTTTGATCAAATACCACAATGCGAATTCGTGTTGTGGCATTAAAACTCACGCACAGACTGCATTGAGGAATTGAGAAACTTCCACAACACATTCCATACATTTGGGCTAATACCACAACACAAATTTCATGTTGTGGTATTAGCATATAGCTCAGAACATGTTCTGAGCATGTAAAAACAGTCAGAACACAAATTTTTACATTATGGCAATTTTTAAATTTTAAAACACATTATGAGAATTTTTTTTTTACTCATTAAGCGATTCAGCTTCTGCTACTAACATTTACACTGATGTTTTGCAAGTGAAAAGTGGCGTTTATCATTGACGAAGTATAACCTTGACGTAAAGTGAAGGTGCTTCCAAGTAAAAATTTTTCATGCAAGTTTTACTTGGAGACACATACATTTTACATCAAGGCATGAAGAATGTAAGGTAACAAGAACACCGTTATTATAAGACTGCATAGAAATGATGAACTCCAACTGGTAATGTTTTTATTTTTATTTCAATTGTAATATTATTATACTCTTTTTTTTTCTATGTTCAAAAAAAAAAATTTAATCTTCCATCTTATCCAAACTATCAATGGAAATAATATTCAAAAGAAATAAAGACATATCCCCAGTGGTATTTGAATCTGGTACTTCTTGCATGGTATTGTCAATGTTGTTGGTGTCCGACCACTTGAAACTGTTTTAAATACCCTGAAGTTAGACATTTTCAATGTAAAAATAGAATATTGATATATTTGGCGGTGACGACTGAAGAGTGGGGTGAGGGTTAATTCGACAAGGGTTAAAACAGTGTTTCTCAAATTTTTTCAAACCACAACCTATTTCAGAAAATTGAAAATATTCAGGATTCAGTTTGGGTGAAATAAACATTTTTCTAATTATAAAAAAACTGAGGAAGTCAAAAAAAAATTTTCCTCGTGAATATGGGTCCACACATATTTTGTTTCTTAAATTTTTCATAATTAAATCAAATGAGGAAAATCAAAAAAATCATTTAAATTCAATTTCTGATGATGGAATATTGTTTTACCCTCCAAGTTTATGAAAATAGAATTTCTTGACCCACTTTTGATCTTCAGTGCTCAAGAAGTTAAATAAATTCAATTTATCGCCTTATATAGGCAACTCATAATGCATTAATGTATTTTTTGTGCAACTCCGTGAGTATCGGAGTTAGGCAGTTGATCAAGAGAAACTTTTTAATGTATTTCGTGAGTGTGGGGACAATACTTGTATGAGGTAATAGGGGCTTGCACCCCTTGACAACAGTCGCCGCCCAAAGGCTGGCAATAATCGTCTTTATGACGTTAAACGAATTTACACTGGTGCGTTTGTATGTTTGTACCTGTACGTCGTACAGGTAAGATACATTGCACGGGCAGAGATCAATTACCTGATAACAATCTCGGTGATGTCACGGCCCGGTACCAAACGCGCTGCGTCATTTCTTATCACCTTGACAGAGGCAAGAAATGACGTAACGCATGACATAATTACGTACATGTACGTATGCATGTGTGTCTGTGTGCTTGTGCCAAATTCTATATATAAACTCTCAGAACCGGCTAAAAAATCACCAGTGTTCACCGAGGATTTGGCTCTCCCATATTTAATTGTATGAAGTGGCAGAACACGCAAATACTGTTGAAAACCTTCCAGTGTGAATATTTCTCACAACGTATTCCACAGTGAGTACAAGATTCTTTTGTCAAAAATTAAATTAAAAAAATTTTTTGAATTTCCTTAGTTGATTTTAATATGCAAAATTTAAAACCAAAAGCCTCTGTAGCTAGAAACATATGATTTGAAAAATCGTGTTTCTATGGAACTCTTTTTTTTTTATTTCAAGGTGTAAAAACTATTTATTAGATAGTGTTGACCTCTCCCTGAATACACTGTATAATTATACAGTATATACGTAATACAATACGATATAGATATGTAAAAAAAAAGATTAAGTTAAAATGAGAGAATGGTAGCAGTCGTTTTCTTCTGTCATGAAACGTATAATTTTCACTGTGCCAACCACTCGACCTTTGGGGAGGTCAGTTTTAATATCCCGTTTGCTAGAAAACTGGGTAAAAATAAAGAAACTCGTTTTAATTATTTTGAAAAAAATACATTTTCAAAAGAGCTACTGAATTTTTAAGGCAATTTATAGATTTAAGACTTAAAAAATGGACACTTTTTCGTGAATTTCTCTATTTCGTGACATAAATTTCTGCAACTTTTTTTGTGAAAACAAATTTTTGGGAAAGTTAGTCCTAATTGTCTTACAGGTATTCTTTTCCGTGCCAAATTTTTAACGACAAAACAAACCTAAATTATAGTTTGTTTCATACCGTAGGCATACTTAAAAGGGGAAACAATTAGAACAAAATAATCATCGAAATTTTCTTAATCGTATTTCTTATCCAGCATTAAAAAAATTAAATATCAAATGTCAAAGGTAAATTGTAATGGCCATTAACAAGTTGAAAATCACAAAACAAGATCTCCGAGAATATTACAGTATAGCTATAGCCTAGTCTAGAATTGGTTGATTAAAGATGTAGGCAATTTAGGCCTAACATAATACCTGATATACTTAGTGACTCATAAAAAGAGTTTCTTGCATAGCACATTGGAATAAAAGGCTACGAATGATAAGATTTGTAAAAGATAGAAGGTAAAAAATTACATAACAACAATGAGAAAAGGAAAAAGATGAAATATAGGAATAGGCCTACGCCACATATTTTTTCGTCTTGACATGAAATTCGAGATGCTTTTAAATGACACTGAATTTTACAGTTTTATGGGTTTATTTTGGGAAAATCACATTATAATAATATACATTTAATTTAAAGAAATTCTATGAATAAAAAATTCCCAATTTTTCTCCATTAAAAAATGGCTAAGGTACCCATTTCAAATAAAGGTCGATTTCGAATCGATTTTGTATTTTTATGGGTAAATCCCTCAAGCTGACTTATTATCAGAATAATTTAAATTTAAAAATCATCATCTTGGGCAAACTTTATTGTTCAATTGACGTAGAATCGACAGTCCGAATATTTCGTCGAATACAGTCACGATTTTTGTGAAAATTAGTAGTATCTTCGTGGCAATAACTGCAATTTTTGGGTCAATAACAACTTTTTTTTTCTTTTTTTTTTTTTACTATGATCGTGACGTTCTCACCTATCAAATACCTACCTAGTTGCATAATTACAACGGTTTTTTTGTTGGTATTTGTTCTTCAGTGTAAAGCGAAAAGGTGAGGGCTGTCATCGCCTTCTTCTGTCTTCATCAATTTTCTACATAAGCTCAGCAGAATGTAAATAACGAACGATAATTTTTTATTTTCGCAAAGTCGATCACCACCCCACTTTGAAGTTCATTCAGTAATTAATTCATCGATTATACGCGTAATTAGCCCATGTATATAAGTTACCAGACGTTTTATCAGTTCCTGTCGAATTTATCTGTTTGCTTTTCATTTTAGTGTCATACAAGATAAGGTTTTTTTTTTTTTTTTTTTTTTATTCTACATCACCAAACCACAATTGTGGGCCATTACTTCAACATTGTAACCACAAATGTTGAAAAATATTATTTGAAAAAACCATACCCAGTTAAAATAAAATAACGTATGGTACTGTGTTGACGATTAACCGATTACCTACGTCGTAGAAATATTTTTAATTTTTCATAAGAATTTGTGTGTTGCACGGATACTACTTTTTTCGTTCGCTAATAATTTACATTTGAACATAGCCTATACATTCACGACAATTTCAAATAATTGATGGATCACTTTAACATAAAAATTCAACCTGTAGGTAGTGATAAGTTCTCACTTTAGGTTCACTTTAAGCATAGAGCATAACCTACTACAGAGGAAATCGCTATAATTAATCAACCTTTGTTAGTTCGTTTTGTTCAATGAAAGTCATTTGCAATCAGAAAATACGAAATGAATTCTAATTATCAAATGATTACGAAAGGACGAGAAAATTTTGAATGAAATAACAACACCCTTGAAGGATAAAAAAAAAGAATTAACTTTGAAAAATGGAATACAGAACAATCTTATATATATGTTCCAAGAGTGCCTAAAATTGGTAGATTTTATAACGTATAAATTTTATCGAGTAGGTTATAGAAGAAACAATAATATTTTTCTAGCCTGAAAATTTAGCAAATAAATTTTCTCTATTTATTCTGATGTAGGATATGGTAAATTATCCGTTGGGTTCAGGATCGATTTTCTACATACAAGCTAACATGGACTGAAAATATTTTTATAATAAAAACCAGAAGATGAGGGTATTTCTAACCTTTTCATCTAAGATTGAAATTTTTCTTATATCATCTAAATTGTAGAAAAATATAGCTGAAATTTAATATTCGAAAATATGCTAAATTTTTGCATGAAAAAAGACAAAAAACAAAAAAAATCAAAAATAATATGATAATAGAAGCAAATTCAAGGGTATAGAGCCATAAATTTTTTTTTTTTTTTTTTTGAATCTTGATATTGATAAAAGAGAGTCTATGAAGAATAAATTTTGCACCGTTGTGAAAGTTTTTCTTTCATGTACCAAATATGACCGCGTATAAATGAAAGTATAATGAAAGGAATCTATTTTGTAACTTAAAAAAATATATAAACACTACTTTTACCTTTTTTTTGTTAGTGAAGCTTGCCTTTAGAAAGTGTTCCAGTCTCAACTCCACCAAATTTTAACCTTTTGTACTGATTTAATTTTCGATTCACAAATGGTCTTACTCACATGCGGCAGACCTACTTGTATGTTATACATCAGACAGCAAACGATCACCGTTTGGGAAACGAGTTTCGAATGTCAATATTAGTATATTGAAGGATAGTGCTCAAATTGTTCAAGCTGTAGGAGAGAAGAGGTAAGGTGACGATCCTTAATTAAAACTTTTCCTTCTCATCCTTGAAGGAAAATTTCAATGAAATACTGATAGAAAACAATAGCTTAGGGTGTCCCTCTCTAATCTTGCCCTATGGTAGTAGGTAAGGTAATGGCGGATTTATGCAATATGAAATATGACAAATGAAAAAATTGTAAAAAATTGTAATATACAATATAACATAAACACTATTCTCTACATTTTCTATTTCACCAACACAATATAATGTACACAGTTCCCAGAACCAACACAATTTAAACGTTGGGACCTTCAACTATAATTACGTAAGCTGTGCACAAACGTAATGGACCAAGAATATCCTATTTCT